>JAUMJL010000737.1:0-365427 GCA_033558185.1 Dromococcyx pavoninus
GGGGAACTTCGGGGGCATGGCTTGATGCAGGGGGGCGTGGTCATGTCGTACACGCCCGCTCTGGCTGCGCCTGCTGGAGCGGTGTTGGGGAGGGGGAAGGGGGCGCAACTTTCCCGGGACGGGGGCGGTGCCGCAGGCGGGCGCGGCGGGGGCGGCTCCCTGGGGGCTCGCCCGGCTGGTGAGGCAGGAGAGTGGGCGGTGCTGCGAGCCGCCAGGGCGAAGTTTGGGAGCTGCCCCGCGGGAGGGCAGGAGGGGTCGGAGACTGCGGCAGCTGGAGAGCATGAGAGGTTCGCCCCAGCCCCGCCGCCGCTGCGCCCGGGCGAGCTCTGGTCGGTGCCCGCGGCGCTGAGAAGAAGCCCCGGGATCGCTCCTTGGAGGCAACGGGCGGAGGAGAAGGGGAAGCGGCGGCTCCCGTGGGGTCCCTTCCGCCAGCGACTGCCTGAGAGCCCCCTCCACCCCTACATATTCCTTTCTCAATCCCCTGGACCCATCAACCCCCCGGGTCCCCTTAACCCTTTCCCCCCCCGTCCCCTTAACCTTTTCACCCGCAGTCCCCGTCTCTCTTCTTGCCTCCTTCCCGCTTCCCCCCTTCCCTATCTCCCCCCTTCTCCTCTCTCCAATTCCTTTCCCCCGGCGTGGGAAGAGGAGGAGCGGCTGCAAGGAGCCCTCCCGGGAGGAAAGGCAGCCTCCCCCCCTCCCTTCCTCCTCCGGGCAGGAGGAGGCCGGGGCGCGCATGGAGGCGCCGGGCCGAAGAGTGCTCGGAGAGGCTCGGTGAGCGCCGCGGCCCTGCCGGGAATCGCCTGCTCTGACCGAAGGGAAAAGGTCACTTCGTCTCCCGGGAAAAAAATCAAACCAGAACTTTTCCGCATTGGTCGAGGATGGAGCCCGCCGGGATGGATTATTTCTGCGAGCAGGTACAGCAGAAGGACGTGGGCCGCAGGATGCAGGTGGGCCAGGAGCTGCTGGAATACCTGAGCGAGCCGGCGAGGTGCCCCGACCTGGAGCAGGACCAGCAGCGCCTGGACAAAGTGATAGACGAGTTAACAGCGTGGGTGAACTCCAGCAATTTTAAGGTGAGGCTGCTTGGCTCGACGAGACCATGATTCATCATGGTAGGGAGGTGCGGAGCTCCGGGTCGCTTCTTGATCAGATGCGAAGAGAAATAAGAGTACTTTGAAATAAAACTGCATTGGAATAGAGCTCCTTTGAAATAGAACCGCATTAGATTAGAACCATGTTCATTGATAACCACTTTGTATCCCCCCTCCCTAGACAGGGAAATACAGAAATTCGTGGAGGATTGGATTTTCCTGTTTTCTATTCCTCTGCCTTAAAAGAAGCAGTGATGGGGATTTTTATTTGCTTTTAGCTAGCAGGCTGAACGTTTTTGCACGTAATACTGAAAGAAAACCGCATGCAACTATTTTACTTATTGGTGTTCTGGTTCTTACTGTAAGACAAAATAAGTGGTGATACTTTTTACCCCCTTGCTCCCTCCCTCTCTCCCTCCCTCTCCCTCCCTCCCCCCTTCTCCCTTCCTCCCTCCCCCCTTGCTCCCCCCTTTCTCTCTCCCCCTCCCCCCTTGCTCCCCCTCTCTCCCACTCCCTTTCCGTGATCGCTGTGTATGGCGGTACCATTCCCTGGGATTGCCCTTATGGCCCACAGGCCGTGCAAAGGGCGCTGTGTGTGTTACACGGTTTAATTAAGTGCATGTGTCTGTTCTCTGTGCTGTAATGAATAACGTGCCCCTTGGGGTTCCCGTGCCAAGTTTAAAGTTGTTCACACCGACTTTCCCGTAGGTAGGAAGTTACAGAGTGTCTCCCCAGCAGTCCTATGATGACTCACCTCTCGCCTTTTTTTTTTTTATGATCCGTTTTAGGCGGATCTACACGAAAACAGTGATTTCCGCCTCCACACGATACCTGTACATTTTTTTCCCACGCTGGTCAGCCCATAACGCGCTTGACTGCGCAGTTTTATCACCGAAGATAATCGTATTGGCGAATTTTTGGGGTGTGTTTTGGAGGGGGTGTGTATCTGTTTGTGTGTCGCGCCGTGGGGCGGCGGTGTTGGGCTGCGGCGCTGAGATGGGCTCCGCCAGTTCCGCCTTTCCCTCCTCACCTCCTCCCTCTCCTTCCTTTCACTTTGGGCCTTTGAGCTTTGCGTAGTGGGGTTGCTGTAATTTTTTCCTGTTTGCTTAGACTCAGGAGTAACTTGTAAGGGCGTTTTTTTTCCCTCTCCGTTGACTTTACAGTGCTAATGTTTGCACATCGCCTTTCTGAGTTTGAGATCTGGAACTAATAGGGCTTAACTTTATTTGCGTGTCTTGATTTATTTCTTTTGGAAGTGTATTTGTCATTAAAGGTCAGGTTAGCTTGGGGAAATAACATTACGTTGGACAAATATAGTTTATTCCCTATAAAGTCATAATTTGAGTAATAATTGATTACTGTGAAATCTAGTCAGGCCTTGATCAGCCTAGTCTGGTGGGAGGTATCTCTGCCCATGGCAGGCAGGGAGTTAGAGCTGGATGGGCTTTAAGGTCTGTTCCAACCCAAATCATTCTGTGTTTCTAGACAGGCCTTCAAGAATACCCTTTTGTGTAAAGAGGACCAGATACTGATTTATCTCTAAGAGGTTAATGTAAAAGTTGATTCCCTGCACTTTTAAATTGGTAAAATTGGGCATTTATACTTGAAATTTACTTTTAAGATGTTTTTCATAATGCAAGATGTTCTGCTTGCTGTTGATGGAAGGTGACAGAGCTCCTTGGCTATTAGAACTGTAGGACAAATGAGGAGTATGCAGTACTCTGGATCACAAGCCTCAGTCATACAAGGCAAGGTTAAGACTATTACAAATCCTAAGAGCTTTGAAAACAGCTTCCATAATAATTACTTTTTTTTTTACCTCTTCTCAATGTCCACTTACTGGTGGCTCTCTATACATATAACATTGCAATTCGCTATATATGTGATATTAACTACAACAGCACAAGATCTTGAATATCAGTTCCTGACTGTGGTGGTGACTACCAGCACTTGCTACTTCAAAAAGAAAATTAAAAATAATCTGGAAAACTGTGGTTTGCATCTTATTTGCATGTTTGCATCTTATGTAAGCATAGATGTTACACCTTTAAATGTTAGATCTGAGTTTGTTATTAAACTCAGGGCTTGCATGGTGTAAGAAACTAATGAGTACCACAGGCTTACCTGCATTTTCAAGAAAAATATTGAAGTAATCCTAATTTTTGATTACTGTGTTTTTAATAATTTGTCAGATACCTTTTCCTCTCCAGAGGAATGGATACGTAGAACACTTAGGCTATTCTGCTTACCTCTCTCTTCTTACATATTGCTAAAGGCCTTGCAGGTCTTCAGAGTCCTGAAGTAAGTAATCCCTCCTTGTTGATATGGCTGTTTAATTGAGCTGTGATAATCACTGGCAACTGACTTATTTATCGAAACTGCTGAGCTAGATTAATTGGGCTGACAAGTTGGGAAAGCTGGAGGAAGTTTTGAGGGGGAGCATTATTTCCACTGTAGGTGACTGGTATGGATAATGAGGGAATCACTAATGTAACTAGCCTTGGATGTGCTGTATCTTTCCTTTTGTGTGAAAACTCAGTTCTTGCATCCAGCATACTCTGCTGAACATCCTGAGGGAGATGTATGATCTGGGAGCTCTAGGCTCAACTCTATGCTGTGCATAAGAAGTGAAAGCTTTCTATGAAATAACACCCTGGGAAGTTTTTTTCTCGCATAACCAGAAGGGAAAGGATCTGGAGGGAATAGGAGGATTGATTTGGCAGACTTGGTAATGAGTGGGAGAAAAGAAAATAAGTGTTCAGTAAACAAGTGTGGACTTGTTATCAGCAAGGTAGAATTAACTTGTCTCAAAAAGATTTTGGCCATGTAGAAGGTGCTTTTGCTTTTCTGTAGTTTGTGGCTGTTTATAGTGGTTTAATAAAAAATCTGACAGTTCAAAAGTAAGACAGTGGATAAGAAAATTTCTGAGTTCATCAAGCTCATTGATGTGGAAAACGCAATTACCAGTTTGAGTTACTGATACATTAAAAAGGTGGGATTAAGAATGTGTTGACTCATCTGCAGATGGTAGGGAATTCTAGTGAAAGTTGGTGGCAGAACACTGGGAGTGACCTAGAGAGAGAGAGATGAGTCATCTTTAAAGGTTGACCTTAATGGGGACTTCAGTTAGGATGTCTATGCAGTCAGTGATAAATTAGCTTCCAAAGGCTGTTGCAAACTTTACAACTCCAGGGAGTACCCAGGAGATGTGCATAATTTAAGCTTTTATTTTGGATCTGATTAGAATGAAAGAATTGCTCACTGAACTGAAAATTGTTTGCTTGTTGTCCTGGTACTGTGATCCAATTTAGTTCATATTGGTTGGGACTAACCTCTTTCTTCCTACAATACAGAGCTTTGGTTTGGGGGTATTGTTTTGTTTTGGGAGATTTGTTTTGTTTCTTTGTTTGGTTTGGTTTTGATTTTTTCCCCAAAATGACTGTTTTCGCAAGGATGTGAGGAATAGTGGAGAAAAAAAATAGTTTTTCTCCTCAAATTCTGAAATATTTGGCAATCTCAGAAAACTGAAGTTTTCCAGAGAAAACTAATGTGCTAAGGTTTGAGTTCAGACTCTCAAGTGAGTAAATTAATTCCTCATTCTGAAGGTATCATTACTGATAGATATTTGCTGGCTTTACTGTGTTAACCTGGGTGTTATCTGTGTGTATATGGGTTTTTATTAACATATCTCTTATGTCTCTCTTGCACTCTGTAGTCACCTGGAATAGTTACAAGATTATCTAACTTTGTGCAGTTTGGTGGCTCTAACTGCATTGTGTCTGCCTCAAATAAGTAATCAAGAAATCTACTTTGAACTTCTACTAAAGAGATGGAGTAATACTACTTTTCAAGTAGAACTTCGCAAGTCTATTCCTGGCTATAAGCATGTTGTGGCTTTTTTAAAGCCAAACAAAACTGAATAGTTGCCCTCATAAAAATTACTTTTTGAGCAATAAAGCCACCTTTCTGTTCTTTATGCAAATCATAACTGATCAGAAGTAATAAAAACCTATGACTAAAGTTCTGGTATTTTCTCAATAATTTTATGTGAGAAGAGTACTGTGACTGTGAGTCATCATTGAATTTCTTACCTTTGTAGTTGGTATTTTAGCTTGTTTTATTCCTCTAATTAATAATCTCTACTTTTATCTCAGCACAGCAGATTGCTTGCCATGCAAAGAAAAAAATTAGATTTCACGCTATTTGTTTCTGTGATAATGTGAATAATTTGTTTTTTCTAGGCAAGTCCTTGGAGTTATCCCTTATTCTATGCTTCCTGCAGAGTAAGATTTTTGTTAGTGTTGTTTATCTTCATACCAAATACTGAAAGATACTAAAATACCAGTAATGTTATTGTTGCATTTTTGTGTTTCCTTGGTTTGACATGTATTTGTTTTTGTTTGTCTTTAGTTCAACAGAAGGCCAGCAGGAGGAGCTTTCAGTGTCCAGAAAGAAAGGGATGACTTAAACTGTAATTTTGCATATAGTTGAGACAAGTCAAACACTTGCAAAGAGATAGTAGCAGTTATATCTTTGTTGATTGTTTGTACGCATGTGAGGTAGACTCTAGAATTTAAAATTATTAGAATGAAATGCTGCTGTCAAGATCTGAAAAAAAGAAAAGTTGAGAAAGTTGTACATTTCAGTAATAACTGAAGGCACAAATGCAGGATATGGGGCATGCGATTGAGTAGCCATAGTTAGGAAGAAAATGGGTGGGTTGTTTTGGATCTGAAGTTGAACACAAGCCAACGGGTGCTACACAAAAACCAAATGCTCTACTGAGTTGTCGGACTGTAACCTACAGGAGAGAAAAATGGGATGAAAGTGGACCCATCTCAACCTTTACTTTTCAGTTACTGTACAGATTCTGGAATTTTTTTAGTCTTTGTTAATTTTTGTTAAATTACCAGCTGGAATAATTTAAATATCTTTGTATATCTTTGTTGGGGGAAAAATATTTCGCTTTGAGTTCTTTGAGTTTCATTATTCCTTTCTTCAAGTTGGTCATTTCATCTTGGCTATGTGAGAACTACTTCCCTTATTTCTATGTAATGAGAGTGTGGTTCGACCTGTCTGTGTATGAATCCAGTCATAATTTTCAAGTAAAAATTTTTTATTTTCTTGAGCAATTACTATTTTTTCATGTATTATGTTCTGTTTATAGAATGTTTAAATAAACTATTGAATGTTAGCCAAATAATCAAGTAGAGCTCCAGAAGACAAGGGAAACTTGCATGAAGTTTTAATTATTTTAAGTTTAATTAAAAGTAATTTTGTCCAGCCTTTAATTAGGAATGTGGAATATGTAGTCTTAAACTCTCAGGCTTCTCCTCCAGTGGTGGGAATTGACAGTTCTCAAATGTTTTGCAGTTTCAGTTTCTGTAATCCAGCCTAACTGTAGTCCCTGTTGAAATAGCAGTTCTGCTTCTCCTATGGCCAGGCATTCTCACGCACATTCTTGAAGCAATTAACCTGTTGATGGTGAATTCATTTTCCAGTGTTTCAACAAGGCTGTTTGACTGATGCTATAGGAGATGTAAGTGTGCCAGATGAAATATGTGTGCAAGTCAAGAGGGAAAGCAAGCCTATCCCTTTTAGCCTGCAGTTGGATTGATTTGGGTATAAATAGAGACTGTTTCCAAGATATGTGCAAGAGGAGAGGAGCATCCTTCAGAGCAGACTTCACAGCAGTCAAAGCATGTGAGCCATAGGTAGTTCTGTGTCCGTTTTTAGCATCATTGCTGATCTAGGTAGTTTCTTTCCTTAGCTGCTGAATTGCGATGGTGCCTTGTACCTTCGTTGCTCTGATGCGAGTGCTTGTGAGGCTGTACGGGAAGCGGACTCAGGGAAGAGATCTGCCTAAGAAGATTCCTTCTTTTGTCCATTTGTTGGACTGGTTTCCTAAAGTGTGTTACTGTTCAGCTGCGTGAATGCTTGTCTCCACACAATAGAGGAGCTGGTGCAGGGGTAGGAGCAAGTAGCAGAGAATGGGAATCACTGTGTACAGTTGAAATTGAAATAAGAGGGGATAGGAAAGAAAATAAGATAACTTGGGCATGAAAAGAATGACATTCTTTTGGAAGTACTAAGTCCTAAAATAAAGCGTTTCTTTGTTTTGCTCCATCAATATGTTTAGGAAGGCTTTCAAGTGAATTTTTCTTTGGGAGGAAAAAAAAAAGCAGCCTTTTTTTTAAAGTAAATTATGTATTATAGAGAGAAATACCATACATCTCACTGCCTTCCCACTGAGCCCTACTTTTAGAGAGGCTCTGTCTTCAAACTTTTTCCACTGCAACACATAAACTTTAAGCCAGACAATCTCAGAAAGAAAATGCCCTTAAGTGCCAGGTGTTGCTGTATCAATATATACTTTTGTTTTATGCTCACTGCCCTTAGAACAATGTCTATGAAAAATTATGGCAGTGATCAAGGGAGAAACATTTCATGTTCATATGCAGCAAACTGTAAATATTCTTATGATGGAACAGGCTGGAGGCAGTACTTCAGAGTACTGATCATCGTATTGTCCACAGAATACAGAACAATTTGGAGATCACACTTTAAGTCTGACCTCAAGTCAGTTTGAAGATCATGAGAGTTTTGAAATAATAGCAGATGGTAAACATTTCTCCAGTAACCATTTTGAGTGTTACACTGATTTGTTCTTCAAAACTTGAGTAAATGTTTCTGAATGTGGGGGAGGGAGGAATGTTACAATTCCCATCATAGGGAAAGGGCAGTAAACCAGATCTTTTCTTCATCAGCTTTAAGTTTTTTTATGGCAGCACTATGCTTGCTTGTTTTGGCTGCTATGTAGGAGAGGTCAAAGTAGCAAGGACCTCCCAGATCTGTGCCTGTTGAAGGACCTCTGATGAAACCAAGCCTTTTCAGTGCTGAGCTATACTCCTCAGTCTCATTATAAATATGAGTGATTCATTTGGTAATCCTCTCGTAGTGTGGTTACTTGCTTTGTGAGCTGAAATGATTTGTGGTTGGCCATCACAGATCATGAAAGGAAGACTATTTTAAGAAGTTTGGTAGCCTATACCCGTTTTGAGACAGTGAGACTTGCGGTAGACATTCAGATTTAACAGTAACAAAAATTTGATACTCTCAGGAGAATCTCAGCTTGTAGTCCAAGTTATAGTTGCAAAATATTGCTTTGAAGTCAGTAAACTTGCCATTTTAGGTAGAAGCGACTCTGCATTTGCTAAAGAACTTGCAACTCAAATTGTTGAGCTTGAAGACTATGTTAGATTAGCAGCAACCCCTCTCTCCTTGAAATGTAAAGTGATGGGCTATATGTTTTTAAAAAAACCCATAGTAAATATCTTTGGAAGTGTGTCATTTGTACCCTTGAAGATGAAAGAAGGAAAACGATGGAAGTAATGCTTTCTTGTCAGCTAAAATATCTAAAGTATAGATGACTTGTGTGGTAGCTTTAGCAGCTGGGACAGCAATTTTGGCTGCTGTCAGCAGAGGCAACTGCTCAACTCATGCTGAGTGGGAGGATTACAGCAATGCGTTTTCTTATACAAGGGAGAGCTGAGTCTGAAATTAACCTGGCTGGGACTGAAGAACCACCTGGGATGAATAAATGACCCAAGAAAATGGAAGCTTCCTTCTGCCCACTCAGCCAGGGGCAGTTTTTGATATCTTTGCAAGCTTTGGGGTTAAGGGAGGGAATGGGGTGTGGGTAGATCTCGGCAAAGTGGGCAATGTGAACAGAATTGGAATAGGAAACAGTAAAGGGAGCAGCACGTGATTGAGTGTCCTGTGAAACAGGAGATGTGTGTATTCAGAGACATGCGTAAAGATAACCAGGAATAAGAAATTTGAGGAAGTGAAGCTGAGGAGAAAGGACTTACATACATGTGTTTATTTCATGTTTAGCTACTTGAAAGGTTCTTGAGATTCTTGGAGAATTGAGAAAGTACACCTTTAGGCTTGGCTGACAAGACTTAAGAATCTCACTATGTTCTTGCTTATATCATGTTCCAGGCTTGCAGTGCTAGGACAATACTGGTTCTTGTAGGGTGTAGTTGTTTGGCGTGCTGGTTTGTTTGCCAGTTGATTGTTAGTGATACTACAGCTGTCCCCATGGTGACAGGGAGTCCAGTTCCTTAACTTCATGCTTTTGGAGTTACAGACAGTGACCTCCATAATTCCATCATTAGATTCTCATGACTAGTTAACAGTTTTTCATCTGCAGAATCTGTATTTTCATATACAATTCAAAAATCCTATGACCAAATCCAAGGACATTTTAATTAAGGTCATTTGACAGCTTAAATAACTAGAGATGGTTTTCTGGCAGTGTCCTGCCCCTAGATATCCTGCCCCAGGGAAGGGAAATTACAGAAACACACTGAGAATGATAGTAAGTATGTTTGGTTAACCAGGTGTGGTTTGAAGAACAGTATTTCTTTTCCTAGCAAAGACTTAAACGTTTGGAAGTTGCCCATAGAAGAGCAGTGACCGTGCTGGAAAGAGTTTGTAGAAGGAGACCTGGCAAAGAAACAAGCTGCAGAGCAAGAAATAGGCTCAATTCCTATTCACTTGCTCAATTCATAATCACATTTTGGTTGGAAAATCTTGATTTCACTAGAGTCTGGTCCTTTACCGAATAAATGCAATATTGTCAGTTGGGTTGGCAATTTTGTTGTGATTTTAGAAGTCAAGGATGTTCCTAAACACTGGCTTGTTAAAGAATAGCTCAAAACCTAACCAATTCCAGTTCAAATAAACCTAAATATCTTTTCTACTGTGAACCTCAAAAGCAGTTTTTAAACACATTGAACAATAGTGAGTTGATGAATCAGTCTCAGCATACAAAGGCTCTTTCTAAGCAGCAGGCAAAAGACATAATGAATGCAGAGTAAGAAATAGATGCAATGATTTTGATACCAGAAGAAATACATCCGTCATTGAAGCTGGTGGGGAAAGAGCCATGATGCTGGTGAGAGTTTTTTGTGTTTAATAGTGGAGAGCCTGTATTGGTCGCTCACAGTGTCTGACAGCTTGGAACCTTTCTCTTGCAGATGAGTTCTGCAAGACCTGATCTGATCTCAACTTGTGGTTTTCTGGTGTGGGGTTTTTTTGAATGCTGCTTGTGTGACCTCATAACCAGTTCTTAAGGACTTCTTCCAAAGGGCTGCTTGAATACTGCACACGTGATACCTACTCTGTCAGGAGATGCTGAAACTCAGAACATTGTGTACTTTAATACTGATTTACAAATCCAAGAAGAGGTGTACTCCGTACACCGTATGCTTCAGCTGACTTGTTTTGGAATGTTGAATGAGAGACAAATTTGTAGCTATAGCAGTTTCCCGTTACTTCCACCCTGAGATCACGTTGTACGTTCTCACTCTGCAGATGTGTTGACATTTCATACCTGTTATCTTTTCAAAATTGCAGACCATAGAAAACTCTGTATGAGCTGAATCATGTTGTAGGTATAGGATTGCTACTTTGACTGTAGTGATCTGTTCACTTACCTCTTATCTGTAAAGGTTCTTTTTTAGTAGCTATTGAAGAGGTGAGAATTTTGCAGTTCGTTACCTATGCATTTCTTAAAGCCAGAGTTAGTCTTGTATCTCACTCTGACTTGTAAAGGTAACTTTTGAAAGCTTTATTACATCCCATGCAATCTAAAATGTGTTTTCATACAGTAGGGACATCACAAGACAAAATTACTCATCGAGATATTTAAATTGATGGTGTTTACTGAAGTGCCTTTTGTACAATAATTATTGAAGTAGAACCCCAGCTGCATTCATTAAGCAAATCTTTGACAGAAAAAGCCAATACCGAATTGACAACTCCTTAAATGGCTGATCAAGTAAATGTGACTTGCATCATAAGAGGTGATTAAACTTTACGCATTTACAGGGAGGGATACAAAAATATGGAATATCCAGCCATTATCTCAGTGGGTACACTCAATCAAAATAAAATACTTTTACACAAATGAAATAGATTATCAGATTCTTTGTTGGCAATAGCAGTCATGCTAGGATGAATAGCCATTTCTCTGATAGTTATTAAGCCTCTCACCTTTAGTATATAGAGGTTCAAATCTTGCATACACCACTGTTTTTACTCAAGTAAGACTTCTAAAAACATAGTACCTTTCAACCAAACACCACTAACTAGAAAAAAAGGAAAAAAAAAAAACCAAAAGCACAACCCGCAACCCCCCCCTCCATACCCTAGAGACTAAGCACTGGAGGAAACAATCAAGAAATACTCTGTATCTTACTCACAAGTCTTCTTCAGTATTAGTAAATAGTGAATCTGTAGTAAAAAAACCAGCCATGTGTGCTTTATCTTTTTAAGTCTCCAAGCCGATGCTGTTCAGAAGAGGTCAAGAGAGATTTTTTTGAAAGATAATCGAATGTAAGGAGAAGAGACTCTCTGTAAGTACCTTTACAGAAGGAAAGTCTGTGGTTTGTGCACTAATAGACACCAAAATACTTGCATGGGAAAGGTATCTTAAAAGTTGTCACTGGAAGAAAAGTCTAAGGTGGGGCTTGTAGTCAGGAAACAAAACCAGAGGAAAACAAAGTATGTCTCGAATGAATTTCATAGTTCTTTCAGACACCACTTTTTAGATTGAGATTTTTGTCTCGGGTCTCAAGTTATCAATTATAGTATTTTGCCTTCTCATCCTAAGCCGTAGATGCAGTCACTTGTTTGCAATATATTAATTTAGGCCCATGATGACATCCACTTTTATTTGCTCTATTTTAGTGTGTAAGAAAATTGTGTAAATTTCCAAGTAAGTTATGCTAACTTGGAAGTACGTTTTGTACCTCTTGTTTAAAAGGACTTCACAGTATCACACAGTATCACAGTATCACAAGGTTGGAAAGGACCTCTGAGATCATCAAGTCCAACCTATGACCCAACACAACACCAACCCATCATCTAAACCATGGCACTCAGTGCCTCATCCTTAAAGTCTTCCCTTAAACACCTTCAGGGTCAGCGACTCCACCACCTCCCTGGGCAGCGCATTCCAATGGCCAATCACCCTTTCAGTGAAGAACTTTTTCCTAAGATCAAGCCTAAACCTCCCCTGACAAAGCTTGAGTCCATGCCCTCTGGTTCTGTCACTGGTCACCTGAGAGAAGAGACCAACCCCTGCCAGACTACAACCTCCTTTTAGGTAGTTGTAGAGAACAATGAGGTCTCCCCTGAGCCTCCTCTTCTTCAGACTAAACAGCCCCAACTCCCTCAGTCGCTCCTCGTAGGGCTTGTGTTCCAGCCCCTTCACCATCTTCGTTGCCCTCCTCTGGACACACTCCAGCATCCTGACATCTTTCCCAAACTGGGGGGCCCAGAACTGTACACAGTATTCAAGATGAGGCCTGACCAGTGCCGAGTACAGGGGGACGATAACTTCTCTGGTCCTGCTCGCCACACTATTCCTGATGCAGGCCAGAATGCCATTGGCCTTCTTGGCCACCTGGGCACACTGCTGGTTCATGTTGAGCTTCCTGTCAACCAGCATTCCTAGGTCCCTTTCTGCCTGACTACTCTCCAACCACTCTGTCCCCCTATGTACTATCACAGAATTTATTAAAACCTGCTTTATTATGCAGTCGCTTCGGATCCTAGGTTTTATGGGGACCTTATTTGTCTAGTGTCCTGTGGAAACAAGGCTCATGTGATCGTGTGTGCGGGGGCTAAGTGTATTCACATCCATCTCCAGTCACATTGGTTTTGGCCTGTTGTCTAGTGTGAATGATTGTGACAGATAAGGCTCTTAAGGAAACAGAGTTGTCCAAGAAAACATGGTTTCAAGTTTTATAAAAAAAAAATAGTAATTTTCTTCATGTCTTTGTGGGGAAAAATTTGCAGTGTCTTGCTCAAAAACAAAGAGGAGGAAAAACTGTTATGAATGCCTACACTTCAGGTCTATTTCTGGCATTTGCATTTTTGTGGCCAGCAAAGTGTACAGTTCAGTACAAGATGTGAAAATGCAGGTTCTGGTGTTCATAATGAACTGTCATAGGAAATCAAGAATGTCTTGGAACAGTATGCAAGATAAGAGTGAAAAACATGTCCTGCCTTCTTAATGTAATGCAGTTTCACTGATCGTTTCTGATCCTGGTTTTGTTTGTATATTAATGGATATTATCCTCTCATCTAGTTCCTGTTTGTAGATTGGAATTCCTCACAATCGTGGCAGTATTTCCCCAGCTTAGTAAGCAGGTGGACAAATGGTGTGGTCTGAACTGTGAGGGAAGATGGCATTAGCTTCTCTTAATTGTTTCCTTTTGGGAGTTCAGAAAACGATGTAATGACCTTAGTGGATGAGCTAAGTAGCCAGACTGAAGTAAGCTCTTAGCATCTGGGAAACTGTTTAAATGATGGGGTTTTTTCCCCAGTCTGTGTTAGTACTTAAGTTTGGGGCCTTAGTTACTTTTGCATTTTAAGTTGTTTTTCTGAGTCTGGTAACTTCACACACCGCACACACCCTTTGGCTTGGTTTGGTTTTTTTAGTTGCTGTTAGGACATTCTGGTTTGTTTCTTTCAGCAGCTTAGAAGCCTGGTAGAGGCTGTTTTGAAGGTATTTTGATTTCTAGATAATAATGAGTTAGACCTCTAGAGTCATCATTTTAAAGAGCATAAGGGACAGAACTGCAGTCTGAATAGATGATCAGAAAGATAAAAAAAAGAGCTTCTTCTTAGTCCTCTTAATTGCTGATTTCAATTTTAATAATTTGTAGTTGAAAATACTAAAACATTGGATTTCAAATACATATTTTCTTTCAGTTTTAAGACAACTACTGGAAAAATCTGAACTGCTCCAGTGTAAGTACCAGGGGATTGGACTAGATGGCCTTCATGATCACATGTAAATGCACTTGATCCGTTCCAAACATATTCTGAAAACTTTGTCTTAGTGAAAGCTTTCAAGGAATTATCAGATCTCTAATTGGAACCTTAATTTATCTTTAGGTTAGGATATTGTCTTTCAGCATGCTTGCATAGGTATGGCTAATTTATTTTAAATATATTCTAAATAATTCTGTAGTGATCTGTTTTATATATCTAATGCTTTTGTTTCAACAGGTAGCATTACTGGGATTAGATGTTTTAGGTGCCTTTGTCGACAGACTATCAGGACGCTTTAAACCCTATATAGGAACTGGTAAGTGAAATATAACTTTATTTTTCTTAACACCAAAAAGTAAAAGACAGGGGTGGTTTTATTTTGGTTTGGTTTGTTTTTTTTCCCGTTCCTTACAAGCTGAAGTGGAACGCTTTGAAAGTTTCTGAGCTGATTATAATGTATTGGTAGAACCCTTTTGCTGTTGTTGGAATGTAAATAATTTTATGTTAACTTGTACATGTTAATTTGTCATGCAGTCCCTGATTTCTAGGTGGTGGTTGGGATTTTTTAAAAGGTTCCAGGACTATTATTTCACTAATTAGTTACATGCTATGTACTTGCACACCACTCCCATGCTATGTACTTGCTTACCACTCCCAAAGCCAGTCATTCCAAAATCACATTGGAGCATGTGTTACCTTTAATTTGTTTTAAAGATTGAAGCTTTGTTTGAAGATCACTTTAATTGCAGCCTTATGTCTGCTGAAGCCTGTGGTGTCAGAGGACTTTGTGGTCCATCTCCTGTTACATAACTGGACTATAGCTTTTAGTAGTCTAAACTTTTTATGGGATGTAAAAAAAAATACTAACTGTTATTTTTATGTGAACCGTGTTTACTCAAATTAATTTTAAATTAATGAATCTATGTGTGCCAGAGTATGAAGCAGTTGTTCTGAGAAGTACAAGCAAACTGTGCTGCTCACCTCATTTTGCTGCTGTCATTGAAAAGAGGTAGTGATACTAGGGCATTAGCATCGGTGTTGTATCACTGTTTTTAACAGAAGTTTCTGACTTAATGTCCTGTTCCAAAATTTGTGTGAATTATCTTGCATTTTTTCCTGCATCTCCACCTATCTCAAATTGTCTGTCAAACTGTTAAGCTTCCTCTTCTTCACATGTCTACTTTTGTATTTAAGAGTTAAGACATCGGCAAAATTTGAAAACTTAGGAATACAAGGTACAGTTTATGACAAGTTACAAACCAGGTTCATTGGAAGCGTGTTTCAGGATGCTCTAAAGCTACTGCAATAGACTGCTACAGAATTTACATCTATTTTCATAGAATCATAGAATCGTTTGGTTGGAAAAGACCTTTGAGACTGAGTCCAGCTGTACCTGTCCACTACTAAATCATATTCCTGAGCACTTTGTCTACCCATCATTTAAATACCTCCAGAGACGGTGCCTCTCAGGGAAGTGACTGAGTGCAGTTCCAGTGCCTAGTAACCCTTTCAGTGAAGAAATTTTTCCTAATATCCACTCTAATATCCGGTCTGAACCTACCCTGATGCAACTTAAGGCCATTTCCTCTCATCCTGTCACGTCTTACTTGGGAGAAGAGACCAACACCCACCTTGCTGCAGCCTCCTTTCAGGCAGTTCATAGAATCATAGAATCTTCCAGTTGGAAAAGACCTTGGACATCATCAAGTCCAACTGTACCCATCTTCTGCTAAACCATGTCCTTCAAAAATTCATCTACCCGTTTCTTAAATACCTCCAGGGATGGTGACTCAACCACCTCCCTGGGCAGCTGTTCCAGTGCCTGACCACCCTTTCAGTAAAGAAATTCTTCCTGATATCTAGTCTGAACCTCCCCTGGCGCATCTTGTGGCCATTTCCTCTTGTCCTGTTTCCTGTCACTTGTGAGAAGAGATCAACACTCGCTCTGCCACAGCCCCCTTTTCGGGCAGCCATAGGTAGCGATGAGGTCTCTCCTAAGTCTCCTCTTCTCCAAGCTAAACAACCCCTGTTCACTCAGCTGCTCCTCCTAGGGCTTCTTCTCCAGCCCCTTCACCAGCCTTGTTGCCCTTCTCTGGACGTGCTCCAACACCTCAATGTCCTTCTTGTACTGAGGGGCCCAGAACTGAACACAGTACTTGAGGTGTGACCTCACCAGTGCTGAGTACAGGGGGACGATCCTGCTGGCCACAGTGTTTCTGATAAAGGCCAAGATGCCATTGGCCTTCTTGGCCTCCTGGGCACATTGCTGGCTCATATTCAGCTGGCTGTCAACCAACACCCCCAGGTCCTTCTCTGATAGGCAGCTCTCCAGCCACTCTTCCCTAAGCCTGTAGCGTTGCATGGGGTTGGTGTGGCATGAGTGCAGGACCAGGCACTTGGCTTTGTTGAACCTCGTAGCCCATTGGTCCAGCCTGTCCAGATTCCTCTGTAGAGCTTTCCTACCTTTTGTTCCAGAAAGTTTTTCTTTGGCTGGTTAGTTTTGTATTGGAACAGTGTAAGGGAAATAGAGGTGTATTGTGCTACGCAGAATATTGATTTCTCAGTAGTCACTGTTTGTGGCTACACACAGTGCTAGGCTTCAGAGTTTTGCTCTTTTTTAGTTTAAATTTTAGAGGTGTGGAACTTAAAAAAACAGCAACTTTATTGGAAAGCTTTTTTTTATTTCGTCTGGTTTGGGGGTTTTTAAGTGTGAACTATTTGAAAATAGTTTGAAAACACTATTTTTCATCGCAGTATTTTAGTACTTTGGGATTATGAGCAAATTAAAGATATAAATTTCAGTACTCGGTAGCGTTTATATTTTAAAAAAATAGCACTGGCATTGGGTGACCATAACATACATGCAACATCAATAGATATCTGAAGCAGTGTATTCCAGAAGTACTTTCTGGAAAAGCTGAGTAGTAGTGCCTTTAACTGAAATTGGTCTTCCAACTGTCTCCAGAATCAAGACCTGTGGAGTGCATTATGATAAATATGCAAGTCACTTTTGTGCATGATCAGCTTTTATATTAGCTTAACAGACACTGAAATGTTAGTCTCAGTAAAGGCAGAAAACGATCTTTATTTTAGATGACTTCTTAAGAGTGATTTATAGTATGAATTCTCTTCAGTTGGTAACTGTCTCTCCAAGTCTTATAACAAGATTTAGATCATTTTCGGGTTTTGTCAGTGAAGCAGTAATACAAAAACTTTATTGCAAATGTCTGGGAGTGTGGCTAGTCCAGGGTTTATGAGAGTAATTAAAAGCACACTGGTGAGCAAGAGAACTGCTTCCTTCAAAAAAACATAAAGAACCAGCAGTTTCCCAAGTCACATTTTGTGTTGACTCTGCAAATTTGGCTTCTAACATAATCCGACAATGACTCCAGTAAGTCAGACCTCAGACTCGTGGCTGACAGTGGTCTGTTTGTGGATGCCTGAGAAGAAAGTAAGGACAGGAGAAACATCTAGTGATAACTCCTTCAGTATGAACCCCTAGCTGCCAGCAGTCTTGCAGTTCAGGGCCAGCTGAGGCAGCTTGAATCTTCAGTGTCTCCCATGTCACCCTGTTTTCCTGCAGCTTTATCTGGTTGGTTTCTGAACCCACACACACTTTTGCATTCTGTAGTGTTCTGTAGTAATGCTTTATCACACAAAACTCTTGTTTTGGACTGGCTGCCTGATAACTTGATGCTTGCTAGACCTTGTTTTAGAGGGATGAGTCATCATTTCTCATCATCTTGACTGCCAGTCTTCATTTTATTGATCTCTTCTGTCTCTCCTCTGCTATCCTAGGTAAGAGTTCCAGTCTAATTGTTGCTTGTATACATGTGGCTCCAGAGTTTTTATTCTTGTTTCCCCTTTCAGTGCCTCTCTGTTGTAGTGTTTTTAAGCTGAGGAAGCCATAACAGCACGGATGCAGCATATGTTTATGGTGGCATAATTCTGTTTGGGTTTGTTGTCATCTATTACTTTCATAATTATTGTTAATCTATTTGTTTATTACATTGCTGCTTCTTGAAAATTGACTTAATATATTAACAAGACTGTCTACTGTAACAACCTGTGCAATGATGGTGGATTTTAGAATCCACTGTCCAGGATGGTGTCTCATCCTCCATGCCTTTATCGTTATGGTACCTTCTTTCCTGTAAGACCCCTTCTTGAGAACTATGTGAAAACCCAACGGTACTCTGTTAGCTGAGCTACCTTCTGCACAGCTCTTACAAGGGTGTGAGGTACCACTTCTTTTTATAAAAGGTTTATTGTCTCTTTTATGCTATAGCTGACTCTGTGTGTACTTTATGTAACTGTAGTGAGTTCTTTACCAATGCCAGAAGAAAGCAGAATCGTAGAATTGTTTAGGTTGGAAAAAATTCTTAAGATCACTGCCTCCAACTGTTAACCTAGCACTGCCACCTGCACCACTAAACCATGTCCCAGAGCATCACATCTACCTCCAGGGATGGTAACTCAATCACTTCCCAGAGCAACTTGTTCCAGTGCCTGATAACCCTTATGGAGAAGAAATTCTTTCTAGTGAAGAAATTCTTTGTAATATCCAATCTAAACCTTCCCTGGAGCAAATTGAGGCCTTTTCCTCTTGTCTTATTGCTTGTCACTTACGAAGAGAGACTGACACCTTTCTACAGCCTCCGTTCAGGTAGATGTGGAGAGTGATAAGGTCTATCCTCAGCATCCTTTTCTCCAGACTAAACAGCCCCAGTTCCTCAGTCTCTCATAAGACTTGTACTCCAGATCCTTCACCATCTTGAATATCCTTCTCTAGACATGCTTCCGCAGCTCGATGTCCTGCTTGCACTGAGGGGCCTAAAACTGAACACAGTATTTGAGGTGTGGCCTCACCAGTGTGGAGTACAGCAGAGACAATCCCTTCCTTGGTCCTGCTGGCTATGCTGTTTCTGATGCAAACCAGGATGCTGTTTGCTTTCTTGGCCACCTGGGCACACTGCTGGGTCATGTTGAGCAGGCTATTGACCATCACCTCCAGATCTTTTTCCACTATATACCTTCCCAGCCACTGTTCCACAAGCCTGTAGTGTTGCATGGGGTTGTTGTGATTCAATTGCAGGACCTAACACTTGGCCTTGTTGAACCCTATACAATGGCCTTGGCCCACTGATCCAGCTTGTCCTGTCCCTCTAAGGAACCTTACTTTCCTCAAGCAGATCAACAGTGCCACCCAACTTGCTGTCATCTGCAAACTTACTGAAGGTGCACTCGATCCCCTCTTACAGATCATTAATAAAGATATTAAACACTGTTGGCCCAAACACTGAGGACAGGGAAACACCACTTGTGACTGGCTGCCAACTGGATTTGACTCCTTTCAGCACAACTTTTTGGGCCCAGCCATCCAGTCAGTTTTTTACCCAGCAGAGAGTATGCGTGTTCAAGATAGGAACAGCCAATTTCTCCAGGAGAATGCTGTGGGAATGATTTTAATTCAGGTTTTGCATGTAACCTCTTCATCACATCTGGATGATGAAAATTGCTTCCCTCTGAAACTTCTACAAAGTTTCCAGTTATGTATTTGAGAAGAACCAACTATTCTATGCAAATTGCTATTTTAGAGGGATTTTTTTTGTAACTTGGTTATGTGCAGTTAGGGCATTGTTTGGCGTGAACATTGTTAATACGATGGGTAATCAGGTACTGCAAATTTGCGTTTCATACAGATTGTATGAGGAGAAAATAAAGATCGTGGTATCAAGCCTGAAAACGTTGGGAAATCTGGAAGCAAAATACTTCAAGTAATGAGATTTTTATAGCCCCACAGGAAGGAAGTCTTAGTAGTATTTTATATGGTAGGCAGTTATTTTCTTCTGTTTCGGTCAAATAAATGCAATTATGGTTTTTTTTTAAGACAAGCATAATAGAAATTTTCCAGGCAATTTAATTATTACTTTGAAATATTAAAAAATATAGTTAGTTTCTCTTTTAATTTGTAAGTTATTTGGTGACCCTGAGATATTTTTATTTGTGATTCAGAACTCTGCAAATGATGCAAGTATAATAGCGCATTACCCAACTATAACACAGCAAAACATATTCCCCCTCTCCCCGTTTAATTTCCTGTTCAGTTACGATGGGGATAGATTTATTTAAGTGCAGAGAAAAATAACTAATGCAACTGAATATGCTGCATTACAGGCTTTTTGCTAAGAAATAAAAACCACAAATGCTTTATTATTATTTCAATCTTTACAGCCTACATCTACACTGTAAATTATATGTGGGCAAAATCAATACAATAGATGTAGGACAGATGGTTTCTAGTATTGTGAAAAGCATGTTAGTGATCTTTGTATTGAATTATAATGCCTGATAAGAGACTTAATTCGGTTTCCTAGGCAACAATCTAATATTGCAGTAACTTTCTTCCAAGGTGCTATCCTTTTATTATTAACCACATGGCTTGATCTCTGCAGCTGGCATCAGTGTTCTGGGACACACACATTTGGATTCTCTTTTTTATTTCTTCCAGTGAAGATGTTTGAAAATACTTGGCAAGCAATAAGTATCAGGATATGTGTTAGTTCATAAGACTATGTGGTTGTATTCTGGAAAAAATAAAGCAGATTAATGAGCATTTGAGTGTTAGATCTTTCAGTATTTAAAACTACTGATTGTTCTGTGGTTAAAAGAGATTATGTAAGAGTACATAATTACTGTGTCACAATCTCTTTTCTCAGGTGATAGCAGTAACTATTAAAATATTATGTATCAGAAATAAAAGAGACTATTAGAATTATAGGCAAATGTGACTGAATGATAGAGAGTTTTCCCAGAAACTCTACTTGTACTCATAGTTCTGTTTTCTAAAAGGGGTGAATGTTATTTTGCACTCTTGTTATTTCAAAGGAATGAGAAAATAAAAAGTATAAGTATAAATAAATAAAAATGAAGTATGCGTATAAAGGTGTATGGAATTTGTTTCAGTTTTAATGTGGTGTTATGTCATTTTTCTGCATATATTCAACTGTCCATTAGTCTATGATGTAATTATATTATCATTTGCTTTCACATAAATCTTACAAAATGTTGCAAAATGTTATCCACAAATTGAAGGAAAGATAATTGACATTTAGAGACCAAACACACATACGTATGTTATATTTTGAAATGTACATACATGTTTAAGTCTGAATATAGATACACATTTTATACACAAAATTCTCATATGTAAATATGTGTATGTGTGTAATAGCAGTTTCAAATTCATCTTACTGTGAAAAGAAACCAGTAAGTAAAAATACTTCTGCAAGGTAGATGTAGTGCTGTATACTAAGATGTGAAACAGATTTGAAGTGTTTAAATTCTTTCCCAAGTGGCTTCTAGATGTAATGGAAGAACCTTTAAATTAGACTCTTCAGAGTAATTTAAATGCTCTTTCAAGTTTGTTTTCATAATTAAGCATGCAGATATGTTGCCAGATGTATTTTAAAGCAGTTGTAAGGACTTGCAACGTGCATTAATTTTTTGGGTGAATTTGGATTAAAGGCATTTGATACAAGAATTTGGAAATATTTGTTTGAGTAAGACTGCATTTAGTGACACCCAAGTTCTTATTCTTTGCTTTTTCTCCTGCTTAATGATTGAAATTTTTGGATGGAAAAGACTTTTAAGTGCACAGTTGAATCGAGATGAGACTGTTCAATAAGTGGTTTTAATGAACTATGGAGAAACGCTTTCCTCAACACCATGAAACCCAACTTTTTTAGCATGAGCTGCCATGAATATATAGCATGAGCTACCGTGGATATATAGCATGTAGAGAAATATTGGATCTTCAGGTTTTAGGGACCAGCTCATTTTTATTTTTCATTTTTATTAATTTCATTTAAATGTTGAGACTAATGGCACAATCTGTTGTAGGATTCCAGATTACAAATGCTTGCAGAACACCTAAATATAAAACCTGGAATGATTTAGGCTGGAAGGCACCCTCAAAATTATCTGGGCAGTGTCTTTGCTTAAAGAATGGCCAACCTCACATATTACAGAAAGCTATGAAATCAAATAATTCAAGAAATTGAATTGCTTGGATAATGTAGATGTAAAGCAAGTGTTTCTATTTATGTGAGACAAGTCTTGTCTCAAAGATGCCTTGCTGCATCTTATGCAAGTCAGGTGTTTCATCTGATATTGCCTTTTTATTTTATTTTTTATTGACCTCAAGAAAAGCTGTGTTGGTTATATGTCGTAGGATTTTCTTAAACAATAGATTGCTGACTATTCAGACTTTTTAAATTAAAGGCTTTTAAATGAGACTTAATTATTTATACCTTTTTTTTCTCTGGAGTACATGTTTTGAATTGCTTTTGTATTTTCAAATTTAATTAAAAGATGAACTTTATGCAGCATCTCAGAAAATCCTTAAGTGTTCTTTGGTTCTCCCTAAAATTAGTGATCATAGATAGTGGTCATTGCTGATCTAAGCTGTGACTTTTTTAATCTTGATGACAGTTTTTGTAAAGCTTTAGTAAAAAATAAGTACCAATCTGTGCAGCCTTTTGAATCTTTTTATGTCCTGGCTGGCTGGCACTGGGGTTTATTATTCGTAGGAATGACTTTTACCTGAAGTAATTCATGCTTGAGTGATAGGCTGTGATTTAGAATACCATCTGCTTACTGTCTGTGGGCACTTCACTATATGACACCTAGAAATGCAGTGCCATTAAATAAGAGGACAGAAGACCCAGACCTCCTTGGATTCTGTTTGGATCTAATTAATCCTAGTTGTGTAAAAACCTGGCCTAGAGCTAAAAAAATTTCGGAAGTGGCATGAACACTTTTCTACATTCTGGTTTCATTTCTGGTCTAATAAACATTTTGAAACTCTTTGGACTTGGAGGCTCTCTTCTCATGTGTCCTGAGACTGAGACCCCGAAAGATTCATGGAGGCATCATATTTAAGAAAATGTGTGTGTGTTTTTTCCCCTCCACTACTGGTGATCGTAGAACCATAGAATGGTTTGGGTTGGAATGGACCTTAAAGACCATCCAATTCCAAACCCCTTGCTGTGGCCAGGGACACTTCCCACTGTCCCAGGCTGTTCAAGACTCCATCCAATGTGGCCTTGAACACTTCGAGGGAGGGGACATTCACAACTTCCCTGCGCAACCTGTGCCAGTGCCTCACCACCCTCACAGTAAAAAATTATTTAGTAATATCTAAGCTAAATCTCCTCTCTCTTTCAGCTTAAAACTGTTCTCATGTGCCCTATCGCTGTGCTCCCTGATAAGAGCCCCTCCCTGTGTTTTCTATAGGCATCCTTTAAGTACTAAGAGACCTTAAGGTCTCCTGGAGTCTTCTCTTCTCCAGGCTCAACAACCCCAACTCTTTCAGCCTGTCCTCACGTGGGATGTGTAGCAGCCCTCTGATCATCTTCTTGGCTCTCCTCTGGACTTGCTCTAATAGATCCATGTCCATTAATCCCATTAATGCTGCTCTTAGTTGGCTCCTGGAGAGACCCAAAGAAGTACACTAATGTCCAAGGTGGCTTTTGATTAATCTCACTGTGGACTGGACTTTATCCTGAGGAGGGGAGCAGTAAGGCCATTTCTGAGGGCCTGCTAATGATGCTTTGCTTAGAAGAAGCGCTTGGCCATGTGGTTCTGTCTGACCAGCCCTTTTGCTGGCCCCATAGGAGCCTCTGTGTGATTCTTTTCTCTCCTGTGCATCATACCCAAAAGAACAGAGACTGCTGTAACTGCAGAGGCAACTGCTTCCCTTCCTCCTTTATAGTGGCAGATGTTTAATGCTGCTGCCTGAGCTGGCAAGGTTTCTGAGAAAACTAGGAAGATATTGCTGCCTAGGTTTAATCTGTTTATGTTCTCCAAGCCTTTTCTTTTCATGTCTAAGACAAGAAGTTAGACTTTTTAGTAATAGAATTTTTGCCAATGCAGATGTTGTTTCATTGGTCAAGATTCTTATTGGCTTAATGCTTTCTTGTAAGTCTTTGCAGTAGAGAGTCATGGACTAAAGTTGGTTCATAGAAGTGGGTAGGTGTGAGAGGGCACACAGAAAATGGGCACTTAAAAACAGCAGGTGTAAGTGTTCAAGAGAGAAGGAATAAAGAGTGATAATATAGGCTGAAAAGTTCTATGTTTGTGTTATAACAAAAGGAACTCTTGTTAAAGTTTAACAAAAAGAAACAATTTGTGTTACCTGTGGCAGCCTTTGCTTCAGGGGTTCCTACAGTTAAGCTGCTCGGGAGTTTTGAAAATACATTGGGTGCCATTATTGGCACTGACTAATGTGGTTTACTTGTTTATCATCTTCAGTCCTGGTAGAGGAAATAAATATTTAATCTCAAGGCTGTACTCTTGACTCTCCAGGCTGGTTTTGGACTTAACTCTAGCGTTTGCTGTCCAAGTAGTGGTGATAAAATCATTGTGTGAATTCGTAAAAAGAAAGTTTACTTAGGTTTACTGAGCCAAGAGAAGGAAGATAAACAAGGGAAAAGAAACTGATGGGATAATAAGATCTATTAAGGAGATAATAGAACGGTCGCTATTACGCAGTTGGGAAGGAAAAAGGCATAAATAGCCAGCTTAGCTGTAAATATGGTAGAAATTAATGCGTGCCATAGATTATTTTTACTAACACTTCTAAGTTTTCTTCAGTAATCAAACCCTGTAAAATTATAGTGTTAATGATGGGAAATTGTAACAGGAAAAACTCCAGGGTGGCTGGTAGTGATGGGAAACTGACAATATGCTAAACCGTGGCGGAAAGGCACATTGAATGAGATACAGTGCTTCATGGCTCTGCAAAAAATAACCAGCAACTGCAAAGGAAATCAGTCTCTCTTAAATTTAGTGTAATGTTTCTCTGCAGATCAGCATAAATAAATAAAAGGAAGAAAGTTATCATATGTTATTAGGTTGTCCAAAATCCCTTTGAAATAATTAAAGACACTAGGCAACAGAAGAAATAAGGTGGATAGGTTTAATATAAAACAGTAGGAATGCATGAATCCATACTGAATGTGACAAATTATATACTTTACTGGGTAACTTGTTAGGAGGCTACCACTTTGAATACTGCCTTCATGCATAGTCCTCCTTCCTTGCCTTTCTTTTAACCCCAACATCTATTGGAGAGTGTTTAGTTTGCAGGCTGATGCCAGAAACAACCAAATGCATATATTTGCACTGCAGCATAAAGAAGGATGCTAATTTGATAATGCTGATGAGAAAAACTGTAAAACTTAAAGGAAAGGTTTCAGCCAAAATAATTGTCAGTTGTATTTGGAATGAAGTTGGGGGGGGGGAAGAAAGCCTAATCTTTAGTGATATATTTTCTGGCTATTATTCTTTGGGATGTAGTAGTGCTCTAAATTTTGAAAGTAGAGTCTTGATTTTTGGTAAAGGGTGCACTTACGTTACAAGTATGACTTCAGCTGTTCCTAGTGGGAATAGAAATCTGTCATAAGCTGGTCAAGGTAAAAATCTTGCTTAGAATCTTAGTACAGCAACACCCAGTAGATACTTTCTAAGGTGTCAAAACCTCCACAGGCTGTTCCCTTTGGCTCAGTCCCAACATACCTCTTGGCTTATGCTTTTTTTTGATGAACAGTGGTTGTGTATCATCTTGAAGGTCCAAGTACGTCCTCAGTTCACCTTGTAAACAGACGAATACTGGTACAAGGAGTGGTATGAGTTGTGAGGGGGGAAAGAGTGATTGAGGTAGTTATTAGGCAAAGCTGCTGCTTTCTAGTGACAGCGCTAACTTATCCCTGTGCAGAGCAACAGCCCCTGTTGTACTGTCACCTCTGATGCTCAGTGGTAATTGGGCTTAAGTGAGGTTTCTTATGAGAAACTCAAGAGTTTCTTGCGCTCTGTGATTTTGGCTGTGCGAGACTAGAAAGGAGCAAGGAGAGGCCAGGAGGCTTGCAGTAGGGAAAAGAGAAGGCTGATTCAGCAAAACAAGATGCTGGGATGGACCTGAGGGGCTCAAATGTTGTCAGAATTTTTAGATAAGGAGATATGTTTCCCACTGTATGAATGAAAGGGCAGCTAACACAATTCAGCTATTTGTCACTGTAGCTCTCTCTAGACACACTGAACATTTGGAGAAAACTGATGAAGGCATTAGGAATCCAAATTGAAATGTGTTTAGTAGAGGTCCCCTTATGGTTGAGCATTCTGAAACTTCATCAGTAGGCAACCAACTTCAAATAATTTCCTATTGGAGCTTATTGTGACAGAGAAGATGAACTACCAAACCGAAAACCAGCTGGTGGTTGCCAGCATTTGACAGCCTAATTTCATTTGTCTTATACAGACAGAATGTGTTGTGCCTTCTGTCTATGGGGTCTTACAGAAACTGGAGATTTAGGGGAAAAGAAGTGAAGACTGCAGACGTGAGGGCCCTTTAACAGCTCCCACAGCAGGCTGTCCCTCTGTCAGGGCTCTGCAAGTGACAAAGGCTGGCGTGTTCAGTAGTTCCGTGCACTGAAATCTGCAGGCTGTGTCATAGCTCATTTCAACTTGGTGACCTCACCTCTCTTCAGCAGCTTCTAGTAGCTGTTCTCTGTGCTTGTCTTAGTGATTTGAGCGGAGCCCTGGTATCTGCAGCTCCGTCAACTGACTCAGCGCACTGATTAGTCACAAAGGAGCCGTGTTCCCGCAGGGCTGGCACTTGCTGTGTTTCCCTCTGCTGCAACAGCTTCTCAGTGGCTGTATTTGTTTTCCTCCCTGTAAAGAAAGAGTTGCCTTCAGCTGCCCAAGTCAGGTTGATGCATAGCAGACCTCACTAGTAATGTATGGTAAGGGTAAAAGGACAGTTTAGAAGTGCTAAAAACAGTAATGAAAAATGCTGCTGGGAAGAAAAATGTATTACTTATAGTATATGTATAAACAATAAATATGTGAGTGATTGGAAGTTTAAGGGAGAGGTCACCTATGTACTCCCAAAATTCACTTCTGGAGTCCTGTATGTTTCTTTTGGGTTCATAGTGGAAAAAAATACACCAAACAAAACAAAACAAGAAAATTCAAGCCAAAACCCCACACCAACAAAACAACAACAAATTCCCACAGAACAAAAGGAAAAAACCAAATCCTTCTCTACCCTCGAATGAAGGTAGCTGCAATATTTTATTCAGAGGAGAAAGGGAAGAGAATGTAGACGAAAAACTTGATAATGATAGTGAAAGGTGTCAGTCGGTTATCTAGACCCAACAGAATTATATATTAGGACAACTAGAAAGTGTTCAGATACAGCAGGAGGGGAAATACAAACTTCAGCAGTGTATTTGTCTAGTAAAAATCATGGTACTGAAATGGCTACTGTTCTTAATGTAGGAACAGAGGACTGAGGAGACCTCCCGAGTACTGATTCTGTTCCCTTTCTTTTGCTGGCAACATTATCGTTCAGATAACACTGTAAAATCATTAAGTGCTGTTAAAATTCTTTCAGATCTTTAACGCAATTATTTCTTCTGTGAGTGGAATAGGAAAATTAATTCTTTAGTAGTCAGCAACTTAGAGAGATCAGGCAGCAACTATAATGTAGTCTCAGGTGTTCAGAGATGTAACACCAAATGCAGCAAAAAGGGATTTTAGATGTTCCTGTACTTTTTTTGTTGTTGGAATATGAGCAAGTCTCCAAAAGACTCAAGGTAAATTTTTTGCTGGTTTTAGAAGTTTGGTGTAAATGGCATAGTAATTGCAAATTCAGCCCCAGCTTAACTAGAGAGAAGCAGAAGGGTGGGTTGAGTGGGTGCTGTGGACTGTGTTGAACAAGTTCAACCCAGGTTGTGTGACTGATACCTGCAGCTCTTACTGTGGAGTAGATCAGAAATAAAAGCTAAGGCGGAAGGTTGCGCTGTTGACAGGTAAACATTATGTTAGCATGTGATACAGCTTTTTCTAGGTGGTGCTTCATGTCCTTATACTAACTTTAAAAGCACTGTCCCGCTGGAGGTCACATCTCCATTCCATGTCATCCTGAGGAATGGCAGTGTGCTCTGTGTCATCACCTCTCATTTTGAAGAGCTGGTGCCAAAAGTGCTCAGAGGAAGAGTCTCGCAAGCGTGTGTGTAAGACCTGGATGGAGGACAAGGAACCAGTATAGCAGGATGTCTTGCATAGTGCTGACCTGGGAGTTCATTCAGATAACTTTCCTAAATATCGTACCATTAATTTCATCATCAGATGTAATTATAAACTTCTTTCCGGATAAGCAAGCGAAAAGAATTGGCAAGTCCTTTCATTTTGAGTGCCTTCTGATTTTTATGATGTGAAATCATCAGCTATCCTGCAATTTTAGTTAAATACTATTTAAGAACACTTGTTTTAACATAGTAACTTTTACCATACTTTTATTGAAGGCAGAGTTTCCAGAAGATACATTGTGCGAATAGGAGAATTTAAAACTTTCAAAATGCTTGTAATTAAACATCAAAATCCCACTGATTTTAAAATAGTCCTTTTTTCCTATCCCAATTCTCTCCCACTCACCAGGCCTAGTAGTATTTTTCAGAAAAGCCAGGCATTCAGAAGCTACTGGCATACTTTTTGAAGATTAAACTGAAGTCATTCATACAATTCTTAAGACGGGAAGCTTGCTTTCTGCTTAGCCTGTTGGAAGATACTGTTTTCTTCAATTTCAGTCCAGTGCATTTTAGTCTTGTAATATATTCAGAAATACATATTTAGACCAACTTAAAATCAGCTTTTATTTTTGAATGGGATGTATTCAGGAAATATCGTTAAGTGTCAGAAAATCTTCATTAGGTGTTTAATCTTGTTTCTTTTTTTTCCCCCCCTCTCCTGTAGTTCTCATGCCTTTGATAGATCGTATGGGAGATGCCAAAGACCAAGTTCGAGAACAAGCACAGAATCTTATATTGAAATTGATGTACGAAGCAGCACCGCCCATGGTATGATTACTTAATGTAGACTCAGATGTAGGCTTCCAGTGAGCTTTTGACTTATGCATAAGCGTGACTTTGAATGTGTCACAATGTTATGGTGACTGTTAATGGTGTAAATGTTAAAGATATTCTTAATGAAGTGACACTGATGCATTATTCAGTGAAAGATAAAAATCTGACAGAGTGCAGTTCTGCAGTTTTTGTGTATCGTGGCTAAATTCTGGGTAGATGCTTTCATGTCATGCGGCAGGACTAATTAAAGCATATTTGAAACATTATCCTGGGTTTCAACTTGCATTATGGGAATAAATAAGTTTATTTAGTTCTGAATTAGCTTTGTATTTGAACACATACGAGCACTCCTGCAATTGAGATGATGCATTCCAACTCAGAAAATCTGGCTTTCTAGGTGTATGACAAACATGCTGTGTGGACCTTGGACAAACTAAGGAGGGAATAAGTTGCCTTCTGACTTGTTGTCTTAGGTTGAAGTTTGAGTTAAGCAAATCTTTTTACAGCTCTTAGCATTATGTGGCTTCCAAGTGCTAAAACTTATGTTTCTACTCTGCGAGTCTTAAAAATGTAGAGTTATTTAACAGGATTATATTGTCCGAGCAACAATGTCATTTGGAACTCTGGGGACCCTGGTTTTCAGCAGGAACTTAGTTTTTAACTTCTGAAGAAAATCTGTTTCTGAGTTTTAAGTGCAGAAGTTAATCTTATTTTCTGTGAATGAAATCATATTCTTTTGCATGTTAATTACTGGCTTTGTTTATTCATAGATACAAGTTTGAATATTTGCACACAGACTAAAATTTTGCAGACGTAATCTGTAGTGAGAAATTGGTTCTCAATTGCTTTGTTTGCCTAACAGGAAAAGCAAGTAGCGTGGTAATCAATTATAGAAACATATTTCTCTCCTTTCCAACATGAGGCATTTTTCTCACATGATTTGGTCACAGATCTGGCTGGGATTTAGGCATCAAAGTCTAGTAGTGTCATCTACAAAGATATGCCTTTACCTTCTCATGAGATCTAGTTTTGATCATACTCATTGACAACGTTGCAGGATTTTTTTCATGCCTACATGCAAGTAGTTCATGAGTGACATGTTCCTATGCCCACGAGGCTCCTGAGTATGTGGCATGCAGACTTGAAAGTACACCTACCTTTACAGTAGCAGCATTTGGGTAAAAGCATAGAGGAGCCTCTTGGAGACACCTTCAAATGAACAATTGCTGATCAGGAATTGGTGGCACTTGCTTTGTACTAGGCCCTCATCCTGACAGAGTTTTAGATTACTGCTCTGTCCTTCAGTTTCTGAAGAGTTAGTGTACACTGAGGTGGTAAAAGGAAATTTCCATCCCTCTTTGAGGCTTGCTTACAGTGTCAGAAAGAATACAAGGTTCATAGGTTCCAAGAAACAGTGAGTGTAAGTTATGAGAAGGTATGGCTCTTCTGGTAACTCCCCTACCATGGGAGGAACCTGGCTTCATTTGTCTGTGCTCAAGACAGCTTATGTATCATTAAAAATTTGGATGAAAAGCATCAATCAGTCATCGTCACAGCAGGGACCAGAACACAGAAGTCTTCCCTGTGCCTCCAACACTGAAATGCAGTCTGTTAGGTTCACTTTGGCACAGAGAAACATCCCTTTAGAAGAGCTGGATGGAATAATTTTGGGGAGTGAGCCCTGTCAGTTTTTTTTCCAATCCAACTAATCTGGTCTGTTCCAGTGTGGTTTTGAATAATACTTCATTTGTCCTGTTGTCAATTCCCTTTTCTTGTTTTAAATGTTTTTGGTTTTTTTGTTTTGTTTTTCTTAATAAGCAGGAATTAGGTCTAGGTGGTTATGGGCAGGAAAAAAAACCAAGAATATAGGTAGTATAAATGCATGAATGGGACAAAGGAAGATTGACACCAACTGTTGCTAGCGAGTTGTGAAAGTTGAAATTTCTAAGCAGCCATTTGAATTTTTCTGCTTAGAATTATTCAGGTCTTAAAGCAGGGTTAATTTAAGGAAAGACAATAGTTCTCTTCAGTATGCTGTTTCAATACTCTACAGATACCTTCCTACCTGTGATTTTGTTCACCTAGCAAGGATATTACCTTTTTTCCATGTTTTTCTAGGACAATGTGTTGATTGGAAGAATGTTTTCTTCCATAAAATCCTGTTCTTGGTTGTTAAAGCTGTGCAGTTTTGGCAAGCCGCATCCTGCTTGTCTAAGGTTTGGGGTTCTTTTACATATATGTAATGAAGTGTTAAACAAACAAACAAACAAGAAACCACAGATGGGACCAAATCATCAAGCAAGGCTCTAATTGGAAAATTTTCCGTCTGCTACCTCATTAATAATGAGGATGCAGCATTCCCTGCTCTTATGCTGTCTGGTTTTGTTGATCAGTTGCTGTTTGTGAGGGTGGTTGGGGTTTTTTTTTTGGAAAGCCAAATACATTTGGAAAAATTTGTTATCTAATCCATTTGAGTAGGTTTGTGTGGAATTGTTAGGCATTGGGATGGCCTTACAGAAGGGGTAGGGAATGGGGGTGGTGCCCTGGCTGTCGGGGCTGTGCAGCCATCACCAGGCAACGCTGCCTGCCAGGGTGGGAGGGCTGTTTTTCTTTGAGATGTGATCTGTAGTGAGAAAATTGTTCTTTATTGTTTTGATTTGAAACTGGGCTGTGCGGGCCCTCACGGCTGTGCTGCGGGGGCGGGGGGGGCTGCAGAAGCCCCCGCGTCTGCTCCCGGATCCCGCTGGGAATCCCAAGCTCCTTGTGGATGCCTTTTACAACCTAACATACAGCTAGGGAAGGACAATGAGATGGAAAGGTAAAGAGATAAAGGGAGGGGGGGAAAGGTAAAGACATAAAGCGGGGAGGGAAAGGCTGAAGGGAGGCAATGAATAAGGAGTGCGCAGGGAGGTAAATGAATGGGTTTAGGGAGCCAGGGAATGGTCCTGCAGGAAGGGCACTGGCACAAAAGGAGAAGCGAAAAGCAGAACAAAAATGGAAGCAAAGGGATTGGAATGAATGGACAAGAAACACATTTACTTCTTCATTTTCCAATTAAAGTGAAAGTAGGGGAGAAGTGGGCAGCGGGAATGTGGATAAGGACAAGCTAAAATGGATGAGAGAGGATTTTGGCAGGGAAACAGAATATGGAGCAAAAAGAATATAGCAACTTCTGTTTGAGTCGGGAGTTTGTAATGTCAGTGTTTTGTGTGCGTTCACTGTAACAATTCTGTATGTTTTTAGGAGCAGTTTCTCAATCAAAATACTCAGATTTCTGAAGGGTGATTTTAGAAATTGCTTCTGGCATAGGAATAATCTCTGTTGTGTTCCGTACAGTGTGTTTTATAATTTAATTTTATCTGAGAAGTGCCTTTACTTTTCCAGTGGACCTGTCTCCTGTTTTTTTTTTCCAACTGTGATGAATGTAATCCTATCCATGTTTTATAATTACATTGTATTGTGCTCCTGGTAATCAAAGACAATTATTTCTGTTTTTATAGTACATTTGGGAACGCCTTGCTGTTGGTTTTAAACACAAGAATTACCGATCCCGAGAAGGAGTGTGTTTGTGTCTTATTGCTACCTTAAACATGTAAGCTTTTTGTTTCTATGGAGATGTAATGGGTCTGTCCTTCTTCTGAACGTCATTTTTCTGTGAAACTAATACTTTAGGAAGTCTGATTCAGTTACATTAATAAATGGGAAAGATCAAACAACTTAACTTGTGACTTTTCTGAAAGAAAGACTAAAGGTATAGTATTTTTGTCTTTTTGAAAAGCAGGCGAAGGACTAGTAAGGGAAAGACAGAGCTTGATTGATATAAGTTTGTATTTTATCAGTGCTAAGCTAAAAGTTCACTTCTGCATAAAGTATTTTCTGGGTTTTTTTTAAATACTTTTAACTTATTCTATTTTATTTTTAGTTATGGTGCACAACCACTAATCCTCAGCAAGTTGGTACCACATCTGTGCACAGCGTTTGGTGACTCGAATAGTCAGGTAAGGATTTAATTACTTAACAGTGCTTCAACAACCGTATTTTGACAGAGGAATGCAAGCAAAATAAATCTAAGCATTTAAGAAAAGCTGATAAGCTTGCCTGTATACAGCAGATCTTTATTTTCTACCATAAGCAACAATAAACTGATTTTCTTCTAAGTCAGTCTATCCATTGGAAGATGGAAGTAGAATTGCAAAGACTGCAATATACTGGCCCCTTTAGTTTGGTCTTCAGAGGTTGAAATTAGTCATTACTGAAAATGGTTGTTTCTTGCAGAGCATGCTGAAAGAAAAGGAAAAAAAAATTGACAGGAAGAATTGTCTCCAGAAGGACCCCCTACATAAGATCTGTAATCATCTGCCAAATTTGCTAGAGATAACATTGTCATATGTAATAATTTCCTAAATGGAACCCATATGGCATTTGAGCACATGCAAGGAATGTAGTTAAAATCAGCTAATTAAGCAAAAACATCTGCAGTGAAAATTAAGATGTAGTTCATAATGGTGACATCTGAATTTCAGAAAAACTTCAACTGGAATGGATAAGATCCTTCTTTATTTGAAATTGTGTATGAGAGAAAAGACTAAGAATACAGTAAGGAATAAGGTCCTATTGGAGGAAATGGGCAAATAAACCAAATAGATCTTTATCCTTATTTTCTGGGTGCAGCAAAGTCCTTGTCTCCTCTGTACAGTGTAGTAGAATTATTCTATTCCAGCGAAAAGCTGTTAAGAATTTGTCTTGTTTGTTGATTATTAATAAAGAAGTAGTTCATATCTTGATAGAGCAATTGTGGGTTTAGTTCAAACTGTTACAAAGAAGAATACTGAAGCTATTCCAGTGATTCTTTACAAAGACTAATAGCATTTAGTAAAATGCATCTTTGGCAGTTTTTATTCTGATGTCTATGGTTTAAAATTTTTAAAGAGGCACTCCATCTCCTTGCTTTAACTGTTCTTTCCCCTTCCCCTATCTTATCTTACTCCCTTTGTTGTGTTTACGTGATGCCACATAATTCTTTTTGAAGACAGTAAAGAAAACACTGATCACTTTGACCCACTCTGGTCAGGTCAGGTCCTTAGTTTTCCAAAAGGGCCTTGCTGCATGGAGAAACAGATGAAAGCAAGATCAAGTGTCAAGACTGAGTGCAGGGACTAACTTTTGGAAGTATTGCCTACTGTGATAGAGTCCTAAGTTAAAGCACGTTTTTCCTCAGATATTATTCTTTAGTCAAATCCAGAAATTCCTTCTAGAGATGTTATTTCTCGGATTTTTCATTTACCATCTGGAGATGCTCTAACGTGGAACCAACACCATCTTGAAATAACAGTTGTATTTCCTTTCTCTTTCAACCTCACTGTTTCAGCTGTTTTGTGAAATGAGTTGGCATGCAGAGTGATAGAAACTGGAAGATTAGTGGGTTATCAGCAAATGTCTTGGTTTCTATTACCCTGAAATTAACAATTTAAACCGCATTCACAGGTGAGAGATGCTGCCATACTAGCCATTGTAGAGGTTTACAGGCATGTGGGAGACAAAGTACGAATAGATCTTACGAAGCGAGGAATTCCTCCTGGAAGGTGAGTTAGCTGTTTTGGTTTTGTAATTCTGAGCCATTATACATTACTGTTCTTTACCAGAACTTTACAGTCAGTAAAAACTTGATTTTAAAATTATTATAATTTTTATTTTATCTTCTAATTAGTTTTGCTAGCTGTGTTCCTGACTTTCTTTTGCTGTTATCTCCTGCTTGCAAGAGGCTTGCAGGTGTATGATGAAAAGCAGGATTACATCCAGCAGTTAAAGCCCCTTGACTTTAAGAGAAGCTGAGGGCTGGACAGTAGTAGAAAAATGTTTCAAAATTAAGCAAATATATACTGAATGCAGGTTGGAAATAATTAGAAAATACTTGAATACCTACATTTTGTTCCTTATTCTAGAGTTGCCGGTTAGCCTCAGTGTAGAAGAGTCTCAACTGAAGCACTTAAATCAATACTTTTCATCTGTTGTGCATGTGTGAGAGAGAACAAGCGTGTGCGGTACATGTGTGAGTGTGCAATGAAAGTATGGCACATCAACAAGCTACTGTTTCCTTGTAGGTAACTATAATGGAAAGATTGTCCTCCCTTGCTTCTTGCTAATTACATCAGACCAATACTTTGTACCAGAGGTGCTTGCTTAGAGTCAGGTGAGAGATGAGTGCTTTTCAAAATAAGTACTTCCAGTTCTGAAGTTGCAGTTCTGAGGTTCAGTGAGAAACGAGTGTTCAGAAGGAATGTTCATTGGTCTAGCTGTTACACTTAACATCTCAGAACAGTTTGCACTTCTGGCACAAGGTGCAAGGAAGTTTTGAAAATGCATAGTTTATCAGTCCTTTCTGAAAAGCAATCTCAATCTTTAAAGAATGGTCTCGTATGTAGATCAGTTTTTTGTGAAATAAAAAGTAGCTATTGTTTTGTTGCTACCTTGGTAAGAATTTGTTTAAGTAAGAAAGGTAGACAGAGCTTGAAATTGTACTCAGTGGGAAGACTGATGATGAAATGTTTCATATTCCTTTTAATATTCAGTTGTTTTAATACGTTAACCTGTTATCAATTAGCATATTTCTTTACTCTGAGTCTTCATCTCACTTCTTGACTTTGATAAAGCTGAATATATCTACTACATGGTGTCATAGAGAATATCAGAATTGATGCTGTGCTTCATTAGACCCTTCTAAAATACTGTTAGCCCTAGTGATTAATGATGATTTGTACAGTATCAAAATATCATAGGAGAATGGTGTTGAATTTATTGTTTCACATTCCAGGCAGAGTTCAGCCTGTTTGGACAAAAGCTTATCCATCCTATTCCAAAAATTGAGTTTCATAGCAGATCATTGGAACATACCATTTCTTGCATTAAGATAGGGTCTTGGGGTCTGACCATAAGTTTAAGTTCAGCGCTCATCTTGTTCACATTTCCACGTGATACAAACTGAGTAAATCTTGGGATCCAAATAGGATTAAACACCATAGGAGCTTTGTTATCCTCAGGGCAGTCAACAGCTTCTAATTTAGTTGCAGTAGTTGCCAAATTGTTATTTCTACTGTCTGACTCAGTTGAATACAAAATTCTCCCTGATCTGAAAGCAAGTGTAGTTGTCCCATTTGCATTTACATAAAGAAGCAAGGTGCAAGTTGGTGCATGTTAAATGGGTTGTTGCCACTGCATCTTGATGGTTTTTGCACCTGACAGTCAAGGCCAGTGTAAAATAATACATGAGCTGAGTCTCAGTGCTGTGCCCTCTGCAGTAGTTTGCAGATTGGGATGGAGGGAGGAGTTAAAATTTACTTGAGTTAAGTATGTAGCTACTAGTCTCTGTCTCATCCATCACCGGCAAAGAGCAGAGTTCCTGTATGCTCTGCTTACTCCTTCACACAAGTAACAAGGCAGTTAACAAAGCTCAGGAAAGACAGATTAGTTCTGTGATTGCTCAGACTGTTGCTCCTTCGGAGGCAGACCTAATTTAAGACATTTCTTTCCTGGTGCCTGTCAGAAGTTTTCCCTTCGCCTAGGTGCATTAAAATTTTTATGCAGTTATGCAGGAGCTATGATCTGTGGAAAAAAGCCTTTGATGTAGAGTGTCATCATTGTTTTGAGGGGAATCTGTATTCATATTTGTGTGTCTGGGTAGGTTTTAAGGGTTTTAAGTGTTACGGATAATCTGTAGTTCAGACACAGCTGATTTCAGTTGTTGATTTCAGCCTTAAAGAACTGCACTGCAGCTCCTTCACAGTATTTAAAATTGCATGTAAGCATAAATATTAGCAGAAAGCCCCATTACTTCATTATTTGATGCACATGGGATTTAATAGAATGCAGGCTTGTTTAGTTTACATAACAAATTACACATTAGAGATCAGTGTGTTGCTGCTTGAATGCACTCTGCCCTACAGCACTGAAAATAAGAGCTCATGCCTGCTGAAAGGAAGGCAGGAAAGTTAATCAAGCATTGTTTTGAGAGATCATTCAACTTCCTTAAATATGCAAATAGTATGTATATGTTGTGTCTATATAAAGTCAAATGTAGTTAGTAATTTAATAATAGTCGCCTTAAGAGGTTTTATAATCCGCTCCTGGTTAATATGCCTTTGTGGAAAATACTGGATTTTTTAGAAAAGGTTATTGGTGCTATTGAAGTCTAGGTAGTCAATAAAAGATGGGATCTTACTTTTGTAGTTCAGCTCTACTTGCTACTACTGTATTTTTCTTCAGTGCATTTTTAATCTTTACAGAGATTAACTTGTGAGTTTGTTTATAAATAAAACCAGTGAGTTCCTCAGAATAATATCGTGCTTTTTGCTTGAAGCACATTCCTTTTTCAGAAAAATCAGTATCAAGTCAGTGGTTGGAAATTTGGACGTTGTCTTCCCTTTTGTTACAGTTGCTGCCAAAGAGGTTTGACAGTCTTTGGTATCGTACCTATAAGTATTAGTGTTAATACATTTGTGAATACTGAAAATGGATGTTATAGTTCTTGTTCTGTGAGCCAAGAATAGTAAACAGGTTTTGTTCTACTGTGTATCGGCCAAATTGAATCTGTTACAGTATGGAATCTGTGTGGCTCACCTTCCCTGACTGGAAATAGTTTATGTGACTCGGGATAGCAATTCCTTAATCTAAACATTAAAAGCTTTTTAAGATCTTTCAGGAAGTCATCTGACAGCTTTTCCTACTGTTACTTGAGAAACATAAATGTATAAAGCTAGTTATTTGTTTAGTTCTTATGTCTAGGGCCACGAATTCATATCCTGGAATGTTAAAGCATTTTGCAGTATGTATTTCTGAATACCACATTTTGTGGTGTGCACATACATGTCCAGTTGATGTTGTAGAGGAGTTCCATTTGTGTGTCCAGATGTGGACATGTCTGTGTGAGAACCTTTTTTTCTTTTTTTTTTGGAAGGGGGAAGTAAGGAGAAATAAGTGCAAGGTTTCATATGGGCCATTTCCTGCTTTAGACTCACTTTGGACATAAAGAACAGATTAGTTACCACCCTTTCTTCTTCTCTAACCTCCTGCTATTGACAGGACAATGAATGGTGCTTTTTTGCCTCTCCATCATAAGGTCCAAAGTTTTAGAAACCCTCCTCTGCCTGTCCTGCAAACAGTTGAACTCTATCAGGCATGGTCATAAATAATGGATTTTCAAGTCTAGAAGTGTAATGCCTGTTCTTTGCTAGCATCTGCATCTCCATGTGCATATATATCAGCTCAAGCTGTGTCTTAGAAGGCTACATATTCCTCTCATTGAATGTAATCACCATAATATGTTAATCCTTTGATAGAGACGTGTCACCTGCCATAGGAGAGCGTTTAGCATTTTGCCAGGAGCCCCCATTTAAAGTGCTACAGTCTCATACATTCATTCATACACTGAGAAAGCAACAGTCATCCAGCTCATGCAGAAGTGGCCTCCTGTCCTGAACATGTGATTTTTGTCAATGGGAATTTTTACTTCCAGATGTGAAGTTGCAGAAGACTTGGTCTGGGCCTTTTTGCAGAAAGAATATCGTATTACTGTTCCCGGTGACATAGTATTTCTATTGACTGATGACTTCACTGATGGATTATGCATGTCATATCCAGATTTGAGCTTGCAGCTATGAGATAAAGGAGTAATAACGCTGCTCTTCTCAAAGAAAGTTCCTCATTGTTGATGACAGTGAAACCAGTCTTCACCCAGTCCTGTAAATTTCTTGGATTCCTCTTGGTCAGGCTGTTTTTTGCCAGAAGGTGAACTCCTGTAAACATTCTTAAATTGTCTGGGGTGGCAGTAATTTCAGAGACCTGTACTGCCTTGCTGCCTGTGGCTGTGTGAAGAAATACGAGAAGAGAAGATGGTAGCATCAAGAGCTGGGTGGGAGGAGGGGGAGGAAGAAAATTGTTGTGAGAGTCTTTGCAAAGTAGTAGTTACAGTTCCTGTAAGCTGTACTAAAGAGAGGGTTGGATCTACAGTAGTGCTTGACTGTGTTTTACTGGATTTTTTTTTATTTTGTAATTATGACAAAATACTACAGCGTGTGCCTCTAGTCATAAAAGACGTACTTGAAAGCTTTAGGAGTGGCAGCACTGTGTTGTTCTCCAGCCTGCACCACTGACTACATAGTATCCTGTGCTGACAAACACATTTTTTAATGTTCATAATAAGTACTTTTTCAGATATTTTGCCCAAAGCGAGAGGCAACATGTGTATTATTATAAAGCATTTATAAGGAAGCATTTTGTTTTTCTCTTTTGTTTAAAAAGCTCAGGAAAGCATTTTTGAAAACTAAGTTCAAGAGAGGAGGAAATATTTTTTTTTCTTTTGAATTCTCTAAAATATGTGTGCCAAGCGCATAACATCAGCCTAACGGGATATAAAAACTGAAGTGACATTTTAAAGGAAATATGTTAATCTCTCTAGTCTTCATGTTCAGTTTCTCTTGAGATAACAGTTTCAGCCTTTGAGATGTAGTGTTAAGTCCTCCTCATTAACTACATGGACTGTTAATGTAGTGTTTAGTACAGAATCCATCAGTTTTGAGGGGAACTCACAGTCACTGATAAACAGTGAAAATACTTTCTATGTTTCATACAAAGCAAATACATTAACCTCCCTTCATGAAAGCACAATGCCATCATGCATTTCTGTGTGTATTGATTCTTGTGAGAACTTTTCCCTTTGCATGTTTGAAAGCACGTAGCATGTTAATGGGATTCCATGTGTCATTAGTAAATGCTACTGTCTGAAAAGCATTTCATATAAGAACTGTAGTTGTACTTTTTCGTGTCTAATTACAAAAAAACACCTTTAGGTATAAATTGCCTTTGGTTTACAAATTGACCTTTTCATTAAAAGTCTGAGGTTTAACGTTAAAGCGATGTAGTCTGACGTGTGAATTGCTGCCATTTCAGATATTTTGCTGGGGCTGCAGTGGTGGCGCAAAAGGGAGAGGATAATAGGTTCCAGAGAGAAGATTGCAAGGATGTTAGGGGAAGATTATGTGAACTACTGCTAAGCTACATAGAGTTTTGAGATAAGTTGAGATGGTAGAATAACTGCTGGTTTGTGTTATGGGTTATTGACTTACACGATTAAGGGGCTTTGGGGTTTGTTTTTTTAGATGCTTGCAGTAGAGTAGGCATTTTTGTGGAATTCTCAGCTAAATCCAGGTTTTTCTTGTAGTGGGTCTGTTGAATACAGGACAAATTTTCTCTGTAGCAGATCGCTTTGAAGTATTTGGAAGGTATTGCTTTCACTTTGGAAATTTACTGTTTCCTCACAAAGAAAGGAGGAGGAGCAGGCATCTCTTCTCTCTGGTGACCAATGATACGACTCGAGGGAAGCAGTCACGGTGCCAAGCATGACAACATTCAAGAAGCATTTGGACAATACCCCCAGACACGCGGTGTGAATGTTGAGATTGTCCTATGCAGGGACAGGAGCTGTACTCAATGATCCTTGTGGGTCCCTTCAAGCTCACGTCATTGAGTGATTCTGTGTCATTCTGTCATAAAAATTGCGCATTGTTAGAGTCCTAAAATATTGGGAAGTGTATGGAAAGACTCAGGCTTTTCATAACATTATCTGGCTGTGTTTCATGATTTTATCATATTCTTCATCTATTGGAAGGTGTCCCTGCCCATGGCAGAGGGGTTGTAACTCCATAAGCTTTAAGGTCTTTTCCAACCCAAACCATTCTATGATTCTATGTTTCATTATGAGATGTGAGGTGCTTGTGAATGAAAGTGGTGTGCAGTGCAGAAGGCAGACATGCACAGTGAAAGCATGTGGCCTCTCGACACCGATCACTGAGTAAGAGTAATGTGTGCATACGGAAATGTTGAGATTAAATCTTTGTGTGTCCTTGACTTTACTGCTTTATGTTTTGTGGGCGTTTTCATACTCAAGCGCTGTTCTTATACTTTTTTTCTTGGTTTGTCTGAAAATAGTTTGGTTTGTGAGTTGTAAACAGATTGGTTCAGTATTTGTTCTTTCAGCAAATTTTGAGTACAGGTAAGGGAGATGAACTGTGCCTGTGAGGAGAGTTGCAGGCTATCATGTGGTTTGTAGTGTGTAACTCTGCATTTAAGGTCAGGATTCAGTCCTGCTGGTATTGTAGCTAAAAATTTGTGTGCATGTTAGATATTACCGTGTTCTGAGTAGTCTACAATGCAGAAAAGTCTTTGGAGAAATGCATGAAAATGTTCTCAATTGTTTGCAGCTGCATTATGTCTGTGCAAACCCATTGCTGGTGTGGGTCACATTTTTCCTGTGAGATACTTTGCTGTTGTTATTGAGTTTTCTGCAGAAGTGATGAGAAATATCTGTTGAAGTATTTTGCCAGCTTTCTTGCTTGAATAGCATTTTCTATTTTGTGGAACCAGATTGCAAATGTAGTTTTTTGGGGTTGGTTTGGGGTTTTTCTTTTTACTATTTATGTGTAGCTAAGCACATGCAGTATGTTTTCTCCCGTGAGAGTTTAAATGGAAAGTGTGTTATATTGAACATAACTAAAATGCTTAATGTACCTTAACTTTAGAAAAAAGTTTCCTTTTTTTAATGCTATGGATGTGCTAAGTACAGGAAAACTATTTTCATAACAAAGACGAAATTAGGAGGAAAATTAGTAATCATCTCCAAAGAAATTAAATAGTAATCCCTCTTTTTTTTGCCTACATGAACGTCCTGTAGTTCAAACTGTTGCCTTTTAGTGTTGTATATGGAGTAATATCACAGTCATCTGTACCCAATATATATTACTGAACCTGAACTTTAGAATTTTAGTTGTGCTAATAATGATGCTCAGATTTGCTCCTTGCTCAGCTGACCTAGTTTTCTGTGTGTTTATGTGAAGATGCCAACTAAATGAAGAATTTACAAATTGTTTCTAGATACTCTTAATCATTTGTATATTCTTCATTACTGCTTTGTATGTGATAATAAACTGATTTCTTTTTTTACCAGTAACCTAAGGGATTTTAAGGATGTAAAAATGTTTTGTTGTTGTTTACAGGTTGCAAACAATCTTTGCAAAATTTGATGAAGTAAGAAACTCTGGAAATATGATTTTAAGTAGCATCGGTGGTGAGTATGAAAGATTGTTTATTTATAATCAGCTTCAGCTTAGTACAAGATAACTATTTAAATACTGGCATTATCAGTGTGAGATGGATGATTAGAAACATATGTAAATACTAAGAAAATTTGAAGCAAACTTTGACTGAATTGCTGAAAGTATTTGCTGGATTGCAGGCAGAACAGTTGGAAAAGGTGTTGAAACTGCCTGGAAGCAACCAGTGAATCCTAACAAGTTAATGTGTGCTCAGTAGAGGATACAAGAAGGCTGCAGAGTATTTAGGGGGGATGATCAGATGAACCTTTTTGCCGTCTTACTGTATGTTTCTAAAAGAAAATGGTAATTTAGTGATGGATGTGTTTTTCTCAGTTAAAAGGATGACTAATGGTTATAATACACGGAGTTCTAAAACTATAGAAATAGGTGACTGCAGCATTGAAAGAAATTGAGTTTGAAATTTTTATTTTTGATGTATTTCATGAAAAGAAGACTCATGCAGAGAATCCTTGTTGCTTCCTGTTGCATTCTTTATATAGCATTTTATAGTATAAAATATAGAGCAAACCATCATTCTTTTTTACTGAAAACTAAAATAAAAAAAAAACACAAACCCTGTTACATAACAGAACGACAAGGGAGGTGTTGTGGCAGAGGCTTTAATATAGCTGGTTTTAAAAGCTTCATTGTCTGTCTTCTGCAAGGATTTAGTAGATCTTGTTCTATAGCACAGGGTGTGCTGATGTTCATTTTCCTATCAAAGGAACTATGCTAACTGAAAAGGAGGCTCTGCTAGAATCACAAAGTGGTACTTTGCAAGAGTAGAAATATTTTGAGGAGTGCATATGATTTGTTAATGTACTCAAATATACCTTTTAATTTTAAATATTGTCACCCTTTTCTCGTTAGTGCGAAACCAGAGGAGACTGTAGGTTCAAATGAATGTTTTACAACTTTCTCTGTAGTGCATTCTGCTTTGAAATCAAACATTGCTATTCTTGAACACTTAAATACAGAAATAGATTTGTAAGGTTTACTATTAAAAAAAGAAGGAAAAATGTTTTGCTTAAAGACTCTGTTAGATTGTATATTTACTCATTGTGGGGAGGGTAAACCATAATCTTTTGCATTTAGAATTAATATTGCTGCATAGGTTTGAGAGGCTCAAAAATGCATTGCACCTGTATTTTTTTCTGTTGGTAATTCTCAGGAGAATGGAGAAAGTTACATGAGGCGGTATAAATACATTAAAATAATTTAAAATTATATGAAAATACAAATACAGTGTTGCTGAATTAGTCTGCATAGCACTTCCGAGATTTTTGTCTCTATTTTAAGAGTTTATTATTCTTTAAGCCTTTTTTATGTCATGTGTAAAATGGAGATATTAATGCTGATCTACAGCAGTATGAACTATTTGTGTTACTATGATTCTGTTTTGGTACCATAGAGGCGGAATCCCTCTAATACGTTGTTTTCAGTATTTTTGCGTGGACCTAGTTTATCTGTTGCCTCCATCTAGACAATTTTTTGATGCAATTAAAAAGATACTCTTCCATTGTCAGTGCTTTAGTTTGGCTTTGTCATTATTCTCTGAAGGACAATTTGTATTTATTGCTTGCACGTGTAGATTGAAAGTTACTGTTGAGTTCCTGTAGCCTTATTACCAGCTTTTATCAAATATCTCTGGATAGAGGTGAAATTTTAAAGTCTAAATACATCCGTTACAGTGTTGAGGATTTTGGTTTACCGCTTTGGATACTTCGGAGTAGGGTTTGGAAAGGCAGAGATGAATGTGGCTGTATTTCCAAAGCGGCGTGGAGGGGACAAAAACCTGTTCCAACAGTTATATTTAAAAAAAAAAAGTTTGTACTAACAGGATTAAACACATGACAGGTTTCAAAAACATTGTATTTGTATGTAGGAGGAGAGGAGAAGATATTGTACCTGCAGTCTTATGCACTGGTGGATTTAATCCCTTGTTATCCCTGTGACTGAGGAGGACCTACCACGAATGGTCCCTTTAGTCTTCTGTTACCACTTTCCTTTATAGAATCTGATCCCTGATGGGACTATAAATAGGAGGAGGGCAATCAGTTATCATTAGAGACTGACAGATCCCCTTGGAGGGTGGATGAGGTGGAAAGCTTATTGAAACACCTATGGATGGAATAATTGGGGCAGAATGTAGCAAGGAGTTTCAAGAGCCAACAGATGAGAAGGCACAAGGGCACTGGGCAGGAGTCTTAGCGCTTTTGCTTGATGAGGGTGACTTAAAGGCTTAAATAATATTACACTGCTAACTTACCTCTACAACTGACCGTTAATGATTTATTTTTTAATTATTTCCCTCCCCTCCCCATTGTCCCTTACCCACAACAGTAGGCAGTAAAAAACAGCCATAATTTCTTTAATGTGAATTACGTGAATGAAATAGCCGCTATAACCTTGGTGTTTGTTTACATTTATAATGATGTTGCATATTAAGAGAATTATGTCAGGATGTTTGCCTATTAAGCGAAATCTTATGCGTGCTGCTAGTATTTCCCTTTCACTCCACCAGAAATGCATGTATCCCTGCAAACCAGGGAAAATTCTTTAAAGCACCTCCCCGTTTGTCAGGAAGTGAATGTTCATTTCTATGGAAACAGAACTGGCAGCCAATCTCAAAGCTGCAAAAGGACTTGTTTCTGCTGCCTGAGATTCGTAAATAGTGTTTTCTCTAAAAGAATTTAAACAGACTTCTATATGGGGTAGCAGTGTGTAAATTTTTAGACAGGAAATTAAAAGTAGGGAAATAATACTGAGCTTTCTGCCTCATTTACCGGAGAGGACTATTTGAGCTGAATATAAATGCTATGTCTATTCAACCTGTACAATCTTCCCATTTTAGTGGTATGGCATTAAGCTTTCTAAACACAAAATGTGACAGGTAGGATACAGTGATGCTGATATCACAGTTGGGGATGAGCTGTGTTATGTGTGATAAAGATATAGTCAAGCGTTCTCCTAAAAAAAGAGGAGGGGAATACAAAAATCCATAGCACAAATGTGTATCTGTTTTTCCACATTACGCTCTTGTTTTTTATTTCCCTTTGCTGTTTTCCTTTTGGAAATACAGTTACTATGGAGACAATGACGACACACTCCAACAGAGCTCACCAGTGTGGCACAGTGTGAATGTGTTCAGGAATTACGGAAACTGGTGATAGCTGCCATGATTATTTTATAGGGTTTTGAGTTAGGTGTGTTTCTTCTGCTTGCTCAATGGGAATGGTCAGAAGGCAGCCACATTATTTTTCAATATCATCTGTTATTCCTGCTGGTTTATGATTTATATAGGAAAATTTACTGCCTAGTGAAGTGTAATGGTCGGTTTAAGCACATTTGGAAGTCAAGGGCCTCAGCAGGCTGGTGCTCCTGCTGTTTTTTAAGTAACTTGCATGAGTTTTTTGAATTATTACTATGGGGAACCATGTGTCTGCTCCTGTGAATGCATGGTTTCCAACCACTGCACAGTTCAGCGTGTGTTATGGTTGTGTGTCTGTCTGCATTTTAAACTTTTCCTTAGGCAAGAGGAAGTGAACTGGAAGTAGTACTTTTTTTTTTCAATCACTTCATGGGATTGCACCCTTTCTAACTTTAGTGTGTCACTTTAAAGCATCAATTTGAGCATAAACTGTGAACAAAAGTGGAAGTTTTGATGGGCTGTCCAAAAAGTCCTGTCAAAGAGGACTTTCCTTAAGTGAACTCTCTTCTGCTTCCTGTGGGATTTATATTTTTTTTCCCATTTTTAATTATTTTATGGAATCATAGAATGGTTTGGATTGGAAGGGACCATGAGGGTCATCTAGTTTAACCCCCCTGCTGTGAGCAGAGACATCTTCCACTAGAATAGGTTGCTCAGAGCCCCATCCAACCTGATCTTGAATGCTTCCAGGGATGGGGAATTCACCATCTCTCTGGGCAACCTGTTCCAATGTTTCACTGCCCTCATCATGAAAAATTTCTTCCTAATATCTAGTCTAAACTTTTCTTCTTTTAACTTAAAACCATCACTCCTTGTCCTACTGATACCGGCCCAGCTAAAAAAGTTTTCCCCATCCATTTCTGGAATCCCCAACACAAGAAGGATATGGAACTGTTGGAACGGGTCCAGAGGAGGGCTACAAAGATGATCAGAGCACTGGAGCACCTCTGCTATGAGGACAGGCTGAAAGAGTTAAGGGTTTTTCAGCCTGGAGAAGGCTCCAAGGAGACTTCATAGCGGCCTCCCAGTACCTGATGGGGACTACAGGTGGGGAGGGACTTTTTACAAGGGCCTGTAGTAATAGGACAAGGGAGAAGGGCTTTAAGTTGGAAGGAGGATTCTATTGCTACAGGCCCTGCTAAAAAGTTTTTCCCCATCTTTCTTATAAGCCCTCTTTAAGTATTGAAAGACCACAATAAGGTCTCCTTGGAGCTTTTTGTTCTCGAGGCTGAAAAACCCCAACTCTCTTAGCCTCTCATCATAGAATCATAAAATGGTTTGGGCTGGAAGGGACCTTAAAGCCCCTGCAGTTCCAACCCCTCTGCCATGGGCAAGGACACCTCCCACCAGATCAGGCTGCTCAAGGTCCCATCCAACACTTCCAAGGAGGGGGCATCCACAGCTTCCCTGGGCAACTTGTGCCAGTGTCTCACCACCCCCATCGGGAAGAATTTCTTCTTAACGTCTAAACTAAATCTTCCCCCTTCTAACTTAAAGCCATTCTCCCTCGTCCTATACTTGTAAAAAGCCCCTCCCCAGCTTTCCTGTAGCCCTTTCAGGTACTGGAAGGCCGCTGTGAGGTCTCCCCGGAGCCTTCATCGGGGAGGTGTAGATGTCTCGATGGGTGTCATTGCTGCTCGCCCCTCTCAGCGACGCACCCCAGGCAGGAAGCATCACCGCGCTTCCCTCGCCCGGCGGCGGGGCGGGAGGGGGAACCCCGCGCAGGGCACGTGATCGCGGCGGCGGGCGGAGCGCGAGTAAAAGTCCCTGGTGGGGACGGGACGGGGAGAGGCGAGGCGAGACTGTGAGGCGGTTGAGACAAGCGAGGCGGGACTGCTATTTTGAAGCGGGGCGGCAGAAACAGCAGCAGAGGCTGTTGCGGCAGGGAGAGCCGGCGGCCGCCGCGGCACCATGGCTGTCGGGGACGGTGAGCGCGCACCGCTCGGGACCGGCCCGCCTTGGGGAGGGAGGCAGACGGGAGTTGCGGGGGGGCGTGGGCAGCCCTGCGGGGGCTGCGCGGAGAGTGAAGCTGTGAGACCAGGGCGCTTGGTGGCCGGGGGGGCCGGGCGATGCCGTATGATGAGGGAGAAGGCGGGTGTGGAGATCTGTGAGGGGGGCACAGTGGGTGCTAGGCTGCCCTCCGTGAGGGGGAAAGCGGGGTTCCGTGAGGGGAGAAGGGGGGCTGCTGGCAGAGGTGGGCTGTAGGGCTCCATGTGAAGGGAAGGAAGGTGCCAGGCTCTGTTCCATGAGGGGGGAGAGGCGGGCTCTGGAGCTGCACTCTGTGTGGTGGGAACGAGGGTGCCAGGCGATGCCCTCCGGTGAGGGGGAAAGGCGGGCTTGCCGGGCTCTCTGAGGGGAAAGGCGATCTGTGGGGGTCCATGAAGGGGAGGAGTGGGTGGCAGACTTTTCTCTAGTGAGGGAGGAAAGGAGGGTGCCAGGCGATGACTTCCAGTGAGGGGGAAAGGCGAGTGTGGAGCTCCATGAGGGCGGAAAATGGGTGCCAGGCTGCGCTCCGTTAGGGGAATGGGGGGCTGCGCTCGATGAGGGGAAAAGCGGGCTGTGGATTTGCGTTCCATAAGGGGGAAATGCGGACTGCGAGGCTCCTGGGGTGGAAAGAGGGAAAGGTGGACTGTGGTGCTCCACTCCGTGAAGGGGGGAAAGTGGGTGCTAAGTGATGTCCTGTGGTGAGAAGGAAGGCGGAATGTGGAGCTCCGTTAAGGGCGGAGGAGGGTGCCAGGCTCTCCTCCAGTGAGAAGGGAAAGGTGGCTATGGAACTCCGGGAGGAGGGAGGAAAGTGCCAGGCTCTGCTCCGTAAGGGGGGAGAGTGGGTGCCAGACTCCGGTGACGGGGGAGGAGGGTGCTAGGCTCCCCCCGGTGAGAGGGGAAAGGCGGCTATGCGGCTCCCTGACAGGGGAGGAGGGTGCCGAGCTCTGCTCCGTGGCGGGAGAAGGCGGGCTTGCCGGGCTCCCTCCAGTGAGGGAGAAGGCAGGCGCCGGGCTCTGTGAAGGGGGAAGGCGGGCTGCCAAGCGATGCCCTCCGGTGAGGGGGAAGGTAGGTGCCAGGCTCCCTTCCGGTGAGGGGGAAAGGCGGGCTTGCCGGGCTCCATTCTGCTGCTTCTGCCTGCCAAAGCAAGGTTTGACCGCATTAAGCGTGCTAAGTCCCCTGTGTGGCAGGTTGACATCTTATCCTGATGCGGTGAGCTGCCTCCAGAGCCTGGAGGAGAGGGGGCTGCCTCGGCAGCAGAGCTCATCAGCCCCAGACTGTCTTTAAAATTTTAACCGTGCGTGGTTCTCGGGGGTGGCCCGTGATCTGAATTATTTACAGTACTTTCCGCTCTGCATCCTGACGCTGGCGTTTTGCATACCCCTCTCTTGTCCTGGTGTTGGCTACGTTCGCTAGCTCCTCAGGGGAAGGCTGGATTTGCCACAGCACTTTGTAAACAAGCGTATGTTCATCCGTACTGTTCTGGGAAGGAAGTCACAGTCATTCAGTAAAGCCATAGAAGTGCCTTACTTCTAGGGCTAGGAATACATATTTAACATCCCATGTCTTCATAATATGTTCCCTTCACTGCTCAGTGTACTGTTATACAAACCATTGGAAAGTAGGTCAGTGAAGACATACAGGCTATATTGCTGCGTTTTGATTAAAAACTGGGTGTATTTTTTGCCTTTGTCACATATTCTTGCATGACAGGATGCTCTTCGAGCTTAATAACTTGGTAACTTTCTGTATATGTAGTAGTATTTTCAGAGAAAGTTGAGAAGTGCTCATTTGACTTGCAGCAAGTTTAGGAATCTAGTAGGAGGGCTGTGCTTTTACAAGTGTTAATATATGTATATTTTTGGATAACATTGAGGAAGATGGTCTTATAAAGATCAAGTACTTAGATTAAGATGATTCTTTAATCTGAAGTTGCTGAAAGAAACATCAGCAGTAAGAGTCCTGAGAAATATCTTTCCTTAAAGTGTCAGGAAATGTGTATTTTTCACTTAGCTCTTTAATATGTTAGAGGCTGAAAGGGATAATTGGTGTGACCAGAGCAGTGGAATTAAAGTGGTAGTGTATAGTTTAAAAAAAAAAAATAATCAGGCAGTTCTCTGATATTTTTATTTTTGTTTATCATATGATCTGCAAGATGCAAGGGAAGTCATGGTCTTTGTAGAACTGAACATGTAGTAAGCTCTTGAGACTTTTTGCTAAGAATGTTTTTCCTCATCTTTTGTTTCTGTCCCGCGAAGCAACACAGATCTCCGTGGTGTAAACATGGATTTTGGTAGCATGCAGATTAAGGATGCAAGTTGTAGCATGTTAACGACTGTATTCCCTCGGCAAAACCGTAGTTTTTTTGTGATTCTGTAATGGTTGAGGTTTATAAAGTGAGGGTGGCTGTGCAGCTCTCTTCTGTATAATTTAATTCATCATTAACAAAGGCACTGAGAACAAAGTACTGTTCAGGCAGTCAGCTGATGTTCTGTGTAGGAGCTTTGAGCAATAATGCCAGATACAATTAACAGTGTGTAGGATGATTATGTAGCTGTTGGTCTCTCTTAAAACTACTGCTTACCACATTTGCAAGGAATTCAGTCTTCTGACGTTGTGTTATGAAACTGCTAGGGAAAACAAAATCTTAGTTACTATTGAGAAAGCTTTCTGATCTTTTTTTTCTGAGTTGAGATGTAGGTTTTGCCATGGTCTCTTGTTTTGCAAATATCCTGCACCTCTACCTAATATATGCAACGTAGAAGAAATAATGTTTTAAGTTTAGTGATTCTGTAGCCTTTAGGAAATGTCTTTTCTTGACAAAATGTCACTTTGTTGTGGCCAGTATGTATGTTCAACTTATTTGTGAGATTATGCTGATTTGCTGGAAGATATCCTGCAGATACTTCAGAGAACAGGGTTTTTTAATTTGTTTTGCTTATTTAACAATCAGTCTAGATATGTTAAAAAAATGCACAGAGTATGTTTGGAAATGCTATATAAAGGTGGTAAGTCCAATGTTTTATCTTGAGTACAGGACTCTGGCTTATTGTAACCCTTTGGAATTTTCTTCAGTTTTCTTCAGCACAAGCAGAAATGTAAATAAAATGTAGTACTTAACTGTTGAATCTTAATCTGATTTCTCAAGTAAAGATTAAAGGGAAGAGGCAGATTTTCTGTTTGCTCCCATGTGAACTGTCTCAAGCTCTCCAGTCTTTTGTTGAAGGAATGTAGAGGAAAAAAACCACAGTACTATGTTTGTGGCCCAGGAAACAATTGGACTGCTCCTTCTACTGTACTGAATGCCTGCCAGTGGGAAAGCATGCACTAGCTCAGTCTTAAAGGCATTTCACATACTTGTGTGAATGTAGGACTATGTTTGACCTGCAAATTGTCTTCTGAGGCTGCTCAGGAAAACCGGTCAGGAACCCTTCCTCGCTCTGGATTTCTTGTTACTTGGAGAGGATAATGCATTTCTACTCTTATCCGTTGATAACCAGATTAGGGTGTTTAGGAGGTTGGTAACAGAGGTGCCGAATGGCACATTGCGTTTGCATTTTCTTCAGGGCTGGTGATTCAGTCGCTTCCGTCAGTGCTTTTGCACCTTGTTGTCAGTCTGGGCTATGCTACTTTATTATTTCATGGGTAAGGGACTGTCTTGCTCCCAGTTAAGCAAGGTAATTAGTATGAGGACTAAATTATCTGCCTAAAACTATGAGGGGCCATGAAGGGAAGATTAGGCATAGGTTCTCTTAAGATGTACTAAACATACTGCAGTACCAGACATAAGGTATTTGAGGGCTATCTAAAAGCATATAATCAGCTTTGTAAGAGGACGTATTTGGTGCACACATTTGTTGCATTAGTATATATTAAGTATGCTATTTTGAATCATATAATGAATGAGATAAATCTGCTGTATTTATTAGTGGATTTTTATTTAACTGGCATACAATGTAATGATGTTTCCTGACTTTAAGCACTTCTCAGATTTCAGATGATAAAGCATATGTCACTGGCTTATGAATAGGAATCATCCTTACATCTTACTATATATGCATGTTGAATTAAGGGGTTTGTCTTCTTTCAAAATATTTCAGTGTTGTGTGCATGGTCCTAGAGCACAGGAACAATTATCTTGCATTCCCTGATGTTCTTCTGAGCGAAGGCTGTCTTCCTAAGTCTTTAATCTGATTAGTGGTTTCTGTAAAATGTGGGTGCTGTACGGCTTTAATATTTTTACTTTTGATTGAAAAAAAGATTGTGTGTATTAAGAGCATAGAGGCTATAGTGATGTTTGAGATATTAGCTTGATTTGAAATATACATCTAATTGTAATACATGTGCATTTTTGGTGCATGTTTCCGATTTTGGCTTTTTAAACCAGCAGAGTTCTGTCAATGATGATGATAAAACAATTATGACACTGGCCTAAAAATTGGCCAGGATGTAACTGTGCTGCTTTGTACTTTCCAGAGCCATTTCCTGGGGAAATAAAAAGTAGTAGAAGAAGTTTCTTCTGGGGAATAGAAATCCATTGCTTGTTCCCTTTTTTCTTTTTCTTCTCTGTTTGTTTGGTTTTGGTTTTGTTGTTTGGTTTTCTTTTTTTAACGTGCTGACTGTGCCTGCACTAGCTCCTTTCTCCTTTCCCTGTGGTTGCTCTGCACTGCTCCTCTTCTGTTGTCACAAGTTAGTGGGCATGTTGGTTTGGGAAATGGCTTTACTCACTGATCCTGAGAAACGAAGGACAAATACCGAGATGGAATTCGGTTGCAGTTCTGAACCAAACCAGTGCAGAGTTTTTCACACTAAGGTCATATGCTGCTTTCAGTGATTAACATAGATTCTGAGCAGTGTTTTGTCTATAAAGTGCACATACCGTTGCTAATAGCAGTAAAAGAACAGTGAGACAGTGAAACAACTGAGTGGGAGAGGAAGGGAATGTATAAACAAGCCAAAGGCTATATGAAAAGACAGTTTCTGCTCAGAGAATGTATGAATACAGTGAGATTCCACACTGATGTGAATTAAAAAAAAGAATTCGATGAAGAAATATGCAACTGGGAGTGCTTCTTACTTAAAAACTAAGTTGCCAGCAGATGACAAACACAGTTATTTTCTCAAAACCAACATGCTTTCTGGAGTGATAACCTACTTGACTTTTTTTGTAGTGTAGAAGTGTAACTGCAATTAAGTTTTGTCTTCCTGTTTCTAAATTACATTTTTACAGTGTCAAGGAATTTTTGGTGTTTGAATCTGGGGAACTTAGTAGTGTTCATTAAAAGTGAGACACCAGTCCCCGAAGAAGTTTCCGGATATGTTAAATGTGGCATCCAAAAGTGCTGGTTGCTTTTGGAGTCTGTTTTCATGTGTTTTTAAGAACAAGTTACATAGAGAAAGAAATCTTTCATGTTTCAGTTGGTTTCCTTATTTGTTTTGAACCATCTTTGTTTATTCCAGACTGTCTTTAACATTACGAGTTTTGTCTTTTTTAAAAAAGGTGCATTTTGAAATAAGCATTAGAGTTGCCAGTATCCCAAAGAGAAATTTGAATTCTAGTAAGTATTTCTTTTGAAAAATGTTGCCAAAACTGTTTCACATGACTAATTGGATATTTGCCTTTCGGGGTTAATTTTCATCTTCATTATCTATTAAATATGAGTTTTTCCTTACTGTTATATGTTGTTTTTAATGAAGTCTTACTGTAGTGAATACTAATGAGCAGGTAAGGTATAATTGGATCATTTCAGGTGTCTGAAATGCCTTCAGAAGTGAAGGTTCTGATGGAGAATAAGAAAGTCAGCTTTGTATATTGTATATATAGAAGTACTTTAGTCTTAAAGAATTGCGTTTTGGGTTTTGTGGATTCTTCCTTTCTGAACTCCTTCATCAAAATACACTTTTGTAGCCACAGCAAGGAAAAAGCAGTGCTTAACTTGAGCCTTTTGAAAACCGACTATGCCTATAGATTCTTACAGGAAGTAACTACAATTTAAAGCTCAAAGAAGTTTCACAGCTGTGTGGAGTATAGACAACAAGATTTTCGTGGTTACTGGTCTAAAATTTCTCTAGTACAGCTTTACGTGTATTTAATTGATGTGAAAATTCTCTGGAACTGAGAAGGCTTAAAAGCCGTCAAATTTATGGATCATTTGAGCCTAAGGAAAGGTTAGGAGAAGGGCTGAAGATGTAGAGCAAAGCTCTTAACAGGGTGCAGAAGAACTTTTCTATCTTCAAATTAGATATTTTTGCTTTATTCAAATTAGATATTTTTGCTTTCATTAGATGTTAAAAGCTCTTTGATGATGTTCCTTGAGTCACCTAAACAGTTAACATTGGTAGATTTATTTTTGCTGAAGTATCCTTTTACTATGATGGATTGTAATTGTGTGTTGATCTGGTGAAAGTGCTTTTGGTCAATCAACTTACACAGTATGAGATTTGCTATTGAACTTGAAGATGAAAAGCATTTCTGTGTACATGGATTTTGCCTAAGTCTCTTTACAGTGTTGAGTTGATTTTTGCAAACTATTAGAAACAGTGAGGCAGTATGTTTTATTCTGAGGTTGGATGATGTTCTCACAAAAGAAAGGAAGAAATGCCAACTGCTAAAACTGTCTCACTATATACCAGACATATTTGCTGTAATTTTTTAATCTCCATTTCTGAATATGTGAAGTAGAGAACAGGTTTGTGTGTGAGTTCTAATAACTTTGACAACCCCTTTTGCTCTGTGCTGTCATGCACATTTTCATGTTCAGAGGTTATTATTGTTTTCTGATTCCTGAACTACAGAGTTTTAAAATAAATTTAGCAAAATAAATATCTCTATGTCTTATGTGCTGTGTGTTCATATTAGAGTGACACTTCTTGCTTGTAGTACCTTTGTTTTATTTGTGAAGCTGCCTTCCTGTTTCACATTTTCAACATACAGATTGTGTGAATAAATTAAGTATTGGAACTACCCCAGATGGTTTCTTCTTCAATGGGTATCAGTCGTTTGATTGCCTTGCCTACAGATTCTAACATGATGGACTTTTTCTCTCACATTACTGAATTTAAATACAATGATAATGCTCATCATATTATTTGATTTATGGATAATGGAGTCTAAATATATATTTTCCTATGAAATATTTTGGGTTTAAAATAGGTCTTTAGATTCACTGAAGAAAATACTAGTACTTGTGCTCAAGCAAATGAAATTTGTGAAGAACGAAATAAATTAACTTCTGGAGCCTAGGTAGTGAAGACAGTTAGGAATTAAACTGGACCTACAGAGCAAAAACTACCTGTTGAGTTACAGAATATTTTAAAGATGAATAGCAAGGTTTATACTTCAAGAATATATTTGAAGTGGTACCTGTTTTAGAGGGTAACTTAAGCAACAGAGAGACGTTAGGCCAAAAATGAAGCATGAGTTCAGACATGCTACAACAGTTAAACAAACTATAACTTTTGATACAAATATGAGTCTCTTGTGGCTCACAGATTTACCAGACCTCAAATAAAAATTCTCATCAAGCTATTCATTTTTTTTAGTTACTACTGTTTTATATGAATACCTAATTTAATTTTAATCACTGTCTGCGTAGGGCAGCTTTCTACAGAAGTGCTCAATACTGATTTACCTGAGGTCTTGATTGCTTTAGAAGTTACTGCCTTTCTAAGCTTTACATATAACATTTCATGGGAGAGCAAAACACCTGTGCTGAGGTAGGCATGTTTAGCTTTGTGCTGAAACAGTGGAGTATGTCTATCAGTTTCTGTGTTAAAGCTACTGAGTCAACCTGTGAAGTGTTTAAATTGTCAGTAATTGTCAGCCTGTAATTTCTTCTGCAAGGCATGTCAGTGTCCTTTCTGCACTTTTTTCCTTCCCTCTGCCCAAAAGATGCATTACTTGTTACAATTTCAGTGCTGGGCATAGTGCAGTGTGGCCAAACAATGTGACCTAAAGCGATAATAACATAGTACAGATACTGAAGAACAATTGTCATGAATTCTTGAGGCCCTGATTATCTTTTTCTTCCTCCTTTACTGGTAAAATTGTGCTTTGGTTACTAATAGGTTATGATTCGGAAGGCTATTGAACATGCCTGAGAAAAGCTATTAATAAAGCAAAATTGATGAGTTGTGAAGTACTATAATATTGACTGCATCTCCATTTTTCAGTAAATTGCTATGAGTAGCACTTGGTAATGTATAACAAAGGAGAGTCCAATTGCAAGAATTTATAACTGACTAAAGGAGTAATTTATTTATTTTGACATTTAACTTCATGGTGGAAATAGTTCTACAGATGCTGCAAAGGTAGAAAAATATAGCAAGATTTGCAGAAACTGTCTTCAGCTTTGATAGGTTAAAATGAGCAAATAACTTCCTTAGGTTTAAAGGAGATATTCCAGAACTAGAAATAGGGATGAAGCTTTCCCCGGGAGCAAAATTAGTTCAGTTACTTATTTTGATTTGTTGTAGCTTTGTTTGAAACTTCTATTTAAGTCTTGTCTTTCAGCCAGATAATAGTAAGATGAACTGTAAGGCTAGCTTTTCTTTTGGGTTAGAAAAATAATACTTGTAATATTTTTCCTTCATGAAATCAAGGGAATTTGATACATTATTAGTATTGTTACAGTAGGCCTATTAGAAATGTGGATAATTATTATGGCAAGTGCCATTGCCACTCCTAAATATTTCTTATCTAGAGGTCTCTATCAGGTCTAGTCTTTTCTTTCCAGTTTCCCCATCTTCCCTATTAATTTAGATTCATGTTTAAAACAAACAAACCAGAAGAACAAAAAAGCATACCTGCCATGAGCCTCTTTAAGTGGACTGTAGCTGATCAGTAGTGCTTTAGGGTGCTTTGCTTGTTGAAAAGTCAGGCGTTGTTTGTCAGAATTTGAGATTGGATCAGCAGCATGAATTTAGCTAATAAATATTTGCCTTACTCCTGTTATGGACTGCTGACTCCTTCCCGTGCTTGCTACCTTTTTTAATTCTTATTTGAAAGACACTTGGCCACTGGAATTGCCTGAAAACTGGCATGTCAAGGAATATGTTGGGCTTCACAAATTGGTCGTAGTACATCGGGCTTTTTTTGAACCAATTTGTACTTTTTAGTAGCTTTTGGGGGTGGTATTTTTTACCCATTCCCGACCTCCCTTTCTCAGTGAGGTTACAGTGGGAAAAGGAATCTCTTTTGGTAAGAGTTTGAGATTTTGCTGATGAGCATCAGAATGTGTTCCAGAGAACTTAAGAACTGTTTGCCAGTAATGAATCACAGGTACAGTTGCCTCTTTCAGGAATGCAAAGAGAACCAGAGAAGGTACCATGAAGTAAAGTTAAATCCATCAGCAGGTAGCCTCATGTTACTTCTGTCACTGTACTCGTCCTCTTCTGAAGAACCATGGTCCATCATTGTGGGAAGCAAATTTTTGTTTTTCCAAGAGAATTTTTGTCCCTAGATGATGAAGAACACTCTGCCTACCATGGCACAGAGAGAATGCCCAGGAATTATGCTTTTTCGGTAAATCTAAAGCATCTTAGGTGCGATTCAGCTGCCCAAGTGTTCATATCTAGTGCCACTTGATGTGCAGTAGCCACACGGAGCAAAGAAGCGTGACAGGAGACCTGCAAGGGATCTGTGCCCTTCTGGAATGTCAGCTGGCAGCCAGACAGGATACCCACGACTGTCTAAACTGGTTTTAGATGACTGTACTTAGGCAAATGAATCCTGTCCTTTGTGTCAGGACTAACAGATTCGGGCTGTATGGAATGCCTGATGTGTAAGGGATAAAGTGCTCACTAAATAATGTGGGACATTGGCTTGAAGTATGGATTAGAAGGATCAACTAACCTGATGCATCTGTAGTGCTTGTGGCTTCATTTTCATGCTTGACAGAAATAGTTGTAGGCTGTACCAATTCATCTGGAATTGAGCTAATGATCCAGACACAGATGTTCCAAGTAACTGATGCAGTTTATGTTTGTAATCAAATCACTGAAGGGAGGCTGGCAGTTAGAGACTCTGTAGGTGCAAGATGTGGAAGTGACTTGGGAAATGTAAGGAGTTCATCTACTTCTCATTGTTTTGTCTGGGCACAATTTTGCAATTGTGTCGTTATAAAGTTTGTGGTGTGAAAGAGGGAAAGTTAGCAGTAGTTCAAAAGCATTTGGTATCTGCTAGTAATACTTGAAAAAAATGGGTTTAGGAGTGGGAAGTGTTTAACAAAAGTCTACGTTTAAAAGCAGTTTTATTTAAGATATCTATGTTATCTGGTTTGACTGTTGTTAGTCAACTGTAGAATACTGCAGGTTGGTATGTAAGATGTTAATACTGATACAGTACGGAGATTTGCCTTATGGCCAGGTTTAGTTCAGTGTTACTGCAGGGGATCAGGATTTTTCCTCCCTGTGGTGTTACTTGCGGATCCGCTTGAAGATCAATTAAGTTCACATTGGCTGCTGCTGAGTAGCACGAGTAGAATATAGAACTTGTATGTATACAGCCGTGTAGATGATACTCCTTTTTCTGTTATTGACTGTGACTTACAAAATGCTAGATACTAAATGTCACACTCATGAATCTTAAGACCAGATAAAGGCTTGAGTTGCAGTAACAATAAATGTATTTTAATTTAATTTTCTGTCAAAATATTTTTCTCATGTATATCTGACAAGTTTTAGATTCTCCTTTGTCTTTGGGTACATTTGTAATCACTTATTGCTGTAAAGCCAAATCATGGTAAATGGGTTGTTTAGAAGTTTATAGCATTGGGAATTCTTTGAGTATCAAGTTTAATTGTAAATACTTACCCTTTGATATCTCTGGATACTTTAAAAAACAGGTACTACATATTTGTAATTTGGCCCCCAAGAGTAATGCTGCAGGGCACAAAGATGTTGCATATCCCTTAGTTATTTTTAGTTAAAATCACAGAGTTTGTTTCTTAAGAGTTTCAGTATTTAAACCTGTGTAATAGGTCTGGTTTTGGTCTGTGTTTCTAACTGAACAGTTTTTTGTGGATTTAATCTTAGAGTAAACTTCGGTAAGCACCAGGTTTTGAAAGTATGCTAACTCACGTGTCAAGTAGGTCGCTTTGGTGGGTTTTTTACTAAAAACACTCCTTTGAATCCTTGGAAATATTTTGTAGGAATGCACAGTGGTTCATTGATACCAATTCATTTGCCGCATGTTAACCTGCAGAACACTCCTCTGCAGTACAGATCTCTCTGCTATATCTAAGGGAAAGCTTTTAATGCTTGGAAAGTGAATCTTGTGTTTGTAGCTTTCTTAATATAAGAACCACTTTTTCTTGAAATGTGGTTTTTTTTTTCAACTTTGAAGTTGTTCACCTGGAAGAGAGCTTGTAGCAGAGCGGGAACACTTGCTGCTCACCTTGTTTCTTCAGGACCTTTTGACAATACTAGATTTCAGGCTTTTCTCTTTGGGGTTTGCTTAGCTCCAAATCTTCTTAAACATTGTGATTTTAAATGAAGATAGTGAGTACAAGAGCAGTCTTGTGAGATTGGACTGAGGTTCAGTGTCTTTCATTAGTTGTGTTTTTCTTGTAGGGTGTTCTATACATTGCTAGGAATTCAGACAATTTTTATTCTTGTTTTTGGTAGCTTAGAGATTTGTTGCAAAATACTGTTAGGGTAGTACTTTCTCAGCTATCAGGTGTATTTGCATATGTACAATTTGATATGCTGAAAGTATTTGGCCTTTAAAATTACCTAGAAGGAAAATTATGTAGCCAATTTAGAATAAAAGTGTTTACATCCTGTGGACATATTTGTTTTATAATATCAGTTTTATTTAGGATTTTTTGACTTCTGTTATAGAAAATGGCAGTACAACAGTCATAATAGTCTGCATGCTGGCACTCAGGAGCTCCAGCCCTGGTCCATGGTCTAAATGAAGGAATAGGAAACACGTGTGTCTCAGCTGGCTTGAGCAGAACTGCAACTTCGTTAAACCCTGTGGAGTAGCGGTTGTGCCTTGAGTTGAGGGGGGTTCTTTGTGCTGAAGTATGTGCAATTGCCTTTATAGGAGTGTGTTGTTGCACGTGGAGCACATGGAAAGTCGATCATACTGGAAGCAAATATAATGCTTTTGTTTTGTTAATGCTATAAATACAGGCTTCAGGTTTCATATCTTCACAAATACAGCTAAGCATCTTTCTCAAAATGGAATGTTCCTAAACATCACTTGGGGCTATGTTGCTGTTAAAGCCTCAGGAAATAAAAGCATAAAGGCCCAAAGGGTGAAGAAAACCTCTAGTTTCTGTAAAAGACGGCACAAAATTTTCCTGGTGCTGTTTGTTTAAAAACAAACACACAACAAAAGAAACTCAGCTGCATTATCACTTTAGCCTTAATAGAATTGAAACAGATACTTTTCACCCATTAATTTAAACATATTTATGGTACTGTGCTGTTAAGAATACCAACATATCAGTGTTAAAGATCAGTTCTATGTCTCTCAAAAATAGTTAGGCATTATAAAAAAAAGAATTTAGTTTAAAAGCTAGGGGGTTTGTGGACTGAGAAACTGTATGAAGCTTTTCCATAGTATAAATTTTTAATCCAGTGCTAACAATGTTTTAGATGTATGAAAAAAAATTTCCTACACAAAGTAATTTGACAGTATTATGAGTATTATTTAATATATTGTCCTATAATTCACGCACATATCAGTAGCTGGGAGTGTTTACCTTGGCATTTTTCTGAAATTCTGTTTGTGCATTTTGGGGTGGATCAGTAACTTCTACAGTTCTCCATCTTCAGTACTCCTTTGTTATTAATTTTTGGCAACAATAATATTAATTTATATGAGCCTTTGGTTCCCAGAGTACATGGTTGTATAGATTTTTCTTGCTTATGAGTTTCTGCATGAAGGAACAAATGCTCACCTACTATTCCTAAGAATAATTCTGTTTTTTTCAAAGGCTTCTTGTGCAATATTTGCATATCAGTGCTGCATTGTAGTGCTGTCAGTTAGTGACATGAAAGTCTCGCCAGTTTTGTTACCAAACTTAAAACTACAACAAAACCATTTTTATTTTAAAAGCATATCTTCACTTTTTACATCATCAGTGTTAATGATAGCATATTTGTGTGTCAGTGTTTATCGGTTCATGCTGTTTAAAAATCTACTAGGTATTTCTTAATGCTATTTTAAAATTGCCTGCAATATTGCAGGTGTCCTAGATAATTAAACATTACTATTTATACTTCTATTTCAGTGTTTAGTCCATTGCGCTTAACCTGGCATTTGGATTAGTGGCTTTCCCTCTTCAAAAATCTTGATGTCTGGTTCTATTTAAGATACTAAGAGTAAAAGCAGCAGGAATCAAAATGTATTCTGTCTCAGCTCTTGTGCTGAGCGGGAGTGTTGTTTCCATGGCAACAATCAGGAGAGTTGGGGGGGAGGCTGATGCCTTTTCCCCATTTCTGAGAGTTTATGTATCCAAACATGATTATTATTAGTAAAATGCTCCTAAAAATCAGTTTTTCTAGGAGAGATGTAAATAATATTTGTGAAAATTGTTGATGTACACCCAGATGTTTCTTGCAGTGGTTTCGTTTCCTCTTTAATCACAGAGGTCTGTCAGTGCAACACGCAGCTTTTCGCTAATGCTAGAAAAATGTACTAACTATAGCTGCAGTGGTCTCAGGTTAAATGCAGAGTGTTCTAATGTTTGATGGTGCTGCAAATGCTGTTGGACAAAACCTTGCTTTACCCTTTTAATGAAAGCTGCCTTCCTTTGGGAGGCTGTATTATTAAATATAGTTGACATTTCCCTGAGAGCGAGTTCTGAATACGCGTAGGGTAAACAGTCACCATTCCAAAGACAGCAGAGATTTGCAATTAATTCTGGATTTTTTAGAGATGGCGGTTTTAGAGCAGGTAATATGCTAAATTGGTTTTTCATTACTGTAGTGCAGCTGTGTCTTGGCCTCGCCCATTTTATTTATTATAGGAACCATAGGCTGATATGTTTTCCATGCTCAAGCTTATAGATAAAGCCTTCTTCACTAAGTGGATTGAGAAACTGTTACGTTCTACTGTTAGGATATGTCGGGTTGTTGTTTTCTTTTGAAGGCTGAATATTTTGTATTGAGACTTTTATTTAGTCACTAGAGATGAATTTCTTTCTTGATTAAAAATACATAAACCTGGAATTATAGGCAAGAGGAGTGCAAACCCCAGAGTATTGTTCGTCTAATTTCTTTAATGAAGGATTGGAATAGTGGCAAATACAGTGTGTGGGAATGAATTTATTTGCATGGAGAATTTTCACCTTTTCCTCTGGCTGTGGCTCCCAGAAGATGATGTCACCTTGCAGCTCATTGGTTGTGCGGCACCTAGTGCGGGGAAGGGAGAGAAAGATGCCGGCACAAATCTCAGTGGTGGATCTAGGGTGTTTGCGAGCAGTTTTTGATAGAATCTTTGATTAGTATTGAGAATTTACTGTGTGTGGCCATGTGAGGTGCTGGGTCTGTCCTAGGGTGAGGGGATTGAAGAGCTATCAGAGGAATGAGGCGGCTGATCTGCAAGAGGATCTGTGATTGTAAGTTGAAAAACCTGGGTGGAAGGAAAGAGACAGGGAGTGCTGGTTAGACACATTGTGGGAGGGTGTGTAGCAGAAAATGCATGCATGAGTAAAAGAAGAAAAGGGAGAAGCATTTGCCTTTGATAGATTGGAATGGTAAAAATTGTTAAAGGCTTTCCTTTGGGCAGAATATTCAGAAATGGGCAAAAAATTTTGAGTCTCTGCAAAGATATTTTTCCTTTGTGGCAATGAATGTGTAGGATTCATTTTTATGATCAGTTTTACAGTGGTTAATTATGAGGGCAAAATATTTTATAACAACTTAACATGTAGAAAATGGTGTTTATTTATCACTGTCATTTTATTCGTAGGTCAGAGAGAGAGGACAAAGTAATAAATATTTGTTTTTATTTACACATTTTGTAAATTTCTGTGAAATGTGAAGCAGAATAGTTGATTAGGAAATAAATATACTTCCATTCTAATAGTTGTATTTTTATTTAATATATCCTTTTCTAGACAAAAGCTTTGATGATGAAGAGTCGGTGGATGGAAATAGGCCATCATCAGCTGCTTCAGCCTTCAAGGTTCCGGCGCCTAAAAAGCCAGGAAATCCTTCAAACAGTGCAAGAAAACCAGGATCAGCTGGTGGGCCTAAGGTTGGAGGTAATGTAAAGCTATTCAGATTCTAATCAGGGTTCCCAGAAACCTTGCCAGAGCAGGCACAAAACAGAGAACTTTGGAAGGTGATGTTTAATTCATGACTGCAGTATTCTTGCAGAGCTGAAAAACAATAACAGACCCTGTTTTACGTAATTATTCGTATGTAAAGGTGTGTGCATGTCTGTCTGTTTTTCTGAATGTACATTTAGCTTATAAAGTCCTCTCGTTATAAATAAAATTAACATCTGGACATAGAAGTTGTGTTGTCAAAATGAATATGTGGGTGCCTCTTTGATGTAATCCACACATCACGTACTGTATATAGTGTGAAATTCTGTAGTGTGTCTGTGTAGATGCAATTTTTACTGCGGGTCTGCACTGTTTCACATGGCTAGAAAGGACTCACCATCAACGCTGTACCTCAACAGAGGTGTGTGCAGCACATGACTGACTTCTATTATTATTCCTTATACATCAGAGTATTGTGAAATTCATTGTGAATGAGAATAAACGAGGGCCAAAACCCTTGCCAGGATTTTTTTTTTGGCATGGTAGGCTTTAAAGCAGTATAAGGAGGATGCTTGCTAATTGTAATCTTCATGGAAATCCGCATTTTTTTAGGGCGGGTGTAATCTAAAAAAAGCAGATGCTTACTGCTAAGTGACAACGTTTTTTTATGGTTCATGTACACATTCAGAAAAATACATAATTAAATGGAAATGCCACGCTTCAGGTATGGCTTTTTTATGAATAATGGATTCTTTCAGTAATGTTTTTTTGTAAGAGAAAGTAATTTTTTCATGTTCCCTTTTATGAACTGCAAATAAAATTTGAAAGCAGATACACATGCCAAAGAAGTTATCTGAAGTACTTTCATAAGATACAACTAATGTTTTGAAAATTTATTGTTTTTCTAATGTGATCTTCAGAATCCCTAATAAATTGAAAAGCTTCCTATAGGGCGGGACCAACTCTGCCATAGTATAAGTCAAAATTGAATGAATCAGAAAGTACCACCTAAAAGACTTCCAAAAGGAAGTTATCTCTTGAAATTGGCTCTTCGTATTTATTATTTTTACATAAATAATAATATCATCTCCTTTAACCTGGAGCGTGCTGGGATTTGCACATGAGACTGACCTATATAGTACCAGAACGCAGTCCTCAGGATTCCTGTTTCTTTCAGTATGTGCTGCTTTTAATAATATTTTATTAGTTATAGATGTTTTTTAATCTAAAATTTTTACTTGTAGATCGTTCACTTTACATGCTCTGCAGTAAAAACATGGAGATAGGAGAGGAGGGAAAGGGAAGTAAGAACAGAATAATCTCTCACTTGGTTTTTCAGTTTATTTAAAATTTGAATAGTAAAGGCAATTAAAACCCCCAAAATTATTACATTGTTTTTTCTCCTTCTATATTGCCAAACCTCAAAAAATTGAAATGAAAAAATACGTGGAAAAAAATATATTTCCAGTAATAAACTTGCTAGCAGATAGATAACAGATTTATTTCTTAAACAAGTCCATCAAATCGTAGTCTTTTCCAGAACTGAGGAGTTTCCCATAACATTATTCATATAAACAATCATGCTAGGTCAGATGAGAGGTCTGTATAGTCCTCTGTCCCATCTGACAGTAGTCAGAAAGGGCTACAGGAGAAATCGACCAGGGCAGGTGTCTAGAGGTATACTGTCATTACAGGACAAAATGTTGAGTTTGGAGAGCTTTATTCTGCACTGAACTGTGGTCCTTGAAGAGTCCAGGTAGGACACTCTATTCTCCTTATCTTGAGACTTCATGGGTATTTTTGGCTACAAACAAACCTTGATGCTCTATGGCATCCCCTTTCTGTAGGGGCAACCTTGCAGGTGCCTGAAGGACACCTGAGATTTTTCGCCAGCCTCAAAACTGCCATCTATGGTTCTGAAAGTTGTTTGCTCTTACTAATTTATTAAGGTTCTGCCATATCCTGCAGTCCCAAATCCTTCTGCTTACCACTGCATTCCAAGCCTGTCATCAGTGGGAGTGTCGTTTCTCTCCTTTCCCTCGTAAGCACTGGCTTACAGGTAATTCAGGCTCATAACTGCTCACCATATGATTCTGCCACCTCTTGGTCCTGCTTGATTAGTTTTTCTTTGACTTTCATGTGGGTGTCAATATGTACTAAGAAGTTGCGGTTCAGCCTTGGAGGAAGAAGTACCAGTGGTTCCATTAACTGTTGCTTTTTCTTTCCTTTTCACAAAAAAATCTCCAAGGTTACGTTGCTGACCAGCAGCTGAAGTAGCATTCGCTGCAGTTTCTTCTCTTTAAGCTTCTGTGACCAGGCAGAACTACTAGCACAGATACAAATTGTGTTGAGCGTAGGTTGAAATTACTGCAAGTTCCATTAATTTACATTTTACATTCCTAGGATATTGCTTTTGAATGATGTCTTTTCCTATCAGCTGTGAATGACAAGGAAGAAAATAGTGTTTTTTCCTGCTTCCTGTCATCCTTTAAGGCTAAGAAAATCAAACCTCTTAGTCATGCTGCTCACTTTCTTTTATGCTGTTATCTGTTGAATTACACTTCAAATGCACGTGTGCTTGGCTTTTCATTATATACTCCATGGAGATGTTCCTTATTGAAGAAATGGATAATTCCACCACTGACCAGATACTCAGTTCAAGTGAGAGCACCCATTTGATGTGCAAAAATAGATGTTTTTTTCTTTTGTTGGACACTTCCCATTTACTGTAGGAAATGCATTTTAGTGGCACTGGAAATGCAAAATTGTTGTCCAGAAAGGCAAGTGAAGCAGGTATGTACATTAGCAATAGCAATATCCTAATTGGGGTGGAATTCTCTCTCCTTGTGCTGGGAGTGACTGTGCAAGATCTTTTCCTGCTGGCTGTGGGGTGTGTAGAGCTTGTAGAACCTGTGCGTTTGCTGACAGGTGTGATTAAGTCTATAGAAGACAGGTTGCCAGAAGAGCATTGGAGCAGGCAGCCTCAGTGGTGTACTACCATGAGAGTAAGAAATCCAGCAGTCTGTTTCTCTTTACAGCTGGAAGGTGTTCAGTCATTGACCTTCTTGATTGTGGTGAATGAGAAGTGATAGGTTTTAAACTGAATGGCCCAGCACTTTGTTTGGCATATTTCTTATTCCATGGTCAATATGTTTTCTCTAGCTAGTCCTTTGCCAGGAAATGCACAGCTGATCTACTTATTTCTGACACACTTGTTCTTCAGCTCTTCATTTGAGTGGCAGAGCCTCTGGAAGTACCCCTTTGCCTAAGACCTTCTTACTGAGAATGTGCTCCATGTGTGTTCTTCCATTCCAGAGATGAATGGGCTTTTTCTTGGCCGCGTGGCAAGCACCTTCGAGATTGTAAGGGACACCACAATTTACAACAGGAGGACTTAAATCGAGTATGTTAGGCAAGTGAGCTATATTCTTTTCCCTGTGCTGTTTGAGATCTCTTATAGGGCTTTGGCAGGTTCTCTTGCAAACGTGAGCTCACTGTTTCAAGTCTTTTAGGAAATTGTTCACTTATATACTGTTCAGAAGCTTTATGGAGTCTAGATGTTATTAGGACACCTCAACAAGAAGACTGGCCTGCTTTCTTTTCCCAAGACATTGATTTAAGTCAGTAGTCTTTTAAATTGATAAGTGTGGGAGTGGTGGTACTTCAGTATAGGGTCACGTGGCACTTGGAAGAAAAGGTTGCTGGTAAACCAAATCACGACAAAAGTTGGTATTCTATGTTAAATGTGAAACTGTAGGGCTAAATCATCATTCTTAATGTTCTAACTTGAAACAAAGTGGACAACTACATCTTGTAGCTGTTTTAAGAGGAAAGATATTGCATCATGTATTTTACCAATAGTTCGTTGGCTTTTTTTAATCTATTGTGTATCGCACTGTTAGAGTTATTATGGATTGCTTACTGTTTAATATGAATAACATAACACTTTCTGAAGCAAAGTCTTCCTTTAGAATGAACCATCCAGTGGCAAAACAGCAAAGGGGGTGTTACTAATTCAAATGTCAGAATTGGTTTAACTGCTATTTAAAAAGATATTTTAGTGCAAGAATATTGTTGATGCCAAATGTGAAGAGTATGAGGTGAAACCCCAAGGGCATAGGATGGGTTTTTTTCTGGTAAAAAATGTGTGCATGCAAAAAGATTTTTTTTCCATGTAAAATTTATGATGTTGCCTTCTTTTCTTAAAACTGTTCAAAGAATCTGGTCCTCAATGAAGACTGCAACTGTGCCAGTTTGAGTTTTGATGCTGGGATTATTTGAAATTACCCTCAGTTTTAGGATGGTCTTTATGAGGCTTCTTCTTAAGAATAATGTTTGATTATTAAAAAAAAAAAATCTTCCTCTAGGTAGATGTCAAGTAACTGGAAAACTTGGGTGAAGTAGGTGAACAGTTTTGGCAAAAGAAGGCTGTGAGAACTTTGTCAACACCGTACATATTCTTCTTAACTAAAGGAACACATTTTTAACTGCAGGAAGCTATTCCCAGCATAAGGAAATTCAAGTTTAGTTTGTTTATCTGTCTATAGTGTTCTATCAGCATCATAATATTTTTCTTTCCTTCTCAATAATAGCAACACAGCTCTTTGAGACGTATTAAAATGGTACTGATGTGCTTCTTTGGCTCTGTTTCCCAGCAGAAGACATTTCAAAGTGGTCAAAGGCTTTAGTAGGAAACAGTTTAAATGGAAAGACTGCGTAAAACAAATGTAATACTGAAAAATGGATATTTGCCTGCTGAAATCATAGCCAAGTGAAGTTAACCTTATTAAAACTACACACTCTAGTTAAACATTTTTGTTAAGAGGGCTTCAATAACTGTGGAACTGCAAATACAAATTGTTAGTTAATGGACTTGAAACAGGGTAAACTCATGCTTGCTGTATTGATTCTCTTCAGACTGAAGACAGTTCTGTGTTTACTTGCACAAAAAAATGCTTCATATTAATCAATGCCCATGTTTTTTCTTTCTTTAAACTTTTTTAGTTCTGCTGAGTTCAGGAGCCTTTCCTCTATTAATTGTTTAGCCCTCATTAAATGATTTTCCTAAGTGCTGCATTTGTCATGTAAAATAAACTAGGATAACCCTCTCCTCTTTCCCTCCTGCCCCCTGCCACATTGTTCTGTGTTGGCATAAAACTGCTCTGAGATAATATTGGCCAGCAAAGCATTCCTTACATTCTGTGGCACTGGCTTCCCTTTTTGTTTTCCAGGTTGTTGTGAAACTCAAGGATTTTTGTGCAATATCCCACCTGAAATTAGCCTTTTTGCCTTTCTGAGCGGCCTTTGAGATCAGCTTGGGGTATCAGAATCTGAATGAAATGATTTCTTAAAGAATGCCTGTTTGCTTCCTTGTCCTCACAGGGAATGTCTGTTAACTATAGTTCCTGAGAGATCCTTGTGCATGGAATTGCTGAGTTGCAATTCTGTGGTCATGAGAGGCTGCTGTTTTAACCTGGCACAGAATTTAGGGAAGTAGGATGATTTCCAGCTTTCCAGGTTCTCTGAGACTTGTTGGATTTTATGGTGGTGGTTGTTGTTTACTCCCCTGAACAGCACTTCAGGAGGAGGTTTCCTTGCACGTGATCAGTGGTCTGCTCTCTTTGGCCGTTATTATGCTTGTCCAGTCAGTGGTGTTCCTTTGCAGGTGGATTGTAAATTCAGTGTTAAAAAGGAATCTGAATGAAAATAAACGAATACCATAAATTATAACAATATACTTGTACACACACTACATATAAGACTTCAGAGTATATATATTAATTAGTCTCCGTGTTTTCTTTGCATCACGCAGGGACAGGCGACAGGTTGTTGCTACTAGAAGCTTCAATTAGATTGTAGGATTTCTGTTGGTATAAGCACAATACTATATCTGACAGTGTTCTCTTAGAAGGCTCATAGCCTAGAAAGCAGCTTACAAATGGATGAAATAGGAGGAGAGTTAACAGTGGAGCAGAAATTAAGAGGTCTGGAGATAAGAGCTAACCAAAGCGTCTAACCCTCTTTTGACATCTCTGCCCTGTGTTCTGGCCCCAAATGTCTTTCTAGCAGTCATGGTAGTACCAGACAGTGATGAGAGTATGGAGGACAGCCCACCCTTTGTTTAGTCTGCCAGCATTGAACACTTATTTATTTTTTTTTCAAGCAGGAAGAAAGGGAAGAAATTTGTTTATATTTTCATATGGGTGAATCCAGAAGGAAAAGAGAAGAAAGCTAGGCTGAAATCAGCTGGCCCTACCACTTTGAGTCCTTATGGACAGCGGCTGTGTTACAGAGGAAGCAAAGACAACCATTCCAAAATTTTCCTGCATTGCTGCTTTGCAAAGTAGCAGGTGTGATTCTTCTTGGGGGAGGAAAATGTCTTAAAAACCCGTTTCATTTCTTCAGACAATTGTATATACTTTCGAATAGAGAAGTAGAGAATGTAGAAGCATAAGTTGCAAATTATTTTATAATTTGAGTAGAGAATTGTCACCAGAGGTGCAAATATTGCTTTCAACAAACAAATGGAATTTCATAAAAATATGAGAAAAACAATACATTAAAATCAAAGCAATTTGACCTTCTGTGTTGAACTAGTGAGCTCTAGAAATAATGTATTGTCTAAAAACTAATTTTTTAACTTATCATGACAGGCAATGCTAGTTCTAACTGTTCTTAATACAGTGTCTTTTAAAATTGTTTCAGAAGTGTGCACGCTTGAGAGAATTGACATTAATGAAAGTATTCGTTTTTTCTGAAACTATTACACCACAACAACTCCAAAAAAGTCACAGTATCCCTAACAAATCTGTTCTGCAACACAAACTTTAGATGATACAGATGAACTGTTTGTGTTCCTGGTTGTTCTCAGTAATGTAGGATAATTACTGCAGTTTTCCCAGGTGTAAAACTAGGAACACAAAATAAAATATAATAATAGAAAGCAATATTAAAAAAAAAGAAAATAAGGCTAATGCTTTTACAGTCATAAAATTATCATAACTTTAACTCACCTGTTGTAACTGAGTGAGCCATGGTCACAAATGTGTGCTTTTTTAAGTATTTGTGAAAAACGAGTGCCAATAAAGAAAAGAAATGCAAGTGCTTTGAAATATGGATGTGAGCATGAACGTTGTGCATGAGTTGAAAGATAACTGTATGAGCATCTAGTTGAGTAGAAACAGACATTAATCAATGGTAAGATAAGCCTAAAAAAAATCAGATATCAGTATTCTTGCTGCATCTTGAACTGATATGTTTTTCTCCATACTCAAGGTTTGGTCTTAACTAATGTGTGCTGCCCAAACCTTCTAATCAGTAAAACACTACTAATTTCTTTATTGTATAGTTGTCATATTTTCTACATGCTTCACAAATGCTTGTGAATTGAATTGATCTCCATAGCATGCCTGTGAAAATAAAAGTTAATATTAATCTTTTTATACCTATGAAACTGTGCTATATAGGAATTGAGGCTAAAGTTGTTGAAACTGTGTGTTCAGTGTGTTAAGAATCAGCTTCAAAATACTACTGGCTAAATTTTTTAGAGAATGTAATGTTCAATACAGAGTTTGAAAGGAATTTTCATGCTCAAGAGCATCTAGAAATTTTTTATACGTTGCTTGTGAGATGGTTTTTAGTCCATGTAAGAATTATTTTGTGCTTTCTCTTAGTACATGAGTCCTGTATGTGCTTCTGAATAATGTGGCACATGTCAAGCATTGAGATGTGCTATTCTAATAGTTGAACACCTTGCACCACCTTCTTCCTTATAAGCATAGCTCAATCCTAGTTTCTTCTTGTTCCTCCTGTTCTTTCCTGGGATGTGTATTTGCATGGAGAGATCTGTTTAGCATCTCAGTCCTCAGGGAGAGCACGCTCTGTTGCTGGTTGGTAATTTCTGTTCATGTGCAATGTGTCAGCCATGTAGGAGGAGTATTTTAATGAAGCAACTGCCATGCAGGTGGGATCTCTGGGGAGGTTCTTTAACAATGTCTGCCAAGTTCTTAATGTAGGCAAATAGAGTAAGGAATGGGAGATATTATGAAGATATTTGAAGGTACTTTGATATTTTGATCAGTTTTTGCAACTGTTTCAGCTTGAATGACTTTCTGAGTGCCTCAGGGACAACAGCTTTTGGCTTTGGAGGAGCTGAGATGGACAAATCAGTTCAGAGTGAATGTCAGTGACTGGGGCTGCACGTGACAGAATTCATCTGTCAGTTCCTTAAAGTGGGCTTTCTAGTGAAGGCTTTTCTACTGTGGTAAGTCGCTTGGTTATAACTTGAGTTGTCTTCTGAGTTTGTTTAAAACGTGAAGGCTTTGCTAGTTAAGGTTCTTCCAAAAAGAGAGGGTGGTTTGGGTTTCGTGTTGTATCTGATGTTTTGAAAAATACATTTTATTTTTGAAACTCCAGTGACTTGTATTGGAACAACTGAATGGGTTTACTGATCCTAATTTTCTGCCAGAGTCTTTGTCAAATGCAGTTCCACTTAAGTCAGAGGTATTTTAGCTTAAGTTAATAAATCATGAACTGCAGTGGCTTAAGAGACTGGTACATATTCCTTCTGCTGTTCCTCTCCTTCCTCTTCCCTCTATGCAGGACAATAACTGCATCAGACAGATATGTTGAACAATTCAATAAAGTAATCTCCTAGGGGTTTCCTAAATTTTACTTGTGGGGTTTTTCTGGTAGATGAGGTGTGTGCCTGCAAAAGTACTAGTAATATATACAGGTTTGTAGTAACAGATTTTTGAGAATGAAGAGTTCTTTCTTTCAAGATGCAACTGTTTTTTTTTCCTCAGGAAATGGACACAAGGCAGCTGGAATTCTGCTGATTAGAATTTTTGTCTAACCTAAGATCACTACAACTCTTCATGGTTTGGTCTACCCTCAAGTTTTATAGGCAGAACTGTGGCAGTTAGCAGCGTGATCTATTTAGCAAAAGTGTAATTTTGAATAGCAAAGCCAGTAAGTGATGCTAACAGTTACACCAGAAAAATTATCCATGAGTCGGTACAAATCATGCTGTGTGTTTAATTTGGTACAAATTATTGCACTAATGTAATTTTATTTAAATTAGCCTAATTATAGCCATCCCAGCAGAATTGCTAGTGTAACTACCTAAAAGTAAATCTGCCTTGTTTACAAAAACCCCACGTTGTCTCATGTAGATCAAAGTGGGTTTTTGCTGTACTAAGTGCTACTTCTTTGTTGCTCTCAAATGTTTTCCTAACTTAAGCAGGCAACCTGAAGGCATTATGCTAAGTCCCTCTTAGTCCCCCTGTGGAAGCACATCCTTGTGCTTTACCCCGATATTTGAGACAGAATAATAGTTCTTTCCTTGTCTTATGACAGATTTTTCAATTTTTTTTTTAAAAATCCAAAGATCAGTCTTTCAAACATGGAAATAACAACATTTAGAACATTGGTAGAATTAAGGTCAGACCACTAATATTTCTGTTAATATGTTTAGGTTGTATATACAGTATATCAGATTGCTTTAGGTGACCCAGTAATTTCAGATATGAAGGGAATTTTTGGAGATCCTCAGTCTTCGGCTACTTTTCAAACATTTGGTTCATGTTCTATAGAAGCAAAACTGTGAAAAGATGTTATTCTGGACTGTTTTATTAACTGTACTAGTAATCTTACGATACCTGGAAAGATGAAAGAGGATTCCTTACTGAGCTACTGAAATTCAGTCTGTACACAGGGCTTTACCAGAATCATCTCTTAAAATTCACCCTTGCCATCTCAGAGGTGGTAATTCAGATCGTGAAGCTCACTGGTAACTTCTTATCCTGCACTGCAACAGATACTTACTTAAAAGTAATCTGACAGTTTTGTCAAATAGTAATAAGGGATGACCCTAGGATAAATAAGTATATTTTTGCAGAGTATCTGAGAGCTGCAGAAAATTCAGGAAAAACACAAGTTTCGGAGACTAACAGAGAGAAGAACATATATTCAAAGAGAGAGATAATTATGACCTTTGCAACATCTGTCCATTAGGACTGGGAACAGAATTTGGTTATTGAGCACCATCTCTGTCCGTTGCAGGTACCATGCTAAAGATCGCTGTCCACAAACAATTAGATTTTGTTACTGTGTTTGAAAGGGTCATCAAAAAAATGTTTGCTGTAATTTATAGAAAGCACCATGTGATTTCTGTAACTTGCTTATTTGTAGCTCGTGTGGGCACTTCTGCTTTTTGTTTTGTATCAACACCTTCAGGTTTTTTTTTGTTTTGTTTTATCCCTTGTGTCTAATGAGACAGGCTGACCATTCCATGAGGTTGCCTTTGCAGCTGTCCTTGCAACACTTTTGAGTGTTCCGCTACTCCTTTCAGCCTGTACTTCAGTTTTCAGCAGCTATACTGTTTTAGCTGCGTGGAGTAATTTCCTTCCCTAGCTCCACTAACGCATTTGTATCCCAAGTCATCCTATGGATCATGGTAGGGCAGTGTTCTTGTGGCCCCACAGTGAAGCAGCCTAGGGAACTTGCCTCCTTAAAACCCATTTTTCTTGCCCACTTACTGGTTTCTCAATTTAGCCACTCCCCATTGTGATTCAGCTGTGCTAGAATGAGGGAGGACAGTAGGAGTGAGTGGGAGTTGCCAGTCAATCTGTTATGTGGAAAGCTGAGTAGGTACTTGAGCTTATCCTGTCCTCTTATCCTATGCTGAGCTGAAGCTGCTGTCGGTTCCTGATTTATAGGTGGCTCTTTATTGTCCTACAAAACCAGAAGAGTGAAGTACTTCAAAAAAAAACAAACAAACCAACCAACCCAGACCTCAGAACTATTTGCATCTTTTACTTCTGCTTGAGTGTCTGGTAGATAAAAAGTGAAGCTTTTGAACTAGTTGAGATGTGGGATGTGGGTGTAGCTTTGGGGTTTGCTTTGGTGTTTTTTCTCTCAGAAAAAGAAGTTGTAATTCACATGGTCTTACTTTAGATGTGTTGCTCAGTAAGACACTGCGTGCAGTGGAGCATTGTGAGAAATAAGACATTTGTATAACAGTACCTTTTTCAGAGTTTGCTAACAATTTGTGATGTGTATTTTTATTAAGAAATAGGTAAGAATTTTTAATAGGGAAGCATGAGAAAAGCAGTTAAGAACAGAAAGTGAAACAGTTTTAGAGTTTGTGTTACTCTTAGGTTTCTGTACCAATGTGCAAATTCCCCCTTTTCATAGGGAAATTTTTGTTCTGAAATTTTAGTCAAAAGACCCACAGAAGCAGAAAAAAACGAATCAGACTAGTAAAGAGAGGCTGCCAAATACGAGTTGACCAATTTTTTTGTTTTTAGTCGACTGCTTGTATGCTCTATTAAACAGTTAAACATGTTTGAATTAGTAGTTCTCTGTTTCAAAACAAAAATACTAGTCCAGTATTGCTTTCATGATATCTCTCTTCTCACATATAGTGTTGTCATGTTTTTCTGATTGTCCAATCGTGTACAGCTTTGTAGATATTAGTGAGGAGAGCATCAAGGTGGTAGGGCAAGTGAGCAGTCTAAAGTCATTTGATATGATAGAAAGATTTTACACATTTCAGTTGGAAGAGCAGAAGGAACTCAACCACAGGAATTAATTCCTGAATGAGAAAACTGATGATTTAAAAATACGTTACAGAGTGGGTAATTTCTTCCCTTGCATAGAGTACCCTTTATGGTGCTGAGCTATTCACAATGCTGAATTGAAAGCCTTGTGACTGGAGAAAACTTACTTCAAAAAAAAAAGACTCCTAGGGCCTCACAAAATGTTAGAAATCCTTAAATGTAACTTATGAAGTTATCAATTCTCTTAGTAGTCTCCAGGAAGTAAAAGGTTTGTCTCCTTTGCCTCCATTCCCTTACTCATTGAACTTGCTTAAAAAAAACCAAACCCACTGTAAAACTCAGAGGTGCTTCAGCTGCTACATTTTACTTCCATATCAAGCCTGTTTGTTATATTTGGTAGATTCTTGCCAGCTTCCTTAGTATAACTTAGCCTTGCAGATGTCTCTCCTGCTCTGTCTGACCAGGGTGTTAGAAGTATAAGAATGAATAAAGGTCATGAGTGAAAACTAACAAGTAATGTAGATAAACGTCTCGTGTTCTCCCTCTCCTTCAGATGCATTTCTTTTCTGGGCCTCAGTTGAAGGAGGCCCAATTTCATTCAGTGAGCTGAGCCCAAAGTGCACTCACTTAATGTAAAGTGCACTCAATTAAGAAAAATTAGCTAGTTGATGAGGCTCTGGATTTTAGTTATCTGCTGAGTACTTAAAGAGGTGAAATTCAGTGGGGCTACAGCCCCGTAGAATTGTTTATAGTGTCTTTGCCATTAGGAATGCAATAGTTGAACTTGTCTGTCCTTGGTCAAAGGATTGTATGTTCTGTGGGTAAGGTTAAGGCATGCATTATTCAGTGGAAGGCATTAACACTCCAGAGAGAGACTTCCAAGAAATTTACAATTATAACTTGGTCTGAGAAGGTAAGCAACAACAGCAGCAAAACAGCTTTTCAAAATATGTCTGCTCTGACAGGCATATCTGCTCTGATGTGTCAGTTTTGAGTCGGTAGGCAGTACTGTCTGAAATGAAAATTTTGTGAAGTTGCGCAGTTGCTTCTGTGGAGGAGAGTTAAGCCCTGAATAAGTTCAAGAAGTTCTTTGGAGGCACCTACATGTGTGGCTATGAAGCATCTTGTTAGCATAGTAAAAGGCTTTCTACTGGATTGGGGAACAGCAGGCTGAGTTCTGTCATTTTTTTGGTTAGTAAATGTATCTACAAAGTGATCCGGAACAGAAATGTTGAACAAGACTTTTCCTCCCCGTGCTGTGTAGACTTTTGACTTGTGAACAATATAACGTGAAGACAGTTATTTCACACTTCATTTTAATATGCATATGTGATCATGCAGTGAAGGTGGAGGAAGATTAGCGAAATAGAAGTGGATGTGTTTTTAGAGATAACTTTAGAAAAACCTGCCACCCACCAAGAAAAACACATAACCTTTTTATTACCATGCAAAAAGGTAGTAAGACAATTTTCTGGTAGTATTAATCTCAAAGAAAACTGATGTGTAGAAGTGAACTACCTGTGGAGACTAGGGATGGTGGGAAATACTGTGTGACTGGACTATGTCAAATGAATTTTAAATAGTACTATGTCCTTCATATTTCTGTTTCTCTTAAAATTAATAAATTCTTATTCCTGAGATAAAGAATGATCTCTTATCCCTCAGGATGTATTGTTGGAGATTATTGACATGCTGGAAAAGCTCTTATGTAGTCCATGCTATTTTCTCATTATAAAAGCAATATGATACTTCAAGGCAGGCTAACAGAGGACAGCATCAACTTTTTTAGCAAAGGTGACTTCATCCCCTTTTAATCTCTGCTCTATAGTGTACAGGAGTGCACTATGAATGGCTGAAATCTGAATGTTTCTATGTTGTTTATGTTCGTGGCCTGTATGTGTCAGTTTTTAATGTTTGATTTCTGTGAGTTTAATCTCTTGGCAGAAAATTTGTAAGTATTCGGTGGGAACGCAAAATACCTTTTTTCTCCCCCCACTTTAACTGTAGTGTTTGGGTATTTATGTATCTGAATAATAGTTCAGGACTTAAGTGTTTATATAAGTGCAGGGTTTTTTTGCTTTTAGTGTCACAGGATTACTGTAGTCATGATATTTTAACAGGTTGTCAAGAAAGATGTAGTATGAACTTCACAGGGGTTTAATGTTCTGTGACTAATGTAGTGAGTTAGCTTTGACTAAAACAATTTCGGTGATATGGTTAGAAACTTTTTATGAACTATAATTTTAAATATTTTAAAAAGAGTAAGTTCTTTTAACTATGTGAAACCTGTAATTTAACCTTTAAAAATTAGGTAACCTTCAGGCTACTCAGGCTGTCTTCTATGTTTACTTTTCTTGAGTACTGTGTATTAATTGTGATTATTTCGTTACTATGAGACTTACTTAAATGTTGGAGTATTTTGAGAGGGACAAATGGGGTTATGAATTGAGCATCCAGGTGGCTGTTTGTACCACCTAGTTGTACATGGTGCTCCTGTGCCAAATTCTTTCTTGTCAAGGTTCGTCCCTGCAAAATTCTGCTATGATCAATGCATCCTCCCTTTTAGGAGCGAAGCTATGCATGTTTATGTGGGAGAAGGACGTGTTCTGGGTGTAAACTTTTCCTTTTCTTATCCAGTCACTCACTTTGTGGAAGCACTTGATCCCTTTACTGTCCCAAGAGTGAAAAAATAGGCAGTTAGAATTTCTTCTTTCCTTTCTGACTGTCTTTGACAAACATGACAGATGATGTTGGAGATACGTACATGTGAGAGTTTTATGCGCGGCATCTCTTTGCAACATCCTTGAGCCTAGGCTGTCAAAATTGGTTACGTGTTCCTGTGTCATCTTGCAGGCATGGTGTCCACATTTTGCTGGATATTATTTCAGTGTCTTTACACAAGCCACAAAGGCTTGTGGGAGATCTTGTTCTCCGTAGAGATGTTCAGATCTAATAAGTATGCCAACAAAGTTGTCCCTCATGTTTCAAACTAAACAAACGTGCAACCATAGCAGATGTAATTCCTTCCACTATAAATGGGAGATCAGGGACTATAAATCAGGAAATGCTTTTGAAGAATGCAGCTACCAAGAGTTTGAAGTCCTAGCTTTTTATTTCAGTTGACCTCTTAGTTTTCCTGATGTTTTTATTTGTCCTGTAGTTGGTAAGATACATCTCCTTTCAACTGTGCTCAGTAAATTAGGTAGTGTAATTTAGGTAGGACATCATGACATCTGTTTTCCTGTAAGAGTTTTGTCATCGTCTCCTCTTGCCCCCAGAGGAAGTATTGTACTGGACTGATTATCTCCATGCAGTAGACCTGTTTCATTCTGTAATTTGCCTGTTTTAATTACTGAATGTGCTCAAGAATTCTGCCACGCTGTACCTTTTATTTTGGAGTTCTAGGCTTGTAATGCAGCCTGGATCTGATGAATTTGGTATTTGTTTCAATAGCAAACTTGAGTCCATTCCTTTAAAAGAGGACTTTGTTGGTAACCATAGTATTTGCAAGAAAGTGAAATCCAGAGGCCAATTTTGAAATCTTTTGCATGTTAATTGCGTTAGTTTCACCTTAGTTTCATGAAGTTTATGTACATTATGCTGGTGTGAGATCAGCAGGTTCGTATTCTTCCGTGATCCTTCTGCTTGGGATTTGTGGCACCTTTGCCTATTGTGTGAAAACAGTTCCATTGTTTACCTTATGAAGAAGTAACTGCCCTACTACATTCATAGCCATCATGGAAGCTTTCGGAGAAAAAGCGGTTTTGTTTTTCCAGTAACATTTCTTGAGTTTCCTTGAGGTGATAAAAATCGGGAGCCCCAGTGTGGAACTCACATGGGGATGAGCACTCTGAGGAGGCCACCAACCAGTGGAGTTCAGATTTTGCTCCAACACTATTCCCTTCTCCGTGTCCTTGCTTTCTTCATTGAAGTTCTTAGAGCTTTGATGTTGAGAAATACACTTCACACTTTTTAGTTTCTCAGGAGAATACTGGAAAGCACAATGTAAATGTAGGGCTACTTTGCAGGATTTCAAAACAAATAACAAAACCCGTGACTGGGTTGATTGAAAAGGACTGATCGCTTGTGGCGTATGTTCATGTGAAAATCCATCTTGAGGAATTTAACTTAATGACAATTCTTGGTAGGTAATTTGAAATTCTGTGCTTTTGGGGGGAATGTTTGTATTATCAGGGTGCAAGTACCAGAATTCTATGCAAACAGCTACTAGGGGTAGGTTGTACTAAACATGTTATACACAAAAATAAAAATAATAAAATGTAAATATTGACTTTGTCAAGTTGCAAACTGCTCACAGTTGTTCATTCTTGAAAAACAGTTTAACTTTTTTCTCATTCACGGAGAAATCAGGGTTCAAGTTATTGCAGCTTTTTTATACAGGACGAATGTTCAGGACTTGTGTAAGTAATGTATGTTTGAAAATAGCTATTGTGAAAGACACTTCTGTCAGTTTGAAAATCTTGATGTACATTACACTTAACAGCGTTTTACATTTATGTAGGTTCCTCTAAAGAGGGAGGAGCTGGAGCTGTGGATGAAGATGACTTTATTAAGGCATTTACAGATGTTCCTACTGTACAGGTAAGATGCTGTGAATATTCATGTTTGTTCAGAAGCATGCATTTGTGATGCTGTGTGTTAGCCTACTTTTAAAAATTCTTCAATTTTACAGTCTTCTAACCAAGTGTTGGTACTTTGCCTTCTTTTTGTATACTTCTTTTACAGTGTCCATGAAAAGCTCCTTACTGTTTCGATTTGTTAGTTACCAAAAAACCCACCTTTTTTTACAGTCCTACTAATCATAATCACATTGTATTTCAGCTAAAATCCATTATTACTGTTCTTAATCTTTTCCAGGGGGCTACTGAAAATAATAGCTCAATTTAATTTTGATAAGAAAATGATTTCCATAATGTTTGAAAATTTAGGACTGCTGTTTCATGGGATAATCAAGTAAAAATAAAGACAAAAAATTTGCAAAGCAGGAATTGTATTTTCAAATGCGAGTGCCTGAATTGTAATGATGCTGGCACGTGTCCTCATCTCTAGCAATACATAAAAAAATAAAAATCTAGTGCCTTATTTGAATCCTGATGAACATGTTGCTTGCTTATTTGAAAGATCGGATTTTAATTTCTGTTCTTTTAAATGTGGGAATTGCATGTACTTGGTACTGTCATGCAGTTGAGTCATTTAACACGCTTGTGTCTTCCTACACCTATTTTGGATAAGTTTTTCTTGAGCAGCTGAAGTGTGGAAAACAACCAAAAACTGTCAGCCACAGTCCCCAAATCCCAGAAGGAATTTGTATGACTCCCTTCTCTTGATACATATTTTTGTTCTATCTTTATTTCCCAAGATAATAGCGTAGTTATTTGTTAGATCTCCTTCTGTAGGAAGAAATAGTGTCTTGCTTTTATAAAGAATGCTTTATATACATGGTTCCTGGCACATTGGGGAAACCTTTTTCTTACAGTGCAAGAGCTTTGTGTTTCTTTGCCTCTACAAACTTTAGAGGGCAAAAACATGTATCTGTTAATATTATTTATTCCCATTATGTTGAACAGAGGCGTATCACACAGCACAGAAAATGAGCTGTCTGTAGTTCAGTGCCTTTATATTTGCTGTCCCAGAGTTCTCTAGTCACTAAAGTTGGTTAATAACGTTACAAGAGCAAAGATGAGGTAGTTAACTGTGTGATTGACCAGTGTATGTCATTTACTGTCTGACTGCTAGATGATATAGAAAGGTGGGTCATGTCTAAACTGCAAGAGGTAGAGGAGAAAGACCCACTTGTCTCTCAGCCTCAACTTGAGGAGGCAGGGGCAAAATGTGTAACTGACCCCAAAATAACTTATTTGATTCAGGGATGTGAATGTAAGAAAGACCTGCTGACAAGGTGGAAAAAAAACCAGAAGGGGGCCAGGGAGTGGGAATGGTTTTTGGTATCCTCAAGAATAATGACTTCCTATTGTCCAGCTTCATGCTTCTGGTTGTTGATAATCTCTGATCTTTAAAAAAAAGGAAGATCCCACATTCTATGACAGTGTTAATTACTAAGGAAGAGAGAAGTTTCTCTACTAGACTGTGAAGAAAGAATGTTCATGACCTCTAATTTGCCAACTTATTCTAAAAGCAAAGCAAACTTGTTAGAATGGGGAGAGGAAGTTGTGTGTATGTTATTGGGCTCATTTCTGCATCTTTCTGTTTTCATTACATTTGTGGGTTTTAGTAGCGGCTTCAGTGAAAGTAAGAATTATAGAATGTTCCAGTTGGAAAAGACCTTGGACATCATTGAGGCCAACCGTACCCATCTTCTGCTAAATCATGTCCTTCAAAAACTCATCTACCCATTTTTCAAACACTTCCAGGGATGGTGACTCAGCCACCTCCCTGGGCAGCTGTTCCAGTGCCTGACCCCCCTTTCAGTAAAGAAATTCTTCCTAATATCTAGTCTGAAACTCCACTGGCGCATCTTGTGGCCATTTCCCCTTGTTCTATCACCTGTCACTTGAGAGAAGAGATCAACACTCGCTCTCCCACAGCCCCCTTTCAGACAGTTATAGACAGCAATGAGGTCTCCCCTCAGCCTCCTCTTCTCCAAACTAAGCAACCCCAGTTCCCTCACCCGTTCCTCATAGGACTTGTTTTCCAGCCCCTACACCAGCTTCATTTTCCTTCTCTGGGTGCACTCTAACACGTCAATGTCCTTCTTGTAGTGACTGACCCAGAACTGAACACAGTACTCGAGGTGTGGTCTCACCAGTGCCGAGTATAGGGGCACAATTGCCTCCTTTGTCCTGCTGGTCACACTGTTTTTGATACAGGCCAAGATGCCTTCTTGGCCACCTGGGCACACTGCTGGCTCATATTCAGCTGGTTGTCAACCAACGCCACCAGGTCCTTCTCCTCCAGGCAGCTCTCCAACCATTCTTCCTGTAATGCTGCACGGAGTTGTTGTGCCCCAAGTGCAGGACTCGGCATTTAGTCTTGTTAAACCTCATCCCGTTGGTCTCAGCCCATCGATCCAGCCTGTCCAGATCCCTCTGCAGAGCCTCCCTTCCTTCAAAGCAGATCAACACTGCCACCCAGCTTGTTGTCATCTGCAAACTTGCTAAGGGTGCACTCGATCCCTTCGTCCAGATCATTAATAAAGATATTGAACAGGACTGGACCCAGCACTGAACCCTGGGGAACTCCACTCGTGACTGGTTTCCAACTGGATTTAACTCCATTTACTACCACCCTCTGGGCTCAACCGTCCAGCCATTTTTTTTTACCCAGCAGAGTGCGTGGCCATCCAGGCCAGTGGCAGCCAGTTTCTCAATCAGAATACCGTGAGAAATGGTGTCAAAGGCTTTACAGAAGTCCAGGTACATCACGTCCACAGCCGTTCCCTCATCCACTAACTGGTTAACCTTGTCGTAGAAGGAGATCAGGTTGGTCTGGCAGGACCTGCCTTTCATAAACCCATGTTGACTGGGTCTGATAACCTGGCTGTCCTGCATGTGCTGTGTGATAGCACTCAATATGATCTGCTCCATGACCTTCACTATAATTCCCCGGATCCTCCCTCCAACCCTCCTTGTAAATGGGAGTTACATTTGCCAGTCTCCAGTCGAGCGGCCCTTTCCCAGTGAACCAGGACTGTTGATAGATGAGGGAAAGAGGTTTGGTAAGGACCTCCGCCAGCTCCCTTAATATCCTTGGGTGTATCCCGTCTGGCCCCATAGACTTGTAGATGTCTAATTGGCCAAGCAGGTCTTTTACCAGATCTTCGTGGAACATTGAGGGTTCACCTCCACAGTCTTCTGGCTCAGGAGGACTGGAGCCCAGAGAACATCTTACCTTATTTTTAAAGACCAAGGCAAAGAAGGCGTTAAGTACCTCTGCCTTGTCCTCATCCTTTGTTACTACCATTCTCCTTGCATCCAGTAGAGGAGGGAGATTCTCCTTGGTCCTCCTGTTGTTGTTAATATACTTGAAGAAACATTTCTTATTGTCTTTCACTGAACTGACCAGTTGGGCTTTAGACATTCTATTTTTTTTTCTACTTGATCTCACTGGCTCCTTGTAGTCCTCCTGAGGTGCCCGTTCCCTCTTCCAAAGCTCATATATTATCCTCTTTTTCCTGAGACCAACACAGATCTCTCTGTTAAGCCAAGCTGGCCTTTTTCCCCATTGACTCATTTTACGGCACGTGGGGATGGCCTGCTCTTGCACCGCCAGAATTTCCTTCTTGAGGATCATCCAGCCCTCTTGGGCTCCTTTGTCATTTAGAACTGTTTCCCACTAGTCTTTATCTAGCAGCCTTCTAAACAATTTGAAGTCTGCCCTCCGGAAGTCCAAGGTGTCAGTTCTGCCTACCCCTCTCCTTACTTCTCCAAGAACTGAGAATTCTATCATCTTGTGATCACTGAGCCCCAGGCGTCCTCCTACAGTCACCTCCCCCACAAAGCCTTCTCTGTTCACAAACAGCAGATCCAGCAGGGCACCCTCTCTAGTCGGTTCATTCACCAGTTGTGACAGGAACTTATCTTCCATACGATGAACCTCCTAGACTGTTTCCTTTCTTCCTTTGTGTTATACTTCCAGCAGACATTTGGAAGGTTGAATTTTCCCACAAGAACAAGGGACAGTGGTCATGAGATTTCTCCCAGTTGCTCATAGAAGAGCTCATTGGTTTCCTCATGCTGGCTGGGTGGCCGATAACAGACTCCCATTACTATGTCTGGCTTACTGTGGGTTCCACTGATTTTAACCTGCAAGCACTCAACTCTATCGTTAGCATATTTTAGTTCTACACAGTAAAAACTTTCTCTCACATAGAGGGCAATCCCACCGCCTCTCTTTCCTAGTCTATCCCACGTGAAGTTTATAGCCACCCAAGGCAGCACTCCAGTTGTGTGAATCATCTTACCACATTTCTGTGATGGTAATTACATCATAGTTTTCTACCCTTACAGTGGCTTCCAGCTCCCCTTGTTTGTTGCCCGTGCTGTGTACATTAGTGTAAATGCACTTCAGCTGAGCTGTGGTTTCCAGCCCTTTCCTAAGTGGAATAGGCTGGAGTCCTGACTGTCTGCTATCGGTGGTTTGTAACCCACCAGTAAGCTTTGAATTCTGGCTGCCACCTGGAGTGCTGTTCTCCCCTTCCGCTGAGGTGGCAGATATGGGGCTCTCACCAGTACACCGTCCCTCAGAGCCTGAAGTGCCATTCCCATGATTTAATCTATTGAGCCCAGTGATGTCCCCCTTCCAATCTAGTTTAAAGCCCTCTTGATTAGTCCTACCAGCTTCTTGGAGTGTCCTTATGGCCTTGTGGGACAGGTATGCTCTGTTGTTTACCAAAAAGCCTGGTGTGTAGGCCAACCCGTTGTCGAAGAACTCAAAGTTTTGTTCTTCACACCATGTTCAGAGCCAGTTATTCAATTCTGGTTCCTCCCATTCCTTCCCTCACCGTTCTCTATGAGAGAGGAGAGTACTACCTGCGCACCTGATCCATTTACCATTTGACTTAAGGTCCTAAAGTCCTTTTAAATTGCTTTGAGGGTTTTTTTCATTGTTACCCACCTGGAAAATGAGAAGTGGGTAATAATCGCTTCTTGGCCTTTTGGCTAAGATCAAGTGTAGTGTAGAAGAAAAGGAACTATATTATGGGAAAACTGATCCAATTCTGAATCAAGATGAAGTACATCTAAATTAATAAAATAAATTGAGGGGTTTTACTATGTTTATATGTTTAATTAATTCCCAAAAGCCCCTAGTGGTGGATCTGCCTTTCAGGACCCTGTTCCAAAGACTGCTCATCAGTAGTTTTGTAGGAACATCATTTTGCTTACTCATATCTAGTTTGAAATTCCATATTGGAAGTACTTACCATATAGTTGTACGTGCTCGAGTTTGATCTCTTAATTTTTCTGTATTTGATGGTGCGATTACCTTTGGGGGAGTGTGTGTGTGTTGCCCTCTTAAGGAATAGCAGCAGTTCATGAAGGATGTGGATGATTTTGAGACATAATCTGTTGTATCTGTGTGCCAAAGAGAGAAGTACTCAGGCAAGAGGATTGTGCCTTCATATTTAAATACATTTGTTTATTTGATTTTGCTTAAATAGAAGAAAATTCTATGTTTAGGTTATTAGAAGTAACTCCCATTAATAGCTAAAATTTGTTTCAAAACAAATTTAATTGTTTTTAAAAAGTCTGATGTGGGAACTTACAAACAAAGAATTTATTATGTCATTGCCTGAACATGGAATTTTCTCTTTGCCTTCTAAAAGCATAATTAGTCAAGGGTAGGGAGAAAAGAAATTATTAAAATATTATGTTATTATTTATTACCTATGAAACTAATGCAGGTATGGACAACCTTAATAATTTGGGATTTTTTTAGTGGAATTGCGATTTTAATTTCATGACGATAAAATTATGCCATTTCTTAAATTCTACATTACAATATGAGTTTGAGTAGCAGAACTTTCTTAGATCCAATTCTGCTTGTGCCAGATGATTAAAGAAAAAATTATTTTTGCCTAGGCATGCAAGTAGGGCAGACAGAATCCTGTGGTATGTGTTGCTTGTGTGCTTGTCTCTTGCCTGGCATGTTTTAATCCTGTGGCAGTTACTACAGCACGTGGTCTCTGAAAACGCATAGAGTGACAACAGAAAAGTCCTATTTTTGAGAATTTATTCAATGAGACAGCTCACAAAAAGTATTTGTGCCTTGACTCAAACCTCAGGTGAAGTTTCAAGCATGCACTTAACAGATGATAGTTAGCTGCCACCAAAAGGCACCATCCTGCTTCCCTTGTTGTTGCACTTGACTTCTTTGTGATGAGCTGGTGTAGGCTGCTGAGCTGGCAGATAAGTTTTTGCTTTTCCTCTTGTAGGCTTTGTTGTCTGTCAAAACCATCAGCTGGGAAGGAGATAGGGCAAGGTGGGTGATTGTAAAGAGGGGAACCTGCGGAGGCTGAATCATGTTATGAATTTTGATGGCATTAGGGCCACTGTAATGTGAAATTGCATCTTTAGTTAATCAGTGACTACTCTCTTTCACTTTTTTTAAAAGGAAAATAAAAATTTTCTTTGATAATAGAAATTTAATCTGATAAAAATACCAACGCGCACGTAATGTTTCTTCTTATTGGTATGATACTTAGACAATTACTGTTATAGTACATTAATGTTATGTAACAAATATTATACACAAGTATATTAAATTGTGATACGAAACTCACGTTCAGTTTTGTGGGCAATGGAGTAGAAAGTCTGCTCAGACATACTGTTTTCATTAAATCGTTTACTCTTTTTAAGTTATTCATCAGATGGTTATTGACTTGCAATGAAGAAGGAAGTGGTAATCATGAGTAATAGCTTTTTGTTTTTTATGAATGCAGTCGTGTCCCCAGTACAGAACTACAAAGGTGCTTCCAGAGTCAACCCTGGAAAAGCTTACACAGCTGTATAGAAATAAAAGTTTCAATTTTGTTAGTAAAGCATATTTGAAAATTAGTTTTCACATGATGGTGAAGCTGGCCAGGGTGTACTAATTTGTCTGTTTCTGAAGTGATTCCTACCCTGCTTATCTTACAAACCAGATATGCAAGTGTTTTAGAGCATGGATATCTTCCACCTCCTCAGTATTCCATAATGAAATATGGAGGCTGCCGTAACTGTGTTCCGTTAAAGCATTGGAACAGAAGTAGGTGTCAGTAGAGTCAGGGTCCAGTGTCTACTGTAAGTTAAATTCATTTGATATGCTCAGGAAATTGGAAAACTAGATCCTGTTCAGAATAACCCATGTTATAATTTCATGTTGCCCAGAAAAATAAGATATTTTGTAGAAAGCACGTGTTCAGCTTAACTGTAGAACAGAAGAAAGATGTTCCTAAATCTTTTTACAGTAACATCAAAGGTGAATATATACATGTAGGACAGGGTCTTCAGGAGACCATTGTCAAAGCTCATCATCAATTTATGCAAAGCAACACGTCTTAACATGGTCCTTGTTATTTCTCTGTGTTCTTACTTACACAAAATTATGTCTTGAGCTTAAATAAATGCAGGAATATCATTAATACAATTTAGTTGATACCTAAGTTATCATGCTGGCATCCAGCTTTTATTCTAGAACGGTATAAGTTTCCTTGAAGTCCTGAATCATACTTGCCACCCCCAGCTCTATCACTCTACTCAGTTGGACAGGGGAGAGAAAATATAATGCGTTCATGGGCTGAGATAAGGACAGGGAGCGATCACTCACCAATTGCCATCACAGTAAAACCAGATTCAGTTTGGGGAAAAAAAACTAGTTTAATTTATTGCCAAACAAATCAGAGTAAGATAATGAGAAGTGAAAACTAAATCTAAACCACCTTCCCCCCACCCCTTCCTTCTTTCTGACCTCAACTTTCCTCCCAATTTTCTCTACCTCTTCCCCCCCCACAGCTCAGAGGGATGGGGAATGCGGTCAGTTCATCACATGTTGTCTTTGCCTCTCCTTCCCCCTTGGGGGAGACCCCTCGTACTCCTCCCCAGCTCTAATGTAGGGTTCCTCCTATGCGAGACAGTCCTCTGCAGACTTCTCCACATTGAGTCCTTTCCATGGGCTACCATTCTTTGTGAACTGCTCCACTGTGGGTCAGTTCCATGAGGTGCAGTCCTTTAGGACCAGATTGCTCCAGCATCACAAGTCCTACCAGCAAACCTGCTCCAGCCTGGCCTTCTCTCTCCATGTGCTCATAGGTCACGCCAGGAGCCTGCTGCGGCACAGGCTTCACATGTGGTCACAGCCTCCTTCAGGCATCCATCTGCTCCAGCATGTGGTCCTCCACAGGCTGCAGGTAGATACCTGCTGCACTGTTAATGTCCCTGGGCTGCAGAGGGGTTGCCTCGCTATGGTCTTCACCACGAGCTGCAGGAGAATGTCTGCACCAGTGCCTGGAGTACCTTCTCCCCTCTTTCTTCACTGACATCAGTGTCTGTGGAGTTGTTGCTCTCAGCTACTGTCGCTGTTGTGCAGCAACTTTTCTCCCTTCTTAACTGTGTTATCTCGGAGGTACCTCATATTCAGCTCTGTGGAACTTACGGGTCAGGATTTTCAGAATTATAATTGTATTGTCAGTCTTCTTCGGCTCTTTCCTTCATCAGGTTACCTGAGATATTAATAATATACATTATCTTCTTTATTTCAATACTACAGATCTATTCTAGTCGAGAACTTGAAGAAACGTTGAACAAAATCAGGGAAATTCTCTCAGATGACAAACATGATTGGGATCAACGAACTAATGCGGTAAACTTTTTATCTGGCTTCGGGTCTGTGTGGGTGTATTTCATAGAGCACTGCAGCTAGATAGTTTTTAATAGATTTCCTTAAAGTAATTACTTTCTAGATAATCAGATAAATTTTTGTTTTAGTTCTTAAGACATTGAATCTCTATACACCAGTTAAGTTTGAGCAAGTATTTTAAAAAAGCCAAAGTACGTTTTTACTTACATTTAAGTGGAAGTTTTTATAAAAGCTGTCACGTATGCTGCAGTTGGCATTTATGCAAAATTACATATTCTGCAGGTAAACTACTAGCTAACCTCTTACATGTGTGAATGATAAGCTTCCCTTGAAGGATTAAGCTGTTTGTGTGTAGATAGCATATACATTTTTGGTCAAATTTGTGGCATCTTAATGTTCGGAAACAGGTATGTGAACAGAATTATGTATTTTGTTTTTTGTATGCTGTGATCTGAGACTTCAGGTCTAGAATTTAAGTAATAGGATTTTTTTACAGTTTTTTAAATTACTGCCATATGTTTCCAAGAAGTACGTTTCTTTAAAGGCTGTGTACATTTTTGCAATGAAGTTGTTGCTTTCTTATTTTTAAATGCATATTGATAATGTCCTAAACTAAATACCGTAATTTTTTCAGCTGAAGAAAGTTCGGTCATTGCTTGTCGCTGGAGCTGCACAGTATGATGGATTCTTCCAGCATTTACGGTTGTTAGATGGTGCTTTCAAGCTTTCAGCCAAGGATCTCAGATCCCAGGTGGTTAGAGAAGCTTGTATTACTGTAGCGTAAGTACCATTTATGTGCATTTGTATACATTGCTAGATTTTAGCATGAGTTTGACATAAAGATGCTTTATCAGTGTTGCAGGGAAGATATTGTTGGGCTACTGTACACCATGACAGTCAGGTCAGCTTCTGAAGCCATGGAGATAAATATTTTAGGTCATATATACATAGTTGATCATCCTGTAACAGACTGTGTGTGAACAAGTAACCATCATCGCACTGAGTATTTAGTGTGAGTTAATACAAACTGCTGTAAGTATTAGGGCATAGTCTCGGGAGTGCTTATGCTTGGGTGATTGGCACAGGACTGTACTGTGTCTGCATGTGATAACAAAGTGAGCTGCCGTGTAGTGTTTTGAGCATTGTATGTTTTGATGAGGTAGTATCTTTCATGTCATGATAATTTTAGAAGCCGTGGCTGAACGGAAGCAAGATTATCCCCCTTACCATCTTGGGGACTTTCATTATATTCAAGGGCAGGGAGGAAGGATTTACTTTTACAATAGTACTTCCCCACATCCTTGTTTTCCATGGCTTTTTCCCTCTGGAAAGATATGAATGTAACCTGATCTTCAGTGGCCATCTGAAACAGGCACACCCCAGAGTTCACCCTTGCTCTTCTGGTCTCTAGATTGAACAGACTATGGGCACCTGTTGAAGGATATGCCTGTCCTTGCCAGGGAGATTGAGGCTTTGAGAAAATAATGTTGACCTTTCCAAACATGAAGTCAGGAACGCTGTGAAAGTACTATATAAATGTCCTCATCCAGGCCTGAAAAGCTGGGTTTTTTCTTGATCTCTGAAACTTATATATAAGCTAATATATATATATGTAATCCGTAATTTCCTGCTGACTGCAAATTTTTTGTTAAAAAGTAGAAATACTATGGTATTTTATGTGAATACGAGAATTTTACCCTTTCAAATTTTTTCATTAGGAGATAAAAGTTACTAGCATTCAGCCTCTAAACGTGTCTGCTAATTAACAAAAATGTTCTGTGTATCCTTTATTTCTAATGAGGCAAGAACTTGGAAATCCTGAAATTACGAAGTTCTGTTGTCTAGGAAGATAAATCTCTGAAATGTACAGTGAACTTTGTTATTTCAGACTAAGAAATTCTTATTAACAAGTTTTATTTCTTATTCCTGAATAGCCATCTTTCAACAGTTCTGGGAAACAAGTTTGATCATGGCGCTGAAGCTATTGTGCCTACTCTTTTTAACCTGGTTCCCAACAGCGCCAAAGTGATGGCAACTTCTGGGTGTGCGGCCATTAGATTCATTATTCGGGTAGGTGTACCTTGCTCACTTTGTTTGCCAGTAAGATTCGGGTAGTGACTCTTAGCAGAGATAGTAACAGTTCTGAAATACAGGATTATAAATTGTTCTTCAATGGAGAAGTGATTTTTCTCACAGATAGACAAATATTAATTAGCATTTAAACCAATTGGCAGCATCACTGTAGTAAGAGTGGAGTAGTGGGTACAAAAAGCACGTCTTGTTTTCATAAGGTTTTTTGTAATGTGCTAGTGTATTTCAAAGTGTAGCTAGTTTTAACTTCCGTTTTGGAAAGGGCAAAGTTAAGCTGCTAGTTAAGAAGCTGGTAAGATCTTTCTATCAAAAAAAAACCCAAACAGCATAAAGGAAAAAAGCTTCTTTTTACAAAAAAAGTGTTCTTAAAAAATTTGGAACCATGGTGTTAATGGTAAAACATTGAAGAAGGCCGGGCATTCATGGATCAGTTCAGAAAGCACAAGTTCATGGAAGAAAAGCCCAACAGAGAATTTAATTCTTGGGTTTAAGAACTTTATATGCTGAGTCCTTAAAACTGTAGCATATAGAAGAAGGGAATACTGTATACTAGCTTTTTTAATTGTCTGTTCCTTAAGCTTCTGCTACTGGCTATATCTTGCCTAGGTAGCTAGATTTTGGGGACTTTTACTGATATTTCTGTACAGTGGACAGATAGAAGTGTGAGGTTTCCTGTAGTTTTTACATTAGAAGCTGTGATGCTTTTAATCCTATGCACTCACTGCTGTTCACTATGATCTCATCTGTGGTTTTGATTTTGTAAGTTGTTGGAAACCTATGTGGTTTTGTCACTCACACTTTTTACTGCTACCCTCAAAATGTTTTGGAATCTACTTACTCTGTCTAACCATATCTCTGAGACTGTGTTCCAAGACTTCTGCTTAGACATCAGCTATAGCTGCGCTGTTTTGTATAAACTTCTGTTGTTCTTAGCTGTAATTTAACATACTGGTTTGGAAGCATAGAAGCAAGAAAATCCTATGCAATAAATGGCTTATGCAAGGTGTTCTGACACACAGTTCAGGTTTCAGTGGAAAAGAAAGAAATAAGTATCGAGTCATATAAAATGCAGCCCCACTTTCCTTTGGGCTTCCGTCCTTTGGATTATATAAGAGTTGGTAAGGGAGTGTGTGATTGGTTGAGCCCAAGCCATTACAGCTTTTAGACTCAGCATTTTGCTCAGTAAAAGTCCTTCCAGAACCTGCTGCCAGCCGGTTGAGATCCTGGCGCTTGAGTACCTAATTTCTGTGGGAGTGTGTTTACATAAAGAGAGGGAGGCTGTATGAAACCATTGTTCTTGAAGAGCTCTACCTCATCTTTGATTTCTTGGATTTCCTATTTATTCTTCAGATAGTTCTTACATTGTTCCCTGATTTCTCTTTCTTGACTCTTAGTAAATAAGGAAACCTACTTAAAATAAAAAAAAAAACAGCAGGTGGGGGGGAGAATGTGTTGTGATGAGAAGGGAGAATAGCAGAAAATCTTTTCCAGAGAGAGGTGGGTTTAAGGTTGGGCAATTGAGCTACAAGGTGGGTTGAGAGAAGCTTGTATCATTACAGTTTCAAAAGAGTAACAGATGAAATGTGCAATCTTAAAGCTGAATAAAAGCAAGCCTGAGGCATTGATTCCTTCGCAGAGCACTTTCTAGAAACTACAATGTCAATAGCTCCAAAGACTTGGAACATACAGGTTTCTCCATCTGTAAAAATGCTTTATTCTTTCCTCTGATGTTGCTTATTGTTCCCTTTCTCGCAGTCTTGTGCCACTTTTCAGTTTGAAAACAATGCAAAACACAAAACCCCTAAAACACTGTTCGGAAGTGTATCCATACAAACGAATGCAACTGCATGGCTCTTCTTTTTTGATTCAGTTGGCAGCACTCTGAGAGCTGATAATTACCTCTGTTTTTTTGGTGATATATGTGTTTAGATCGTGCAACAGTAACCTAAGGAGACCTTATGATAGGTGACAGTTTATAAGTTGTTCAATACTGTACTTTTTAAGCAGTTTATTTCTAGGCTACATTTTCACACTGTTGTTGGGGACTGGTTTAGAAGTTACGTGTTTAATCAAGAAAGGAATAAAGTAATGAACTTAAAATGGATTTGTTGAACCATGTTACTCTTACTTGGAGTTAAAATGTTTATACTTTGTCTACAATTAAGATAAGCTGAAGTAAGACTGCTTTAATTCTGATTTCAAGTATTGCATTTGGATTTAATGTAGTTTATCTTATCCACTTTAAATGTGAGTTTAGGGTTTTCTCCTCCCATGAGAACGTTAGTTGTTTCCATATAGATATACATAAGTGAGCTTGTGTATATGACATGTTGCACTTTTATTGTTTTATTCATGTATTTTACATTGAAAGGAATTTGATTTTCGTAGCACTAATATTGTTGTTTGATCCCTAAAAGAGTGCCGTTAGTTTCAGACTTATTTTTTTGTGTTTTGCTCCATAACTCTGATTTTTAAGACTCTATGTCTGTTGTTTTTTCTGTGGCAAAACTAAAATACCATCAACTCCTTTGAGGAGATATTTATATTTGAGCCTTCATATAAGCTTTCTGACAGCTGAATATTGCGTATAATGATGTGATTGCTGATGGCATTGGAAGTGCTTTCTGCTTGACCTTTTGGAAGAAAATAGGTTTAATCAATTTACATGCTAGCAACAGTCTCTTATTTAATAGTATTCTACATTTAGTTTCAGTAATCATTTTAAATGATTGCAATTTCTATTACGTTGCTAATACTGTTTGACTTAATTAGTGCAATGCAAATTCAGGAATGCTTTTGTCATTAACTGCTATTTTTTTTTTTTGTCAGCATACTCATGTGCCACGACTCATACCTTTAATAACAAGCAACTGTACCTCAAAATCAGTTGCAGTTAGAAGGTGAGTACCTTATAAGTAGCAAGTTATTAAAGCTGTTGCTTTTTAAAATATGATGATCATGTGTTAAAAATAAACAGATTTAAAGATTTATGACTGTTAACTCTTGAATGCACAGAACTGTTATCCAGTAAACTAAAAAATAAAACAAATTTCAGGGAAGTTACATTGGATGATGTTGAGGAATGGGAGTTTCTGCTGTTTTGGAGGACATGCACTGTACATTCTGCAGGATTTATTGTGATTTAAAACGTTACTAACATTTGTTGAAAAAATACCTTCTGATTTGAAACCAGAAGCAAAAAAAAGAGCTGTAGTTGAGTCTGTGTTGCTCACTCTAATGAGAATGAACAACACAGGTGTTCAGAAGCATTTGGACAGCATTGCTGTCTGATACTGCACTCAAAATAATAAACCCACCGTGCTGGTGACTTCAGGGTTGAGATAACTGCCTTAGACAGGACGTGATGGATCAGTGTGTTACTAGGGTGCATCTTCAGGATGTTGCTTTTTCCAAGAATGTGGCACCTGACCACTTGGATTGGCTCTTGACAAAATTAATTGGTTTCTGACAGTGTGTAATTTTCTGCACAAGAGTTTCTTGAATGCTGTTTCTGGACCCATGCTAGCCCTGAAAGTGGTATAGATATGTGTATGCAAGAAATAGCTTGAGAATCTGAAGTACTTGCTCTGAATCTAAGCTGTTGCATCCAAACCCATCTAAGCTGTTGCATTATCTCAACCCAGATTTTATTGACCTTTCATAACTTGTGGTTTAACTGCAAAACAATTCAGAGGACTTCAGTGCTTCCACTTGCCACAGCTTTGCTGAGGAGCATTAAGACTGGGTGGCTTTGGTACAGCAGTGAGCATCAGTGAAGGTGGCCAAAATGGTGTTGTTTTCATACTGACTTCATTCCTTTGGAAACACAGAAGAAAACTAGGCCGGTTATAGTAGTGAAAGGCTTTTCAGGTTTCTTACCATGTCTTGTAGGTGTCCAGAGGATTTGGGCAGAGTAAAAATGAAATTTACTTCTCCAGAACAGGTCAAAGATGCAACATAATCAGAAAAAGTATGGTTCCAGACAGTAGAACCCACTACCATTCTGAAGACTATTATCTTCCTGTAGATAACAGGAAGATAATAAGACACCTTCCTATATTCGTATCACTCTGATTTGTTCACCAGGATCTAGCTTCAGACATACTTTAAAGTATACCTTTTGCTAATGTCTGTCTGCTAAACTGTCAAGAATTCTGAATTAATAATGAATAAGGTTGCATAACTCAGTTTGTACAGTGCCAGCAAGTCTTTAGAGTGCTTTCTGTATGCAGGGCCCTGCGCTAACGGTCTCTTGTTTTCCTTTATGCTAACATATTTAGTCATGATGGTTGAAAGGATGGGAATAGTGCTTGGGACAAAAGTCCCAAGAAACAAGCTGCTGCAGGAACATTATGTTGTGACTTAATAGCTGAATTGTTAAGCTATTGATTTCTTTATATTCAGATTTTATAATTTGTACAATTTTTCTTTTTTTTTTGTCTGTTATTTTGGGGCTAATAAAACTAATATAGCATATGCACAATAATGTGACTTGAGCAACAGATGGTGAATTGTACCACATCTATTTCTGGGGGAGTTTAGGATTAGTCAGCCTGCACGTTTGCTTTGTATACAGAACATTTTACTTTGAAATAAGGTGACCAATGTCGTCATTTGACAGATAAATGTAATTTAATTTTATGTACTTGTTTCCCTCGGGGAAAAGAATAAAGTTACTGTTTATTCCACAAGAATATTAGAGAAATAAGTATTAATTATAACTTTGTTCTCTCTCTTTAGGCGCTCCTTTGAATTTTTAGACCTGTTGTTACAAGAGTGGCAAACACATTCATTGGAAAGGTATGAGCCAGTATACTTTTTCCATAAGAGTAAATTGCTAATGAATGTTAAAACAGAAATCTTTTCATTGAATCCTTTAATTGGATTATGTTGTTCAGTGTTGGCCAGCCTTTCTAGCATAAACAGCCTTTCTAGCACAGCAGGTCATGTGGCTCATTAGAGAAGAGCTGCGTGCTCTAGCGTTGACTTCATGTTGTTGCTTCTCCTTACCCTCCTCCTCTTCTCCTGTGCTGCATGTGATCAGTGCCTACCATGCTTTCTCAGAGTTTCACTTACCTCATGTGTGCTGTGCAGCAAAGATGCACATGTGAGCATGTCTCCTTTCTGCTGAACAGAGGAAATGTTTGTGTTTGCCATAAAAGAGGGCAAGTGAGATTAGGTTGGAGGACTTTCCTGGTCATGATTAAGACCACACTGTAGCTTCTCTGGGTAGATAGGAAAATGTCGCATGCATCAGCGCTGCAGAATGTATATTGTAAGCACAGAGAGAGAGCAAAGGAACTAAAGAGCCTCCAGAGAAGGCTCTGAAGAGCTTTTCCAGCTTTGTAGCTACCATTCAGTGCCTTGGGGTGCTCCTGAGAAAGGGAGCAGTAGGGAGATAACTTGATTTATGTCAGAGTGTCTATGTGTGTATTCAAAAAAAAAACCCACACAACACCACACAGAAAAGTCCGTGTCCCTCCCCCCCAAAAAAAGCCCAAACCAAAACAAACATAAAAACCCCAACAACCTGTCCCACATACCTTGAAAAGAAGTCTCTTTATCGTCACAATTTTTGGTTGTTCTGGTGGGTGCTTTGCTGTTCTTTGAGCTTACTAATGTTAACTTTTCTCCTTTTTCTTGCTGTCAATGTAGCAGGGGAAATAGTTTTTCCATTACAGGAAAGCAGGTGTCTTAAAAAGGTATTTTTAAATAACTTTTAAGGTGTGATAAGTGAGCGTATGTCTGATAAGTGGATTATAATTCTTCTAGGTTGAATGAGGAAGTCTACTGGAACCTTTACAGACGGTGTTGTTATCAGTGTGCTCAAGTATTTATACTTCATATCGTAGAAAAAACTACTAACACGACTGGTTTTTACTTAGAGAAATGTGAATTAAAGTGTAAAAAATTATTACTTAAACTATAATTTTGAGTAGAAAACTAGCATGAAAAATGTCTTTCTTCTAGGCATGCAGCAGTCTTGGTTGAAACAATCAAGAAAGGCATTCATGATGCTGATGCAGAAGCAAGAGTGGAGGCAAGAAAGTGAGTTTTGACTGCATTTTGCTCTGAAAAGTTCTGATTTACATGAATGAGAGAAGGCTCTAATGGGGAGCGAGCAACTAATGTGGCTGAAGAAGAGGACACAATTTAGGTTGAAAATTGATATTTCTGTTCTCCAAGTCCTGAATTAATATCTAGTTTCTTTTGCAAAAGACATTCTAAAAGTTGAAGCAGTTAATTATGTTGTGCAGCATTTGAGGATTCTACTGGAAAAGGAATCATAAACATTGATGTTGCTTCATAATAATTCTTCCTGACACCCCATTAAATCAGTCATTAAATAACTGCAGTACTTTGACCAGTGAGTAGGCCAGAAAAAAATTTCTCTTGCTTCCCCACAGAATTGTAAGTGAACGTGAGAATTGCCTCTGAAATCCTATCCTCTGATAGACTTAAATTTTTTTAAAAGATAAATTCAGTCAGTGTAGCTGGGGTTTTTTTAGGATTTAATGAGTGGTATTTTACTTCAGTCTCAGTTCCTTTCCCTCCCATTCCTGGTTCATTCTGTAATCTTTACTTCCCAACTCCACACGTTGAAAAAAATCGAGTGATGATATGTGGTTATTCTCTTGTTCTGCAGGGCTTATCTGGGTCTTAGAAATCACTTTCCTAGTGAAGCCGAGACACTGTACAATTCTCTCGAGCCGCCCTATCAAAGAAGCCTCCAGACCTACCTGAAGAATTCTGGCAGTATAGCATCTCTCCCTCAATCAGACAGGTCATCCTCCAGCTCCCAGGAGAGCCTCAAGTAAGGGTCTCTTAACTGTTTCTGAACCTATAAACAAATAAAAACTGTTTCTGAAAAGCAGCTGAGCCAGACTTCCGTGGTTTACAGAAAAGCTATAATTTTATTTTGTCAGGTCTCTTTTTTTTTAATAAAGTAGTCTTTTATTGTGTTGTGCTATATGAGAGCATTACTCCAGCAAGGTGAAAGACAAGGGCAGTCATTAGCTGGATTTTAGCAGGTTGTTCTTATATGTATTCCTTAGCAGCCTGTGTTACACCAGAATTTCTTCAAGGCTTCCATATTGATGTCCTATGAGAGTTGTTATTAAAAAAAAAAAAATTGTCTGTAGCATAGGCTATTGCTAACACTTCATTTTCGTCAAACAGGTGTTTATTCAGAGGTTTATTACTCTTGTTTGAATTAATCTGGATTACCTGTCTGAAAAGCAAAGGGCTGTTAATGAATTACCACTAATAAAATGTTAAAAACTGAATTACAGAGAAATTAGAATCTTAAAATACTCTCAAATTCTCAAGTAAGTCTTCCTGTGTTGCAAGATACGTAAGTACTACAGTACAGAAAGTTAAGAGTAAAATAAGAGATGGACAGAAGAGATCATGATATTGGAAACTAATTGATTTTTCACTAATTTTGCATTTAGATCCACATTGTTTTCCCTCTTTTACCCAAAATTATATTTCTGATTTCCAGTATAGATGCTGAGCTCTCCCTGTAGAAGCTTAGGAAATATGGGTATGGTTTTCCTAAAGGTCTGATCTGCCATGATTTTTGACACTCTGAACTTACAGCTCTTACACATTGATCAAAAATGCTTTTAAAGAGGATGAGGGAATGAGAGACATGTGATGACTTCTGCCTACACATGTGAAACTGTTTAAATGAAATGGCAGTTGCAGTAGATTGTCCGAGTGTGGAAATCATAATAGTTTTGGGGCCTTCTGTTTGGAGCGACATTTAAGGTCAGGATGCACCCAGGAGTCCTGCCTGGGCTTCCTTGACTGACTTACAGAAAAATACCTCCAGCACTAGTTGGTAACATCAGAGAAGCAGGTATTATTCATAGTAAGCTGTAAATACATGGTCTTCTCTGAGGAGTTACATAACTGTGCTGACCTCTGCATTATCACTGAACCAGTAACTCAGATAAATACACTGTATTATTTATCTTTTTCTCTCTCCGCTTTTTTATTTAAAATTAGAGATGGATTATTTTTACTAAAGTCAAGACTCTAGACTGAGGCTCTAATTTGACTATTGATGAGTAAATACAAACCTTCCCAGTCAGATAAATACTTAGATGGCTACGTGTGAATCATTGAATAAAGTATCATGCTTTCGTGTATTAGTCTTTTGCTTTTCCCTGGTCCCTCTAACTGCATTTTACCTTTCTGAACTAGGCAGAAGGAAGGGCTCACAGTTAAACCAAAGCAGACTGAAGAATTTGCTTAACCAGCTACTCATTTTTGCAGTAAGAGTAAAGGGAAATGGAGACATAACAGAGGAAAAGATATGGGATTTTTTTCCTTTCATAAGTTGTGGCACCCTCTAATACTGAAATGGGAAATTTAGTCTTGCTGCTTGCAAGTACCAGCATTTTCTTTTCTAATCTCTAATTCAGTTCGTGGGAGATGTAGGACTAGAGGAGGCTTATGAACTGTACACCTGTTTTCCTTGTTACTGCAGACACCACATAATTTCTTTCATAAATCAGACTTTTTGTGTAGCTCTTGCTGGTTTTGTTTGACTGTTGATTTAGAAGATCAGCCCCGTGGTTAAAACCTTTTACTGATCACCTTAAATGTTTCTGTGGCCAAATCTGGAATGCCTGAACTTTGTGTTAGCAAAGTGTGCCCTATTGGTAACCTAATGATTAACGCTTTGTGATAAAGATGTAATTTTAGAAAGATGCGAAAGATGAGATTATTGTGTTTTGCTTATCATTCTGTGTTTAATGTGTTTATCTAAAATTGAGAAAGTTGGAGGGGAGAAAATAACAAAATACTTATTTTTTCTTCTCTTTCATGGTTGCCTTTTGGATCTGATAGCAGGAGACTTACTCTGGGTTTCTTCACTCTTTTTTTTCAGTCGACCTCTGTCTTCTAAGTGGTCTGCAGCCAGCCCAGCAAGCCTTGCAGGCAGAGGTAAGGTGATTGCTCTGCAGTGCAGTGCACAGTAATTGTCCTTTATGTTCTTTGAATTACAAGTTTTAAATGCAGCTTAAAATCTTACTGTCTTAAGCGTTTACCCTGTTTCCAAGTTGAATAATGGTGCCGCTACAGACTGCAACAGGAGCTGAGATTGCCTCATTCTTGCTTCACATTTTATGTACTTTCGGTTGTTGTAAGTATAAGACCTGATTTACTGTGTATTGGTACTATTAATTGATCATCTCTCTTGGAATTTTGTCATGGAGTAGTCACTCTCAAAGAAGCGAAACATAGTTCTATGGTCTATTCATGATTATTAAGTTTATGGCAGTTGGAAATAAAGGACTCATACCTTTCATCTCTTCTCATGTAGCTGCTGCTCTTTACAAAAAACAAAAGCCAAAACCACAGACTTGTAATTTCAAAGAGTTTAATTTTGTCTTGAGTTTTCAGAATTTAATATCTTCATTCTCTTTTCAAATAATATGTTTGTAATTCTTGCAGAGTAAATAATTGAACTCCTTTTTACAACTGACCAGTAATTGAGAGTGCTTGTTTTCTCAATACTGGAACTGTTATGCTGAAGTCAAGTTTTGAAGAAATAAACTGATGGTTAAAATTAACTGAAGTGAATAGTTAATATTCAGTAAATAATAGGGGGTGAATATACAAAAAGGGAAGATTAGACCCTAAAGTGATTCAAGGTATGCAGTCAACTTGCCTGGGGCTTTATTGTGGCTGAAGTGTTTATTATCTTCCTTTGGCAAGATAATAAGGGATGCTGTGAATTTCCTTAGGTTTGTAAAGCATTCAATAATGTAATAGATCATATGAATATTCAGAGCTATGTAATTTGTACTAGAGTGGGAGCACATAATTTGTATTAAATAATGGTAAAATTTCATGCTGAGTGAAGATAAATACTACTGTAAAATGAAGTGTTCTTTATCTGAATTTCATTGTAACACCAGGTCTAGTTTGCTTCTTGACCTCAGTAATACTTTGCCTAATATTAACTTGACTTAACACTTTTTCACATAGTTTTCTGTATTTTTTGCAGGTATAGGTATGCTGCAGTAGTAGAAAATGTTAACCTTTCAAATATCATTCATTTCTTTCATTACCAGCTATTCCCTGATGGTTTTCTTTTGCTAGTTTCAGGCAGCAAGAGTGTTCCAAGCCCAGGAACTCTTCAAAGGTCTCGCAGTGACATTGATGTTAATGCTGCTGCAGGCGCGAAGGCCCGACATGCAGCTGGACAGACAGCTGGAGCTGGGCGTTTGTCAGCAGCTGGTCTACCTCCAGGATCTTATGCTTCGCTAGGTAAGGGAAGCATCTGCAATACTGTGTAATATTTTCTTGAGAGTTTTGATTAAAAAGTTACAGGAAAATACATTGGAAAAATTATTATCAGTTTTAGTAGTATTGGTGTATGGCAAAAGAGCAGATGTTTTCAAGTGAGTTACCAGCTTTGCTAGATATTTTATTTTTCTTGTGCTGGAAGAATGTCAATGCAAAGAATGTATCCGTACTATGCTCTTATAAAAGTTTTAATCTGGAGTTAATATTAAGTATTGTAAAGAGCTGTACCTTCACTTAGCAGCCTGTGGTGATCATAGCTTTTTTCTATCTAGAAGTAATAGGGAAATGAGTATTAGGACTCTATATTTTCCTTTTTTTCTCAGCTCTTTAGCTGACTGTTTTACAACAGTGCTAAAAAGACATCCTGGCAGTAAGTGGAGGCTTCTTCATGTAATGCATTAGTATTTTATACAATAAAACCAACATTGATTTCATAGGCTTCTTTCTAAGCACGTTGATGAAACTATGTGAATACTTTTATGTGAGTCAGTCTTCATTGCTGGGAATGCTTATCGTTAGACATAGGAAGTGCTGTAAATGATAAGACTGCAGAGAAGTATTCGGTCGTGGTGGTAGATGCTGGAACCTCCAGTAAGTGGGAAGGGTAAAGAAATACGGGCATGTTTTTGTTCCTTTGTTACGCATACTGTAGGAGTTGTAATGAGGGAAGTGAGGTTCGGTGTTCTCAGAACAGTTTTGTTGTTTCTTTTCTGCTTGTGTTCAGTCAGCTAGATCACCAAGGAGGCAGGTGCTAATGTCAGTATTGCTGAAGATGATCACGCGAGAGACAGAGAAACTCTATAGTTCTTCTGATTTACCTTGTATTTGTGAAGATGCTAGATTACACTTAGGCTATGGTTTTCTAAGTTTTTGGGAGTGCTTTTTTAAATTAAAATTTAGAGTTAAAAACTATTTTAAATGAGTTGATTCTGTTGTTATCGGGGCCTGCTTGAATACTTTGAACATCATTGGTTTTAGGATTAAGTTTGAGTGTGAGCCATGCTGAATAAATACTGAATGCTACTTGTAATATTACGATAATTTCAGATGTGGGCTCCCTCTAGTGCCCAAAGCAGAGGAATCCGAGAACTGGCTGAATAGCAGGTGGACACCATAGTTCAGCTGCTCAGTTTGTTTGTTGGAGATGTGCTTGTTGTTATCGCATGAGGAATTCTCAGTTCCCTGAACTTAACACCTAAAAACCTGAAGTAGGTAGGATTATTCTCCAAGATCAGAGTATTGCCTGGTCTGTTTTGGTGTGCGAGAGGACATATTCTGAATCTTGGATAAAGCTGTAGTTCAGCTGTTGTGAGGCGTACAAGTGACAGACCATAATGGCAGAAGGAAGAAAAAGTCACATGGAAAACTAAGATTGAATTATCTCTCTGTTACTTGGTTGTCTTTGCGCTGCTGGAATGAAGGGACTACTGTGGTCTTAGGAGTTTCACAGAGAATTAGCTCTTGATTGGAGTATTGGCTTGCTTTCAGAACATTTTAAGCCATATGTGACTCATGCCAAGAATGTTCTAAGCAAGGGTTGAGAAGGACACAGAGGATTTCACAGAAGTAAATAGTGGTGATTTTGTGCAGGAAAAAAAAAACAGAAATAAAGAAATAGCTTATTCTGTTTGTAGTTTACAGATTTGGTAAGTGAGGGTGGGGAGAGGAATAAATAGGCAGCAAGTTGAGGTCATACTCTTTTGAAGGATTTGAGTAGCTGGACAGCTCTGTCTTGGTAGCAGATGGCAATCACATTTGGAGAAGAATATAGTGATGGTTGGAAATGGCAAAATAATATGATATTAGTAGTGTATCAAGTCAGATCCAACTACAGATGGTATAAAGGCAGTGATAGTCAAGGAGACCAAGGTTTCTTTACAGTCACACAAAAGCAGTAGTGTTTGATTGATCTTGGCTCATTCTCCTAACAATTTTTTAGCAGTGATAAGGTAATTTAAATGACACCTGTTTGCTCTTACCTGTGTAGAGAGCAACTGTTGTGTTTGGCTTTGGATTAACTATGGAATCCACCTCAAAATATTGTTTGCTCTTGGTTTTCAAAAGGTAACCTTAGAATTAACAGTGTGAATGCAAGCAAGTGCCATCTTTCAGAAAATTGGTTACTTTGTAAATGTCTCCCCCTCTGTTCATAGTAAGAGGGTTGTTTATCAGAATACGACAATCGGAATACAACTACATCAGTGATAGAATTGTCAAGATAATGCTGACTGTGGTTCTAAAATGCCTAGAAAATGCTACTGTGTTTTCAGAATGCTTTCCACATCTTCTCAGGTGTTGCAGTCAGTGCCAAAATACATAACACTATCTGCTGCAGCTTCAATTTATATTAACCCTTGCTTACAGAGAAACATCTATCTTTTGCTTAAATAGCTGCCTGATTTAGAGCCTGAAAGGGCCACAACTTCATTAGCGTAGTAATCTATAATTGTCTCCACCTGTCTCTTCTCTTTTTATTATTGCTAGAACTCCCACTTGCTTATTTGTAATTTTTTTAAAGACTGTTCAAGAAGTAGGAGGGCATTCTCTACTTTAGTTGTTCTAAATGCTGACTGTCTTTGACATCTTAAAGTATTCATGTCCTTTATGAGAATACTTAAGCTGTAATTATATGTCTCACGCTAAATATTTTGAGTGTTACTGTCAGAATATGTATGCACTCCCTTCCAGCTGAACTGGTAAATGTTGAGTGCTTCTAAACCAGAGTGGAACTTCTTCCCATTTGTCCTGTGTCTTTATGTGATGTCTTTTCCCTCCTGTCCCTTACCCTGGCAGAGGCTTCATGCTCAGTAGCAAGTTTGATAAGAAATAGAAATATTGCGATTCATTAGTTATATTAATATGCAGTGATGCTTCAGTAACTGTTGACACCAAGCACGAAACAGTTTATAAATATTTTACTGTAAGAGTTTGCTCAAATCTGGGTAATAGGGAGAGAGATTCAGCATCCCCATGCAGGGTACTTTGTACCCCATTCTGTAATTTTGTACCTCTGACTGAGAGAAACCAACTTTACTTAAGATAGCTTATACATGCATGAATTAGATAAACATGTCTGCTGTATTTAATATTAATGTATTTTCCTTAATTAATGTTTTATGACTCTGCTGTGAACACCTTTATTCTAACACACTAAGTTTTCCATGTTTCTTTGCCTGCTTTTTCAACAAAGAGGATACTTCTGACAAGATGGATGGTAAGAAATTGTTTCATCTATCCTCTAATTCTATTAAACATTTAATGCAGTGTCTTTTATGTAAAATTATTGATGTTTGTTTATTTGTCTTTTCATTAACAAAATACTATGCTATTTTCATTAACTCCTATGTAATTTTTGTGTCTTAATATTATGTGTTTTGTTATTGCTGTATTTGTCATTTGTCAATGTTTTTGATGATTGGTCTGTATTGGCAACCGAAACTTTATCAGAAATTGGGTGTTACTCCTGTTTCTTTAAAAAAGCTGTATTAATCACAGAACAATTCTGTAGTCAGTTCGTGTTCTTTTTTAACTAGCTCTAGTTCCATCAGGTTACATAGTTTTACCTGTGAGGTCAGAGTTTTTTTGCTTCTTGGCAGAACAGTGATGGGAGAGCAGAAGAGGCTTGACCGCATGATTAAGAATTCTTAAGAAAAAAAACCTAACTAAAATCTTCTCTTTAAAAGTACTCTTGTCAAAATCTAGTCTAGCTACATAATTTTAAGTGTCTGTAAATCATGTAATACAAACAAGAATAGTTTGTTAGGAAGACCTTTACAATAGCTTACCCAGTATTCTAGCTAAGTTTTAGTGCTCACTTTTTCTTAATTCACTGTAAAAAACATGCGGAGGGAATTGTATGTTTTTATCCTGTCTGCAAAGCCGTCGAGATGCAGGCTTCTCGTAGCAGTTGTCTATTTCAGGTATCTTTAAGTAGTGCTTCCCATATAATAAAGTCACAGAGTCCCAGATTGATGCCTGATGATTCTACGTCTAATTTGTTGCTGGGGAGCACTTAACAAGTCATTTATATTTACTGCTTGCTTCATAATTTTTGTCATGTGTGTTAATTAACAGTACATGTTTTGAGGAAAGAGTAGTTTACTGGAAGTAAAGCAGTTGATATTTTTCATAGAAATAAAAACAGTAAGAAGGTGGATTTCTAAAACCCAGAATCCTGAATTATTTTAAAGCACAGATAATCAATTTCCTGAGAGATTTTTTTTAAAAAAATTTGAGCTATTTTTGATTATTGCAGACAAGCAGGTGTGCTTTAATAAAACGAGTGTTTATACAGGATAGGAGTGTCTGTCTTGCTTATCTCCATATCAGATTTCCTTACGTTGCACATAATAAGATTTATTTATAGCTGTCTGTTCAAAATACTTGAGCTTTTGCACATTGTCACCAGCAGAGTTCTTATGGCCATGAGCACGGGCTTTTTCTTTTATTCAAACCAGTAGCCACAACTAATGGTGCCCCACACATCTTTTCAAAACTAATAGGGGAAGTGCTACATAATTGATCAGAGTAACAGTTTTTTTTTTTCTAGGGGATGTCTGTAGGGATAATGTGCAAGACAGAATGAATACACCTTGGCTCTCCAGCTGTAGTTGTATGATGTAGCTGCTCTGACCTAATGACCACAAGGAGGAACTAATCGTTTTTCCTTTTGCCCACTAATCTTGGCCATGTGTTTTTACCACTTCTACTTACACTCCATTATCAATCACTGTAGGCGAACAAACTCCAGAAAACTAATTTCATAAAAAAAAAAGTACTATTCTGTTATTTAGCTTTTGGAGCTGACAGCGAGCCTTTAGCACGTGGCAGCATGAGGAAGGAGAAGCAGAACCGTCTGTTTTAGGAGCAGCTAGCTATTAGCGTGGCTTAGGAGTTGCATAGAACCTAGATGCAGCTCTGGAAGAGTGTTGGATTAGGAGGTTAGTTTAGATTTTGGGGTTGTTGTACAGACAGGCAAATCTGATTTGGCAAACTTTGAGGCATTCCTACATACATATTAGCGTAGCTGATCTTTGCGAAGAAGTATTGGTGTTTACACTGAATTAATTTTTAGAGGGAGTTTTTAAAAATAGTGCCTTCAATGTAGTAGAACATGAGAAAGCCAAAGCCAGATTTGCTGAGAAGGTTAAGTTCAGGGTAGCCAAAACCACTTTACAGATGTTTTTATCATCATATTTCTCTTACAAGACAGAAATGGCATAGAATGAAGACAAAATTGAAACACCCTTTGATTTTTTGAGGCATTTTACTAAAATACGTACTAATATGTATTTTATTCACTTACGTTTAAAGGAACTTAGGGAGAGGGAAGAACTGCTGTGTAGTTAGCTTCCCATCAGTTCCTAGGTACTGATGTCAGTAAAAAGATTTGTCCAACTCTCACTTTGTCGTAATCAAGCCTTTTTAAGCTTGACATTCTTGTTCAAGTGTGATCTGGTTTCAGCAAGTTCGTATTACTTCCCCTTCTCTGAGTTAAACTTGATCCTTGTGCATGTAGATCTTCAGAGTAATCATGGACTTAATTCAGAGAAATCCTCCTAACTGGCGGTTCTATCAAATAAATTATCACTGTCCAGTGTGGGCAACACCATACTTGTGTTTTTCTCTGAGATAATTTTTATATTTTATATTTATATATGTTTTATATTTTCAGAAGAGCTTGCACTAAAATATTGTTAATGTCTGTTCTGATCTGTACATTTTGTTGACTTATCTCAGATTCTTTTTTTCTATTGATCTTTTTTTTGGTGGTTTTGTAACTAGTTTGGAAGGCAGTGCTATTTATTGTGTTCTTGTAAATCACTAACAGCGTAGTATGGATGTTTCTTGATTATTTTACTTCAGTTCTATAACAGAGTTGCAACACAAAATTGTAGACCCCCCTGGCTTGGTAAAATCTGTCGCCATTCGTAAGTTCAATCTCAGAAAGGAATTGGAGACGCACAGTATTGTTTGGAATATCATGTGTTTTATTATTTTTCCTGTTTAGGAACAGCTTCTGAAGATGGTAAGAAAATATTTTGTCAGAATAGCTACTATGTTCAGCTTCATTTTTTCATTGATACAAATTAAGAGTATGGTCTTTCTGGGGCTTTGTGGAGGTTCATAACTCCAAATAGCTTATGCATCTAATATTTGGTTGTCATGTAGTGTTTTTAAAATTCTTTTGCTTTTATTTTAATTCTCAAGTACTCATCTGCAGTAGAAGTGTCATTGCTTAACATTCTTAGTGCGAAAATACAGGAGCTTTATGATTTCGCATTTGCTTTTTAAAGCGTATCTTGTCACCGAATATTTCATCAAATATGCTCATGCTCTGGGAAGTGGGTGCTACTATTACTCATCTCTTTTGAGACTTGAGAATTCGTTTTCATTGCGCTATTAACATTTAAACTTGATATCAGTGAATGAATGTAGAGAATCTTAAGTGAGTTAACAGTTCATTTGTCCACAAATATAAACTCCTTATTTTTTACTTTGATATTGAACCAGGTTCCAAGCAATAATTTAACATAGTACGAAATAGTGGCACTCTGTATTCCTAGGGTGTTGGGCCAAATTCTGAATGCAGCTACATGCCTTGCAGTCTCACACAGTTTCTCAGTGGGAAAACATTGCCATTGCACGGGGATAACTAGTAGAGTTTGGACTAGTTAATCTAACCATTCTTGCCAGCATATTGTTTTCTAATAGTTCGGTGAATAATGTCCTTTATCCTGATTCTCTTCTTGTAGCCTCTTATCTATGGCTATTCCTTCTACTCGGATGAGTAATATTAACTTGGTTGGTTGTCGCATTCTGCTGTGGAAAGCCTAAAGAGGCTAGACTTAAATAACAGTCTGTGTACCTAATTTTTCTGGGTCAAATATTGACTCTACGTGTCTAGAAAATATTTTAAAAATGGGTTACTTGTTGAGCTAGATCCACCCTGTGCAAGCTTTTGGGGTTTTGTTCTTGAAGCTTACTGAAGTTATGGTTAGCATGTTTTTGGGGTTTGTTCCGTTTTTCTGTTGTTGGAGAGATTTGTTTTGGAAATGTGGTACACAATTCTTTTCGTTTACAAGTAATCTTTCAATTATCTGTAATTCATCCAACTTGGGATCTGGCTTTCTGGCTAACAATGCAGAAAGGTGTAACGCCACAACAAGGCAGTTTGGCATTCTAGAGAGAAGTGACTGTTGTTTTATTTGTAGATACTCAGTTTAATCTGTCTCTTCCTCAGTTCTTCTGTCTGTTGAGGAGAGTGGTGTTTCCTTATATCGCGTTGTCACTGAAGTACTTAAGGATAAGTCCTCGCAAAATGCTATAAAAGGCTTGGGAAATTCTGTTGAAGTCTGTCTGACTGTGGCCAGGGAAACAGTAGAATCTTCAGTAATAGAAAAGCTAGTATTTAGATTTCTAAAAAGAGAACTGAAGTTAAGAAGAAACGTAATTTTTTTTAGTTTTCTGACACCAGAACTTCAACCAGAAGTAACTGTGAGAAGAGTGCGTCTGATACAGGAACATTAGTATATGGGTTGTATATTATATTTAACAACTTCCCTTTTTTTAATATAATCAGCCTGTTTATGTAGCAAGCAAGAACTAGCTAACTAGTTCAGGGTGTTTAAATGATATGTAAATTGTTTAGTGAAACATGTGGCATCAGAGAAGTATCTTGTTTCATCAACTGCTAAGCCCTTCAAGGTGTTCAAATTTCTACTAATTATCCCAAGTGTATTTTCACCAGTTGAGTTTTGTTATGCGTCTTTTTTTATCTAGAGAAGCTTAAGAAAATACTAGTAAGTGCTACTGATGTTTTCCTTTCCACGTCATTGTGAAAAACTGATTTAATGCCATTTTTCTTTTATAGGTCGTGTCCGAACAAAGCTTTCAACACCTTCTGTTGGTATTGGAAATTCTAAAACAGATTCCAGAGGACGTAGTAGAACCAAAGTGGTGTCGCAGTCCCAGCGTATGTATTTTCTGTTTGTCGATTATACCTGACAAAGAGGCCAAATGCTTACACATATGTTCATTGACCAATGGCTACAGTCAAAGTTAATTTTAAAAACCCTCTACATACTGAGTTGTTGTTCTGTGCCTTAGGTTCATCATCGCCAGACAGCAATGAAGGTATTTTTTTCAGTGTTTTGGGTCAGTGGTATTTGCATGCTTTTTCAATTCATGTTGTTTTTCTCTCAACAAAATCCTAGGCTAGGCCTTAGTTTGCCAGTTAAATTAGATGATTTAACAGGAAGTGAAATCTACCCCTAAATCCTGTCTTCAATTACAACTTCTCAACATTCTTTTCCCCCCCTTTCTGACCTCCCCAACACAAAACACCAGTAAACTTTTGTGTCGGTTACTTATGACACTTGGATGAGCAATACAGGAGAACAGGTAGACTGCATGGTGTCTCAGTGCTACCTGCAAAACCTAGTTTTTCACTTTTAGAAAAGTCTCTTTTTTCATCAGTAAATACGTGTTTGCATTTTAAGCTAGGCACAGCTGTAGCTCTTGGATGTTGTACTCATTTTTTTTGTATTGCAGCTTTTACCTTGGTTTAACTCCTCTTTGGAGTAAAACCACTAAACCCTAACATCATAATCAGTTACTTAGTTTATGTTGAATCAAAGTGTTAAAGCAAGCAATTTAGACTGTCAGCTAATCCTTAGTAACTTTCTGAGTGTTAGAAACCAAAGCAAATGCAAAATTTCCGATCTAGGTGAGCACTCTTGTCATTAGTTAAAGAGACCCAATCACCAGGCGTGCTTTTGCACTGGCTGACCTACAGGAGCTGGTTCACACATCTCATGTCTCCAAAAGACATCTTCTGACTAAGCCCTCTAGTGGTTTTAGATTCTTATCTTTGTTTAATGAAGTGAAATGCAATGAAATTAATGGAAGGAAGGCAAATTAACGAGAAAATCAAATTAAACTAACCAATCCTATAGTTTGTCAGGTCTAGTATTTTAAACCCAATAAATCATTCAAGTTTTGAATTTCCAATAAAATTTTGCTTTCAGTAACTATATCCACTTCCTTTTAATGAAAGCCCTTAATTCAGTGTTTAATGGCAGGAACATATGTTTTCATGGCATTTACTGCATTTATCATACATAGAATGACTTTACACTTAAAGAAGTAGGTGGAGTTTAGGGTTGGGTTTTTTTCCTGTTAGAGTGCAGTTGGGCATTACTTCATTTTCCAGCAAACACAGCTGGATCAAACCTGATCCAATACTTGCAAGTTTTATAAAATAAAACTTTAAAAAATTTAAACACATAAATATAAAATGCAGTAACAAAATTCTCTTAAGTAAGTTTTTACTTTGATATTGCTCTAATCCCACAAGTGTTTTAGAGGTGAGAGCTTGAAAATTTAAGTCTAGTTATTGACTGTGACGAAGGCTTTGCAGAACTTGTACGTTTTCAAGTGTTAAGATGACTATACTATCATAAGCCAAGAATATTTGGGTTAATAATTTAAAGGGGAGGTAACAGCCCCGTCAAATCACTTTTTCCCGTTATGAAAAGCTGTAAGGAGTATCTTTAAACTCTTTTCATTAGTATTAGGAAAGTCATGGAATAAGCTTTTTGAAAATGCCTTTCTACTTTTAATCGATTTGGTAAATTTTTAATAAGTTGAAGTGTGAGAAACTGTTTGGGGGAGGGGTTAAATTTAGGTAACAACATAAGACTTCTGGGTGAACATTGTTTCCCTGAATTTAGAGGCAGTTTAATATTGTATGATGAAGTGAAGTCTTTTCAGTTTCTTTTTACTAATTTTTCCAAGAGAATTCATTTTTGCACAGTATCTCTGAAGAGATTAGCTGAGTGTATATTGAGATAACTAGATTTGTCTACATATGATGATGAGTGAAAATTAAATGCATGAATGAATCTTTACAGTCGTCTGTTACTACTACAGCTCAGAACTGATACCTTCAGATAGCTTATTATAACCTGTCAGTGGGGGAGAACAAGAATTCTGAGATGTTTTAAGGAAGATAAAGAGGGTAAAGGAGAATTGTCAGGCACTGTATGCCAGCTGTTTGGGTGATGTTTCTTTTATGTGACTGAAAATTTTCACAGCATTGTGGGGAGCGAGATGCTTAACGTTTACAGGGGACTGTTTTAGTTCCCCAGCTTGTAGGGGGAAAAGAGCTTCATATTAGATTTAAGCTTTTAATTTTTAAAAAAAGCACAGTAACACAGATGCTTATGAAAATTTAGGGCTACAAGTATTTGATGCTTTTGTTAAAAGATCATTTTATGAAAGACTTGCAAATTAGAATGCATTTACAAATGATACAATTTTAGGGTTTTAGAAGCCCTTTACTTTTCCTCTTCTATTTTTAAATTATAACATGAAATAAATGCATATCCAACCTATACAATCTTTAGCTTCTTATTTTATTCCTGCTTATGGGAAAAAAAAGTTCTGTTTTTATCCTCTCCCTTCCTGTTTGGTAATTCTGCAAGGTGTGCTAAAATAACATTACAATCTTCATTCAGACAAAAATATTTAAATTTCTGAATGGAAACAAATTCTTATTTTTATGCTTCAGATTGATTTTAAAGAGGAAAACCTCAAATTCTATGCAAGTCTTTTCAGTTGTGCCATTGTGAGTTTGGTTTTTATTTTTTTGCCATCCACCGCACTTGCAGCTCAGTTCCTTTACTGTCTTGTCTCAAAAATAAAATGTTTTGGCCTTGTGTGTAATTTTTGTTCAGCTGTTGAACTTCTTGAACCTTTTTGGCACTGCAATATTTTTTTAAAGTAATACGAAGGCTACAGTTTCATGTTTAATTGAAATGTGATTCTTCAGTATTATCAAGTTATTGATTAGAAAGCTGAAGAATTGTAATTTGCTTGTACAGCTTTGCTTCATCTGCTTTGAACATAGCATCTGAGTTTAATTTTTCAACTGTGGAAGCTACTTAAAAGCACTGCTTTAGCATAACCCCCTTGTGGCTTTTTTTTCCTGTGTGAAATGACTAAAGCTTTCTTATTTTCATTCGCCATCCATTTTTTAATCTGCTCTGCTCCCTCCCTCTTCATGGATTATAAACCCCTGCCCTAATCCTGCCTTTACACTTGTTCAGGATCACAGTCTGCTAACCCCATTGGTGGTAAGAGTCTACAGAATTTGTGTATACATCATTGTTTGATCACCTGTTTTGACATATCTCATTTAAGGACCCTATTCAGCAGAAATTCTGGCTTGCTTTTTTCCATGTGCTGCACGTAGTTAATTGGATGTAATCCTTGTTTAGAAGGCAGTGGAGTTTGTCATTTTGGAATACTCTTTTAGTAATCCTTCTTTCATCATTCAGTTTGATTCTGGTGGCAATACAACAGTATGCCAGTTCTGTTACTACTATAATATTTTCAGGATATTAAGCTTCATTTGGTTTATTTACGCCGTGGTGGTGCACTTTGCAGGTCAGACAGTAGAAAGATAAAGTATTAAAATGAGAGGTTGCCTTTCTTCTTTATGTTCTGAGAAGGGTTAAGTTTTTCAGGTTTCTGACCTATTGAAGTAAATACTGGAGGCTAGGAAGAAGACATGATTTTGTCAGGTCTAAGTTTATATGATGGAACTGGCAAACGTTAATTTTTGCAGTTCATAGCAGTTTTACAGATCTGCTGATTCTTTTTTTGCTATTGAAGCTGCACTTCTTTTTTCCCAGGCTGTGTAACATTTTATTTATCATTTCTGCTGAATAGGTCCGTAGTTTGGAAAAGGGATTTTGCTAAATAATCATTTCAAGTTTGAATTCAAACAATGACTATGAATGTATATGCATGGTACCTTGTTCTAATTTTCTCCCTTCAACCCAGCATATGTTTTATTTTGTTTGGGATTTTGTTTCTTTTCCCATATGGTCAAGCTTTAATCAACTTGTATCTCCTTAAAATGTGTCTCATAAGAACTAATCCATGAAACTTACTTGAGATGTTGCATGTTAAGTCTATAGATCTGATAGCATAGCTGTGGTCATACTATTACCTGATTGTTTACAGAAGATTAACAAAAGGTTTGTATCTGTATGTAGTTAACCTTTGGTTAAAATTATGTTTTGCTTTTTATTCTTGAATTCTGGAGCTGGAAACAGTATATCAACTGGTAGTATAAATTGGTTATAACCTGGGTAAAGTGGATTCTTTGTTAGAGCTTAGAATTTAAATTTTCTGTAACTGAAATACCTAAATTAGGTATCAGTGACCAGTTTCTGGTAATGGGTACAGTGTGTTGAATTGAACAGTTACAGCACTTTGTCATGTATGGTTTTGATCAATAAAGGACACTTAAATACGTCTTGATCAGTTTTCTGGCTTGTTCAAAGCTAATTGAAGATTTTCCTGGAATTTGTGGGCTAACCTCCAGGAATGAAAAAGAATATTTTAAGTGTCTTCAGAGATATTTTATTTAATTTCTCTGAAAGTAGTGTTTCAAGACCTTACGCTTTCAAAAGCAAGGGAGAAGAGTTTAAAAGTTAGGAAAATGATGTTATTTTACTATGGTTGCATTGGAAAAGCTGGGGTAATTATGAAATCACTACTTTAAAGTTGTTCCCTTTAGCTTTCCAGCAGTTCTTTTTTTTTCTTTTTCTTTTTTAATAGAAAATGTGATTAGTGAAACCATGTAGCTTAAAAAATGAACACTCAAATGTTCACGTTGGGAAACTGTTGATGAAGACTAGAAGTATTCTATATGGTTCCTTGAGCATATCTAGTACTAAATACCATGCCAAGTGCTTCCTTACATTGATAATTTCATCTGCTTTCTATGTAGTGTTAATAAGAACTTATACCGGGATTTTTTATTTCGTGTTTTTACCTTGTTATGTTTTTCCAGACCATTTCAAACTGCCACCACGTTCCTACTAACTCTTGATTATTTTTTTCTTTTCAACCATGGCTGTTTATCTTCTATGCTGTTACTTACATTTATTCATTTTGCCTTCAGCTGGCAGTAGGTCTGGGTCTCCTGGAAGAGTTTTGACAACAACCACACTTTCCACTATGAACACAGGAGTTCAGAGAGTGTTGGTGAATCCTGCAGCTGCACAAAAACGGAGCAAAATCCCACGGAGTCAGGGATGCAGTAGAGAAGCCAGTCCTTCTAGATTGTCAGTAGGTAAGAACCACTGAATAACTCTTGGTTTCTTTATAGCTTTTTTTACTTTAAGTGCTGGATATTGACTGCTTGCATTTAGTTACAGGTGAATGATAAAATTAGAATACGTAGTGATAAAAATCCTTTTTTTTAAGCGATAAAAATGCCTTTTTTTGAGGCTGGTCTTTGATACATGAGACAGTTTTAAGTCTAAACTGAAACTTTAATTTTTTCCTGTCAGAATGCAGGTCTTTTGGTCTTTTCCTCTCATCCCTTTTCTCCTTCTCTTTTACTTTTCTTCATTTCTTATTCCCACCTCCAAAACGTCCACATCCATTGAATGAAACTGTGGTACCATTCTGAAAATATTTTCTTCATTACTTTTTTTGTCTCCTGCGTATGTGTGTGCCTGTGGATGCTTCTGTGATACGAAAATGAACGTCCTGCTGCTTAATACATCACAATATAACCTGATTACACAGTATAATCTGTACGTTATTACAAACAATATTATTGAAAAAAATCAGTTGATTTTAATGGCATTACTGCTGTTCTTTGTCTTGTATTTTGATTTTTACTTCAGCTGTATTAACTTTTTTCCCTTCTTTAGAGACCTGTGGGGTTTTTTATTTGCATTGCTATTGATTAACTTGATCTTGAGGACAATTTCAGAATCAATACTCTTCCAATATTTTGTTGCTTGTTTCCTGTCCATCCTTTTCAAGAGATCTTTTAACTATTCTGTCAGTAGTTGGTAAATCCCCATTTTTAGCTGGGCGAAGAAATAATGTCGCAGAACTGGCTACAGGTAGTGTATGCCAGCACAATCAAGGAAGTGTGTGGAAACAGTTAATGACTTATAATACAACATAATCATTAGTGTCTTTTCTTAGAAATACGTCTTTGAACTTACTGCAAAACAGAATTACATTAAAACTGCAACTTTTCTTATGTCTTCTCCCTTCTGTGCTGCTGTTTGCCTGTACCCTGAATCATACTAGCACGAGGCAGCCGCATTCCTCGGCCTAGTGTGAGTCAGGGGTGCAGTCGGGAGGCCAGCCGTGAAAGTAGCAGGGACACAAGCCCTGTCCGCTCTTTTCCACCCCTTGGTAAGTACTCAGAGCCCCTTGTTGTGCATGGCTGTCTGTGCCCTTCATTATTTGCACCTAACGAATCCGTGCCTCCTTCATTTAGCTTGTAGCTGGCCACCATTATTTTCCCTTCCTTTGGCTCACTCACCACTTACTTCGATGGAGATTTGACCAATGTGTGAATGGGTTGCACAGCTGAAAAAAAAACTCTTTGCTGGTATTAGTCTTACCTTTAACACCAAGTCCAGAAAGGTGTGTGATACACAGTGCCTAGATACTTTTTTTTTTTAGTAAAGGGCAGTTCTGCTTTTGGAAAGTTTTATTAAATTACGTGATTCTCTCCTTATTGCAGCACTCATTGCTTGGGTGCAGTTAGATAATCTATTTCCTACTGACCAGCTAGAGCTGAAAGTACTGTGTAGCTGTCATCCTCTGCTTTGCCTTGGGTCAACAGCTAGAGCCTGCTAGTATTCAAAATTGCTCCCTTGTCTATGAATCGTTTTGGTGTATAAGAAGAAAAAATGCTTCATTTTATGTCTCGTTAGCTATACTCTCATCATTGTATTACGTGAGGGAATAATAACAAATCTAACTTTTTGCTATTGAAGCAAGTAAATATGATGGGGCAATTAAGGGACCAATCTTGTGAAGCAGAACTGTATTCTGAGGCTGCTTTCCGTTTTTAGGGAAACTTCTCATCTCCACATATCCTTGTCAAGGTTACTACAAAGTTGCTAGTAAATGCTGATAGGAGTCTTTTTACATGGAGGAGTTGGTTTTTTTTTTTTCATTGTTTGGTCATATGGAAGTGTCTGTATGATTGTATCTGAAACTGATTGTGCCCTTGTACTCGGCACTGCTGAGGCTGCACCTCAAATACTGTGTTCACTTTTGGGCCGCTCACTACAGGAAGGACATTGAGGTGCTGGAGCATGTCGAGAGAAGGGCGATGAAGCTGGTGAAGGGTGGAGAACAAGTCCTACGAGGAGTGGCTGAGGGAACTGGAGTTATTTAGCCTGAAGAAGAGGAGGCTGAGGGGAGACCTCATCACTGTCTTACAACTGCCTGAAAGGAGGTTGTAGTGAAATGGGTGCTGGTCCCTTCTCCCAAGTGACAGGCAATAGGGCGACAGGAAATGGCCTCAAGTTGCATCAGGGGAGGTTCAGATTAGATATCAGGAAAAATTTCTTTACCGAAAGAATTATCAGGCACTGGAACAGCTGCTCAAGGAAGTGTCACCATTCCTATAGGTATTTAAAAAACAGTAGATGAGGTGTTCATGGATGGTTGGACTCAATCTCAAAGGTCTTTTCCAACCAAAAGATTCTGTGACCTTCTTCGGTGTTATCTTTGTCTGAGTGTGTATTCAGTATGTGTCCCTCTTTTGTTTGTTCAAGAGTAGCTTACAGTTAAGGACTTTGTAATAGTAGCTGTTAAACATAGAAACCAGAGATTTACTATTTTCAGACTCTCAAATTGAGGCACCCAACTATGCTGCCAATTAGCACTGGAAGTCTGCTTGCATTTGTTAAGACAGTGTGCTTGCTGTCAGCCATGTCTTTATTGGGAAAGTACAGATGAATTAAATGCAAGCTGTTTCAGTAACTAATGCTAATTTGCCCAGCTGCTGTATATTTGGGAAATTAAATTGAAAGTAGAAATTAATGCAGGATCCATTGGTCAACTTCTGTCTTTTATTAAAACACATCTGGTAGACTGTACTCTGGTACACTCCTACCTTCTTTTCTTTTAAAGCCGAGGGTATTTTTGAGATCTTTTTCTGCTTCTTTCACTGCCTTACAACATGATTTCAATTGGACTCGTGAGATCTGATTAACATTTTATGTTTGGTCAAATGGTTGTTATTCAAGTAAATCCATGTTAAACTAATACTGTAAGATGGGTCGTTGAGACAGATGATACCTGAGATTTTGTTTGTATTGATGGAGTTCTATTTTCCTGTTCGGATAGCAAAACAAAAACATATATAAATACAGTAGGTTGAGTTGTCTGACTGCAGAGGGCATGCGAAGAAGCATGTGTAGGAATCCAGTGTTACAAGGCAGCTACACCTGGAATAAGTGGGTGTTCCTAGGATTATTTGAATGATTTTGAGCGTCGTTCAGTGTTTTGTTGGACCATTTTCATTTTATGCAATACTGTTAACTTTTATCAAAAATGCTAAGTGTAGTGTTTTTCAAAGGTAAAAGTGGAAGATTACATAAGGCAAATTCAGCTCTGTGCGTGTAGCTAGAGTTTTACATGAGGTTGGAAGGGGGAATGTAGTTTGTATACTCAGCACAGAAATTTCTGTTTTCAGATGCTAAGCTCTTTCAGGTATAAAATGATTCAGATGCTGCATAATTGGATCTCTGTATACATTGGTATTGAAGTGTTTATGTAGTCTCACATCTCAGTTTAAGATTATAAACTGGGAGATAACAGCCACTCTTCTCAAGCAAGTGATTTGAAATTTATATGGAAGTACCTATTTTTCTGATTTTTATAGTTAATATTAAATACTTAACTAGTATAATGTCCATATTTTAATCAAGAAATTGTTATCTTCTCTTCATTTATCGTAATACTTTTTTGATTCTTATTTTTAAAAATATGAAACAACAAAAGTAAATATTTGCACGGTTTCTATGATTGAAGAGTGCAGAGAATGTTCTTGAAAATATGCTTTGGCAGTGAGGTGTGTTTGATCCAATATAGCAAGTGCTTCCTTTCACTGTCCTGAGAACTTGTCCAGCGTGTTTCAAAAGTGTATAGGACACGATCATTTGGAGTTACTTGCCTGAAGTTTTAATTTTTAGTTGTACCTCTATTTTCCAGCCTTGTTGACAGAAAGCAATAGAAAGGATTATGCCATTATTGCTTGTACTTAAAGCTCTGTCAGCCTTGATGCCTGTGTTTTGGCATCCTCTGTCCTTTCTGCTTTCCTGTGATGAGATGTAACATTCTGAGAACCAAGTATTGCACAAAGAATTGTTTGCAAAAGAAAATTCCCTAGCAAAACAGCTTCATGCAGGTTTAGTTTGAAACAGAGTACATGGTTGTACATTATGTAAGGAGCTTTACATGGAAGAAGCGCAATGTTGCTTCCAGGACTCAGGATCATTTTGGAGTTCATCTGATTTAAGAGAGGTGTGCTTCCCCAGATGGGACTTGGTCCATGTGAGGGTTATTTGATACCATCAGACTTTTAAATTGACTCTGAGAGGATGATACATTTGATTCCATTTCTATTTGTACTACTTTATGTATCCAAAAGTTTTAAAATATTTACATTTCCATTTATTAAAATATAAGGTTATCTCTGGGGTTCGTGTCACTGTGGGTGGACGTTTCAATTCAAGTTAAGAATTGTCAAAACCAGTTTCATTTATGTGCCTGCAACATTCTAACTTAAATTAACTGAAAAAAGATTATTTAAAACCACATTGAATTTTAAAAGCCTTGGTTTAAGAAAGAAAATATTGGCAATGGTGAGTCAGCTTCTTCAGGATCTTCAAAAGACCAGTTTTATACAAGTACCGCAAGGAGAAGTTACTCAGTTTTATTCAGAAGTCCTTAAGGATCCCACTTTCCATAACTTTAAAGAATCTCAATGAGCTGTAGTAACTAACATAAATATTTTGATTTCCCATTTTATTTATTTCAGGAAGACAATACTCATGTGAAATATTAATTGCATTAAATTATTGTAAATTTTTATTAAACATTCATCTACGTAGTGGTGAGTTTTAACTGAGGTTGACTTATCTGCACATAGACAGGAACTCAAGTTTATTGACATCAGCTGTTGGCACATTAAGTCCATGCAGTAGTCATTTTTTGCAGATAATGTTTCATACATGAGCTCAACACATAAAATTGAGTTAACTCTGCGATGGAAGACCGTATCAGTGGAATTTTAAATATTTCTCAGGATTCTGTTTGTGTGTATGTGCACATGTGTGTCTGCGCTTTTTTCTTCTTTGAACTTAAATGTCCTTGCTTTTAATCTGCTCTTAATCTTTGAAATTAAAAAAATTATGCATGAAATGTCCAGAGTACACAAACCTATATAATTCTGTGTAATCGTAATGTGCATAGTCAAAGAACTTCTCTGAAGCTTGTTCCTTCTGCATAGTACTGAGTTCTTGTGCTAAAGCTGATAAATGTTCTCTTGTTCATCTAAGCAACTATCGCAGCACTTTGATTCCATGGTAATAGATAGGGTTTGTATGATCCTGTTATTGCAGCTTCCAGACATCACTCCAGATCCACTGGTGCCCTCTACGCTCCTGATGCTTATGGGGCTACAGGTGAAGGATGAGTACACTTTGCTGTCATCTCTGCAGTCATCCTGGATTTTTTTTCCCCACCCACTTGGTTATTCTCATAGTTCAGTTTTAAACAGCATTATTTATGTTAATTTGAGTTTTGTGGTTTTAATAGCCCAGATAGATGTGTTTATGTTGCTAGATCTCGTCTCAACCCCCACCCTCCAATCTTAATCCTTTTCTTCAGTAACAAAAATAATTTTGTTTTTACTTGCAGAACTTTTTTAGTTTTCCATTTTTCAGTGTTTGTAGACCATTATTTGTGCATGTAGTTTTCTAATCAGTGCTCTCAATAGTCTTCATATTGTATTTACTTTCTTTCTAAATGAAAACAAAAACCCAAATTGAAGAAGAGATTGATTTTTAAAAAAGGAAAGGTTCTTTCAGTTAAAACCATTGTTTTGTGGGGATTTTGCCCCCATGAATAGTGGATTAGAACGTTTGTATGCGATTCTGATTTTTCACTTCATTTCTTTTTGCTGCACCAGTAAAGACTTCAGAATGAAAATAACCAGTATTTAGGCCACTACATAATTTGTTAGAAATGTTAAGCAAATGCTTTTCTTCTGCTTGGGTTTTTTCAAGTCAATGTGCTGTTGGTGTCCCATGTTGCTATTTTGACTGAATTCTTTGTATTCATTTTTGTTGTTGTTCTAACAGGTACTGGCTTTGGAATTAGTCAGTCAAGTAGATTGTCATCATCAGTTAGTGCTATGCGAGTTTTGAACACAGGTTCTGACGTGGAAGAGGCAGTAGCAGATGCTTTGGTAAGAATTTCACACTTAACTTGTGCAGGGTACAGGCTCTTAAAGTGTTTGGTATTTGTACATTTGTGCAAAAGAACTTGTCCTTCATTATTGTATTCTAGGTGGGATAAAAGGAGAAATTGAATTACTCGAGCTGCAAAGTATTAGAATTTTTTTCCCCTACAGAAGACAACTTTTGAGAAATGTACATTTTTCCATGGCAGACAGGAAATAGTCTTAGACTGTTGTATTGGAGTGGCCCAAGGAGCCACTTGAGCAGGTAGCACTAACCATCACTTCCCCACAACAGCCAGACAAAGTTCAGGATATATTAAAGGCTTGTCAGATCTGGGAATGATGACAACTAAAGCACTCTGCTTATCAGAAGGTTGGGTTCTTTTTGAAGTTGTTCTGTCTGAGAGCTTGGTGCTGAAGAGATGAATTGATGGCTCGGCAGGCAGCATTTTGTAAGTTTAGGTTTTGCGGGGGGGTGTTTTCAAAACTTTGCTCTAAATTTAAACTGGTTGTGCTGTTCTCTTTCTTAAACCCACCCGTTTAAAGAACAATAAAGGTTGATTCCCCTACCCCTCTGCCCCAGTTAGCCATCACATATTCCACTATTCGACGTTTCCATCAGCAAGCTGAAATCTTCAAATAATTTAAAATACTGATGCTAGGAGTCAGGTCATTTTTATTTACATTTTTAGGTATTTTGTACTATTTGCATGTAATTAAAAATTTGTAGGTACCTATTATCCAGCCAATTAATTCCTTAAAGCGTTCTGGTATTACTGTGTTTTAACAAAAAGATTATTTGGAACCTTAGTAAAAACCTACAAAAATGTCTTATAGCGAGGTATGACTGGATGGAGAGAAACAAAGTTTCAGAGGAGAAAATCTGAAAAACTCTGTCATGTTCTCAGACTGACAATTTATTGATTTCTTGTTAATACTGTATTCTTGGCACATTAGTTTAAAATTCACTGGCATAGAGATCAGGGTATCTGTGACATCTTGCCTGTGAGGTCATGGTAAGATGGTGGGTTTTTTCCCCCTTTCTGATATTATAAACTTGCAAAAAGTTTTCAGCATTGATGGGGAATGCCAGTTAGTAAACTGGAAGTCAGTCTGGTTTTTGGAATAGGGAACAATAGAAAAAGAGTCTGTGGAATGTCAAAAGTTTCTGGCTGTAATTTGAAAGCCAAATATATATATGCTTGTGCGTGTTATATCTTTATCCACATAGGTGCTACATAATAAGTATCTTCAGTACTTTTAGCAGTACTTTTTTAGGAGTATGCAGAGTCCTGACAGATGCAATGCAGAATATTTTTGACTTTTATATTACGTTACTGATTTTATGGTATGAAAGAATTCAGGTAGTTATAATGTGATTCAACCCAAAAGGATGTCAGATACGTGAAATGCAGCAATATGGCAATATTTTTTTAAGCCTTCTACTTTAGCACAGTCCTCAGCATTTCACATTCTGTTTCCTCTTAAATTATTTTTTACTTATGGTGACCCTTTTCACAAGTGCTCATGTCTTTGTGATTTTTCACATGTGTGTGCTCTTTCGGCTGACAGTAAGCTTGGTTGTTACGTGCTGTATTGAGCAGTTTGTATTGTGATATTCTTTAAGTTACTCTGCAGCTAAAAAATGAAAATCCTGTGCAAATGGAAGTGGTAATTAAGGGGAAAACAATCACTGACACTGCTGCTTCTTTGCGTACGTAATGAAACTGAATTATTAACTACTAGCTTCAACTCCAAAATTTGAATGATAGAGTTATTTTGCAGATGTGTGTCTTTTTTCTTTTAAGTTAAATAGCTTATTTTTTTTCCTCTGGTGTTTTGCATGTTGGGTGTTGTTTTGTTGACTTGTTTCTGTTTTAGGGGATTTTTATTTTGCATTATGTAATTAATTTTCTGGTAGGACATTGACTGCCGTGGTAATGGTTTCAGTGACAAAATCTCGATATTGAAATGAAGTTAAACAAAGAGATGGAGAAGTTGATGGAAAAATAAAGTCAAAATGAAGGTTTCATACTTAGATAGCTGTTGACTTACGTGTGTTAAGTCTTCGTGCTCAAATATCCTTGCATAAGACACACAGATTTTGACAGAGAAGTCTTTGTGACAACCAGCAGATGATATGTAATATTTCCCTGGAAATGGAAGCTTAGCAAACTGCTCAGCAATGCATGATGCACTAATATGATACAGAGAGCGAAGAACAAAATTTACAATAAGAGTGTGTGTTTTCCAATGGTAGGTAGTTTAATAGTCAGGATGCTGCTATGCCTTACCCTCCTGTTCTCAATTTCTGTTTCTTTTCAATAATTTACTGCTAACAGCTCTTAGGAGACATACGGACTAAGGTATAGAAACTATTTTCCTTCTTCAGTAGTTTATTTTGCTATTAACATGCTTGATACAAAGTAAGTTAAAATGACAGAATATGTGGGTTTAGACTTGATTCTTCTATGTGTAACATACATAAAGTTATTAAGTGAAAAAACTAACTTTCAGTACAGTCTTTATATCACCTTATAATGCAATTTAATGTTTTTTTTACAAGTAAACTTTAAGTTGAATGTTTCATCAAATGTATGTCTTCTATGCATTTGCTTTGCCTTTATATTTGAAATACTGTGCAAGTTATATTACTTTAAATATCTTTATTAACTCGTTTTGACCTGTTGTGACAGTTGGATCCATTTGTCACTGCAGGGAGTAGGGGTCACATCGTCTTTCTAGTGATTATGGGTATGTATAATGTCTGTTTGAATAATAATACTAATGTGGGGTGTTTCTGTATGATAGAAGAAGCCTGTGCGAAGAAGATATGAGTCCTATGGGATGTACTCAGATGATGATGCCAACAGTGATGCGTCAAGTGCCTGTTCAGAAAGGTCCTATAGCTCTAGGAATGGAAGCATACCAACGTATATGAGACAGACAGAAGATGTGGCTGAAGTCCTAAATCGCTGTGCCAGCACCAACTGGTCAGAGAGAAAAGAAGGCCTTCTAGGCCTGCAAAACTTATTAAAGAACCAGAGAACATTAAGGTAAGAAGATATGTTAAGAGAAGAACTTTATTCAGAGTTGTATTGAGGCAAGGGAAAGGAGGATTATGTTCTGAAGAATACAGAGAGCTAGGAGAGGGGAAGCAGGGTGTGTGTCAGTTGAGAGTAAAATGGGGGAAGGGATGAGGAAGCTTATTGTCCCTTCCGGGCTGCTAATGTATAGGATCTATTCAAAAAGATAGGTTTAAGAAATTGAATTTAAAGTAAAGAGAGTTTTTGGAATACATATAATTCCTAAAATGTTGGCATCTAATATTGATGTAAGGCCTTTATTTTTATTTGTATATCTTATAATTTATTTATGATTACTATATTTATGTATTGGGCATTTATTCAGGAGAAACTGTTTACTAGCCAGTAAGAATATCTTTTTCACTGTCTGCTCTGTTAAAATAGTCGGTAATGGACTAATATAGAAAATATGAAAAAGATATTTCTTGGTTGAAAGTCTCATTTTAGACAAAATCAATTACATTTTTATCCATATCTTAAAAAAATGCTTTTTTCCTACTTCACTTACTAGATTATTTGATTCAGTATTTACAGTTGGTTTCACCAATCGCGATGCATTAGTGTTCTGGTAGTACTAGCAGGGAAGTTGACTAATGTATTGTTGTCACTTTGACAGTCGTGTTGAGTTGAAAAGGTTGTGTGAAATCTTCACAAGAATGTTTGCTGATCCGCACAGTAAGGTATGTTTAGGTTTTTCTTACTTGCAGTAAACATTTGAAAACATGTGTTAATAGGAAGCCAGTTGTCATAATATATGTCAATGTTTTTTGCACATGTAAAAATTTCACAAACTGTATTTTGTAAGGAATTAGTGGTATCAGATTTCAAGCCATTTAATTTGCAGTTTTGAACAAGGTAATTTTCCACCTTTTTTGTGGGATATTTGAAATAAAGTAAAGATTAGTTTCATCTAAAATGCATTGTGGTCGTTTGAACAGTTTGTGCTAAAAATTTTTAAGTACTTTTAAGAAGTCATGTTTATAAAGGTCACTTCAACACATGTAATCGTTCTCAATTAGAAACAAAAGGCTCTGGAGCAGTAATTTAAATACTAAAGAAAATGGTCTGACTAAACTGTGCGTGATGAGTTTGATTAACTATACTAAATGTGTACTTATTTATTTTCCAGGTTACTTTGTATTGTTGTAGCTTATGTCTTCCTCGAATTGCATAGATGGGGCTGGCAGTTCAGGCTGTTGACTAATTCTTACAACATTGTTAGCATTCAATAAGTAAGATGGAGACTGTAGTTCAGTAGGAAAAAATGCGGTGTTTTATTCACTTTTACATAGGTAAAGACCCAGTATGGATGATACAACAAACAGAAAAATCCTCTGTTTTCTAAGACTGTTTAAGTCTTTTTAACTGAGTTACTCTTGGTAATATTTTCACAATTCTTGTGGGAGCTGGGTACAGCTGAAATTTCCCATAGCAAAAGGACTGCAGGTAAATAAGGAGCTGAATAAAGTTATAATGGTATAATGTAGCTTCATATTTTGTTGGAAGAAATATTTTTGGAAGTAATCTTATCTTGGATGTTGAGTGTAACATGCCCTACTTCATGCCCGTGTTTCAGAATTGATAAAATGATATCACAGAAAAAATCAGAGCAAAGTATTTCTTTCACAACTTTTGGCATTTCCCAGCAGAATTCTGTAGAACTACTTTGATTATGCAGTGAATTCTCATTGCTGCAATGAAAAAATAAATCCCGAGTGATGAGAAATCTTGAGAGGTTAACTTAGTGTTCATCTGTCCTCCTTGTTTTCCTGCTGGAAAAAGTGACTTAGCTGCTCTCTGTGACACCATGTATTTTGGAAGAAACTTGTAGTGCACACAGCAACATAGTATTAAAATTGCTTGCATACTGCAGAAATCCAGAAGAAAAGGCTAAAGCCAAGCAGTTAAAGAGAAACTGAAGGAAACATTCCAAAAAAATAACAGTTATCAGATAACAGAGAAGAAAATTTACTGCTGAAGTGGTACTGGTTTCTAAATGAATTATTGACAAAATTATGAATAGCAACTTGGTGTAATTTTTCATGTTCTTGTGGTAATTAATATTGCCTATGCTTATATTGGAACTACCCTGGGGAATTTTTTGTAGTGGGGGATGATATTGAAAATGTTCCAAAATTTAATTGTATGTGTCAGAAGACCGTTTTATGTTTTCATCAAGCCTTTAGGAATGTTACATTGAATTATTCCAGTTGATTGTTTTGTTTTGTTTACTGGGCATTCTGACATAAAGTAATTTTGCTTTGATATAAAAAATGTGACCTGGGACCTGGTACACCTGTTCCAGTCACTGAAACCTTGCCTGCTTTTTGATCTTGCAAAAGTATTAATAGGTATCAGTATATTATTAGGAGGATCCTTTAAGTGTAAGAGTTTATAAACTGTGACTTTATCACACACGTATGATGGCTGCATAAATCCCATCTTGGACTCTTCAGGTGTCTGTAGGAATTATTCTGTCATCACTTTCACTTTTTAACGGGAACTGCTTAGAAAAAGAGAGTAATATTTGGAGGAGAAAATGGGAGAATAATTTTTAAGACATGCCAAGTTTTTACTTTTAAAATACAGTGGATATCCCAATGAAATTATTAAATTTACCATAAAAGTTTTGAAATACTTTTTTTGTTTTCTTTTGTTTTATATTCCATACAGGAACTTTGTATTGATGGCCACTAATTTGTGTTTTTATCTTTTTCCTTTTTTGTTATTTTGGATTTTGTTTTGTTTTGTTGTTGGTTTTTTTTTATTTCATTTTGCATGCTGTCCCCTGTGTTGGAACTCTCTTTAGAGAGTAAGTTGGTTCAATATTTGTTGGAAGCCTAACCTTATTTGCATGAATGTGCAATTAACCCTTTTCTCTATTTTTCTTCCCCAAAGAGTTCATGCAGTGTCAAGCCTTTTGCAATCATAAACGCTATATACAATTATGTAAACTGTGTGGTAAAGTTTGGAGATGTGCTTTATCTACTAATTAACTGACATTGTTTGGTTATGCATTCCTGCTTTATATTGTGGTGGTTGGCACATCTGAGATAATTCACTTTTAAAGGTAGATCACTTGTAATTTTTCTCATGTTTATTTTTTCCACTATCAAATTCTTAAGAACTTCAACCTTAGATGTTTGAATTCAGAGTTTTAATTTACGTCATAAAAGTGGAAATGGCAAAAATCACACTGCCCACATACATTGTTCAATGTGGTTAAGTTCCATTTTCCATTCCAAATTCATCTGTTACCTGAAACAATTTCACAACCTTCTTAAATTCTTCATGCTTTGGCCTAGGATAAATGGTATGATTCGTATTTTTTTTTTTAAGTACAATAAAATTACTCAGCTCATTTGAGTTCTCTCCAGACATTCACTGTGATAAACCTAGAAATCAAACAAATTTTGAAAACAAAATTCAGTCCTCAGTTATGTCCTCAGCTGAAACATTGGCATGGGATCTTTAGAGTACGTTTGCCATAGTGGTTCATAATTCACTTCATAATGATTTCAGTTTCAACCACTTGACATGTTTAAAGTGTCATGAGAAGTCCAGTTTACTCAATCAAATTAGAGATTTTTACCAGTTTGCTTGCTCATTTTAATGAATAAGATGTGTGTCAGTGTCTGCTAACTCAAAGAAACAGGTTCGGTTTTTAAATTCTGCTGAGCTTTATAGTGTAATATGAAGGGGGGTTAATGCAATTGTAAGACATCCTCCTGCCCCACAGTATAGTCTTTGTAGCAGCAGACATTTTTTTGTTTGTTTCTCTAAGTCAAATATATTTTCACTTATTTTATAGCTGTGAAATACCAAGACTATCATATTGCAATATAGGAAGTGCTTTTTGGTTTGGTTTTGCCTAGGTCTTAGAATTGTGCCTGCTACTTGTGTATCCATGAAGTGGTACATCATTTCAGTTCAGCCAAATACAGAAGACATTTCCAATCCCAAGCATAAAAATCTTCCCACTGCTGAGAGGGTAATTTTTAAACCACAGTTTTCAATAAAAATTTAGACAGATAGCAGAGGAATTAGCAATTTTTATAGTTTTTTACAATTTTCAATGTAGTTTTCCTCAAAAGAAAAATTAAAAGTAGCTCACTCTGATGAGCTTTATGTTGAGTAGGATTTATATTTTTTTGTTTCTAACACAACTTTTCAGTATTTAAGATGTCTAATAAAAGATTCTCCGTGGTCTTTATTAGATACTGAAAGAATCTGAATGTATTTTTTATTTCTAATGTAAATTTTGAAGCACTTCTTTTAAAGATGCCTGTACAGATTTTTATTTTTTCACTTCATGGTGTGAGTTTGCTTACCCTGGCTTGATTATCAACATGAAAGAGATCTGATTTCCTCAGCAATGAAGGAGTGCAGTAGCATGCACCAACTCCTCCTTACTTGATCAGTACTATGGAAAAAAGCCCGCTACAGTGGACTGGTTTCTGCAGCCAAGTGAGGAATGATCACAGTTTGAGATCATCTGCTCTCACAGATAGCAGGGGATTTAATTTGGCCTTACGGCAAGCCAGGTCACCCAAAGGAGGATGTGAGTTTCCAGCCCTTCTCTGCAGCAACTATTCCCAGCCTTGTCACCATGTCATAAACACTCAGGAGGCAATCTCTTCTTCAGCCCTCTTTGCATCATACCAGTACTTGCACTTCTATACCCAGCTATGCACCGGAGCTGGAGACAGAATGTTCTGAAGACAGCATTTTCAGTCCAAATGCCCATTTTTCTTGTCAGGGAAACAGGAAACCCATGAGCCTCACTGGTATAGAGCGCATACGTCCCAATTGCATTATCAGTCTTGAAAAAAAACCCATAAAATCAACGAGATACTAAAAAGGCCATTTAAACAAAGTTGCCTATTTGTCATGCCCTGTTTTACCCCTTCCCTCCAAAAAGCCCCTCTTCCTGATCTGGGTACTGAGGCTACTATAAATAGAATAATATATGGTTTGTTTTTTTTTTTTACTGAGTGCAATATTTTTTACTTCATTTATATGTATTGTATTCAGCATTGTTTATTGAAAAGAACACAATGGCTAACATGTTTTTGAACAGACAAAAGTACTTCCATGTCTTAAACACCTGCCAGTCTGAAATGTATCGTGTTTTTTTTCCCTACTCAAGTGAATAATTTTGTGTTTGGATACCTGCAACAGCAAGAGAACCTTGTTCTGATCTGCAAATATTTTATATACAGGAATTGGCCAGCTTTCATTATTTTGCAGTATTTAGTAATGCAGATATTTACAATTAATATTTTGCTAAAGAATTATAGCAGCTTTTTGGGTTTACAGAGACAGTGTTTTTTGTAGTCTTCGAGGAATATGTCAAATCAACTTAATGATAAAGCTTGAAAGGGTGAAAAAATTGAGTTTTACGAAAAAAATTAAGGTTGCGCCAGCCATCACAGTAAGCATTTCTTTTCTTGACGAAACTGCATGGAATACCTAATTGTAAAACTTCTACAGGAGTTGGCTAACATTTCCAATGTACTCTTGTATCAAAATCCAATGAAAAAGCAAGACAGATTTCTTTTATTTCTTTTTTTTTTTTTCCTGCTTGGCTGCAAAACACTGCCTTTCTCTGCCTCTGATTCCCTTACTGCTTTCTTCTTTGTTTGTAAGTTCAGCATATGTCAGTGTTGTTTCCTCTTTTGCCCCATCCTACCGTCTTTCCATCTTCTTCTGCCTTCTAGGTGTTCAGTATGTTTCTGGAGACACTAGTGGACTTCATCCAGGTCCATAAAGAAGACCTGCAGGACTGGCTGTTTGTGCTGCTGACACAACTGTTGAAAAAAATGGGTGCTGATTTGCTTGGGTCTGTACAAGCAAAAGTTCAGAAGGCACTTGATGTCACAAGGTAATGAGTTCTTAAAAAAAAAATTAGGAAAAAACCACTAAAATAAATCCAAACCCTGATGGTGATAAGCTTCTTGGAAAAATGCAGAGCTAATAACAGATCGTGAACTTCAGTAAACCTTGCTGCTTAAGCGTTTTGGTTTCCTAAGTGACTCTTACTTGAAAGGTTTTGAGTCCTTAATGCTGAGCAATTAATACAGTACTACTTACCTGACTCCAAAATGTTCATCTAAGCCATTTATGTTATGCCTTGTCATGTATTCACTGATGCAGTGCGTGTGTTTGAACTTTTTTTTGTTCCCATATTCATATCTCAGTGCCGGTGGGCTTTTAAGGAGTTATGGCCACAATGAGTTTGCTTTCTGTCTTGCCACCACTCTCCCCAGACTTCACCAGTAGCCTGATTCCAGAATGATCCTACGTGATTTTGGAGGCCATCAGAGCTGCCCATCCCTGGCCAGTTTTATTTCCAAACGAAAGCCAGGTTTTTAAGTAGAGTTGCTGGGGCTCTGGGACCTACTTCCCATCCTCCGTTGTCTGAAGTACAGGGCAGTCTAAGCAGTCTAGGCCTCTGCTGCACCTATTCATGTGGCCAATCTGCTGTGTAATTTTGGGAAGAGTGTGGTGTATGGTGAGAGGGAATATGATCTGTTGCACCTTTTCTTTGCTGCTGCATCAGAGCCCTTTGAGAGTCATACCCAGAGCGTGGCATGTGGGAGAGCAGAGGCAGACAGGCTGGAACAGGGTGATTCAGAGAATCGTGCAGGAGGGGGGTGGGGGTAACTTTAGCAGTGCGACTGCATGTCAGTTTGAGGATTGCTTAGTTTTAGAATCAGAATACTAGCATATCATTATTATATTGTTTCTTATTACGTGCATTATCTATTCAAGTTACAATTGCCTCAAAGCACAGATTTCTTAAATTTTGTCTTTTACGTACTGTTTCTCAAAGTCAGATAAAAAATCAACAAAACTGGTAGAATTTTTTTCTTACAGACGTGCTAAAGCTTTTCTTTACTGAAAAGAGAGAGGGCTCATTTAGTGCCTCTCAACAGGTAGTAAAAGAAAAATTTGGTGTGAATTAACACAATTTGATTTGTTTGTTTTTACAGGGAATCTTTTCCAAATGATCTCCAGTTCAGTATTTTAATGAGATTTACTGTTGACCAGACCCAAACACCTAGCCTGAAGGTAAGAATTTTCAGGCTTGCATTGCAAACAAAAATCTTTGTTGATGGATAGTTGCTTGTCTTAATATTTGAATGTGGATTGTTGGTTTGGTTTTGTTTTGTTTAAAAAAAGAAAAAAGAAAAGGTTTTCAATTAGTGGATTTTGTTTTTGTAAACTTTCAGACAGTCAAGCCAGCACTACAGGACCAGCTTCGCTCTTTTTGGAGCTCAAAGGTTTTTGTCTGAATTATTGTCTTTATTCTTAACCCCATGTCAAACTCTTACAGTGTTTCAAATAATTTTTATTTGAATGCATTCCTCTGCTGCTACTAACCTTTGCAAGAGACTTTAAGCATGCAGATGTTCAATTTTAAACATTACACTAGTATGAAAATGTTTGCTGCAAGACAGATCTAATAAAATCACAGTACAGTAAAAATGAGCAACAAAAATGTGGCCGCCTAACATCAAGCTGGTTATGCAAACTCACTCTATAAAGTCTTTTCTAATTTTATGTTTGTGATTTCCCAGTTGTGTTTTCCTAGTTGATTTATTTTTTTCTGTGTTCAGTCTGATAGGTTTTGAATAAATTTAAATTATTTGAATATTAATATGAACTTGGGTTACTATATTAAAAATCAGCTCCCCTTGTGGTACGCTTAACTTTTCTGAAAGCAGTTTGTACCTTTATAATTACACACCTGTTACATGAGAATCAGTGGTGCGTAGACGTGCCAGTATAGCTGGAAAGAAAATATATTTTCTGTAGTGCATTTACAGTTCCAAAGAGAGTTGATTTTGGGGTAAATGCATCAAATCAAATGGGGAAATAACAAGCATATAACAACTGGCATTTTCTGCTCTATCCTGCACGAAATATTTTTATGTAGTTTGATACTGCACAAGAATATGACTTTTCCCAAGTGATATTGAACGTAAAGTCACATGAATATGCCTTTTTTGTCTACGATGCAGTAAAACTTACATTTTTAAGCTTTTGAGGACAGTTGATTACGTTGACCACTGTTGCTTCGTAGAGCTGTGTTAAAAAGGGACTGCTGTCATTTATTGAAGACAGCAAATGAGGTAGTAAAAATCAGTTTGTTGTTTAAATAAATCCTTCGAACAATTTTGGTTTAGTTTTGTTTTACTTCGTTTTCCTCCCCAGGAAGGTGAATTTGATGGTTGAAATATTCTTTTTTCCCATGCAGTAGTATAGCTGGTAAACGCGTATCAGTCATGTTTCAAGTTGAGAGTATAGATTTGGAACAAGACATGGACTCACTAGGCTGAGGTGGGGCTAAGTTTAAGAATATTCACTGTGCGACCTAGAAGGAGTTAAGAAATCAGAATCACTTAATGGGAAGACAGTCCGGAAATAATTTCCAGTATTTGAGAAAGGCTTCTGAAATCAAGATGTTGGTAAAAAGTACCTCCATTGAAAAATACTAACAGTATTTAAAATGGATTTTTGGGACAGTACGGTGTGCACCTGTTTAAGAGGAGGTAAGCTTTTTTTTTTTTCAGGAGAAAGTGGTATCCAGCCCCTGCTTCCATCTTTATGAGGTGCCTACAACTTCAGGAACCAGACAGAGTAAAGCTATCGAACACAAATTGCAGACAAATCTATTTAATATCCACATTCTTGAATGTTTTGTCTAAATCCCCTTCTCAGTGCACCCAAATGTCTAACAGATTAATTGATAATCCTTGGGCAGTGCTCCATTTCTTGAAATTTTCATTTTTTTTCTTACCCTGATAAATTATTGGTTTGCTGCAGAATGTAGCTTTGGACTAGATATACTGAGAAACAGCCTTAACTGTGACAGGAGAAATCCAGGAAAGGCTTTTCAGCCTCCTTAAAGATGGTCAGATATAAGAAGTAATGAGATCAAATATTTGCTTTGTGGAAGAATTTCCTTTCTACAAATGACATTTCCCTCTGGATTTCATGTGGTAGTGCTAAATAATCATGATCCTTTAGAGTAAACTGTCAGTGGCCACAAGTTGCATCAGAGGCGGTTCAGACTAGATATTAGGAAAAATTTCTTCACTGAAAGGGTGTCAGGCACTGGAGCAGCTGCCCAGGGAGGTGGTTGAGTCTCCATCCCTGGAGGTGTTTAAAAGATGGGTAGATGAGTTTCTCAGGGGTATGGTGTAGTAGTGTACGGGTATGGTTGGACTCAATGGTCTCAAAGGTCTTTTCCAACCAGGCAATTCTATGATTGTTGTCCTTGGAAACACACCCAAGTCTTGGACAACAAAAGTTGAGCTTTCAGAGTGGCCACAGAGATGGTTTGGGGTAGCTCACCAGTGAGAGCACCAAACATAAGAGAAGATACAATTCTACTGAGCTAATCCATGGAGCATTCAGCACAATGTATTGTGCGATATCTATCTTCCTTTCTTTTGCAGTCATTTTATATGTAGGTGTGGTGAACTGCTGAAACACAGTTTTTAGGTGCCAGATGCCTGTTTTTGTTTTGGTCAAATGTATGGATAGGCATAGGAGTAAAGTTTCCTAGATGGGGTATAATCTGTTAAGCTTGTTTTCGCAGGTGCGGACATAGGCTTTCAAAAGGACGGATGCTGTATACTTCAAACCATCGCTTTCATTTTTCTCAGTTTGGATATGAAATTCTGGGATTGAAAAAAACCCAGCCAGCCAATCAGTTACCCAGATTCACAGAGATGAGAGCACCCTTCAAAATTAACCTTTAGTAGTGTATATTTTAATCATCTGATTAAATAATGGCAGAAGTAGCCACTCCTAAGTATCCAGTAACTTAGGGACAGACACCCAGGATGTGGCAGTATGAACGTCACTTGGCACGATTGCTTGTGTTCAGTCTGAGCAAAGCCGAGCAGAGTTTTTGTGTCCCAGGAAAGGACTGCAAGAGATGGACTTTCTTCTGATTTAAGTAAAGCAGCTTCTCTACATTCCTCTCTCCTTTTTGCTTTTTTCCCATTAGGTGAGATGTTTTTTCTGTCTTGCCATGATGCAGCAAATTGGGCTTCTTAAATATTTAATTTTTCACAGGACAGGGGAACAGCTTGCCTTCTGGCACTGATTGTGTAGCATCCTTGCATTATTTCCTGACTCTCTGGAGATAGTTGCACGTGTTTTTATGCCAGAATTTGTCACTTCATTATCTATGCAAGATTTTTATGAGGCACTTCAGTTCCATTTATGTCTAATCTCTTTTTTTTTTGTGAGTAATGGTGCTAGTTTTGACTTGATCTGTGTTTCAGCTCACTTACTAGAGGAGTGCTCTTCTTAAACAAAATGTCTCTTTCTGTTCTATGCAATACAGGAAAAAATGTCTCAGCATTCATGGTTCAGGAAAAGTACAATAAATTCAACCTAAAGAGTACAAAGAAAGTCAAGAGAGAATTAAACAACTTTATAGACAGTGGTTGCAGTTTTACAGCAAATATTAAGAATTCCTGGAGCTGCTTTCATTGCAGTCAAAAATTATCTCCTCTCTCGGAGAGATTAAATGGCTTGTTGAAGAGAGCTGTTGAAGTGTTAGGCCTTTCCTTTCTAAATCTGAACTCTGTGCATACTTACTGGAAATAGTGACAAAAATACATCATAAGTAGGGTTACTGCTATTATGGAGTTCACTTCAGGATGTTCTTTTCATCCATAATAATACTGTTACATATATTTAAATAGTAAAGAGTGATGCATGGTGCTGTCATAATGGTTTCACTTGGTGATCTAGAGATTTTAGCTATTACTCCATATTTGGAAATCCGTGTAGCCTGGTTTTTTTGCTGCTGAGATGGTTGGGTTTATTTCCTTGGAAGGAATCTAGCAAATAGTGTGGTTTGTACCCTTAGTGTTCCAAGAAGACTTGGTTATAGACCTGCTCATCCAGTTAAACATCCACAAGTCTATGGGGCCAGATGGGATACACCCAAGGATATTAAGGGAGCTGGCGGAGGTCCTTACCAAACCCCTTTCCCTCATCTATCAACAGTCCTGGCTCACTGGGAAAGGGCCGCTCGACTGGAGACTGGCAAATGTAACTCCCATTTACAAGGAGGGTTGGAGGGAGGATCCGGGGAATTATAGTGAAGGTCATGGAGCAGATCATATTGAGTGCTATCACACAGCACATGCAGGACAGCCAGGTTATCAGACCCAGTCAACATGGGTTTATGAAAGGCAGGTCCTGTCAGACCAACCTGATCTCCTTCTACGACAAGGTTAACCAGTTAGTGGATGAGGGAACGGCTGTGGATGTGGTGTACCTGGACTTTTGTAAAGCCTTTGACACCGTTTCTCACAGTATTCTGATTGACAAACTGGCTGCCACTGGCCTGGATGGCCACGCACTCTGCTGGGTAAAAAAACTGGCTGGACGGTTGAGCCCAGAGGGTGGTAGTAAATGGAGTTAAATCCAGTTGGAAACGAGTGGTGTTCCCCAGGGTTCAGTGCTGGGTCCAGTCCTGTTCAATATCTTTATTAATGATCTGGACGAAGGGATCGAGTGCACCCTTAGCAAGTTTGCAGATGACACCAAGCTGGGTGGCAGTGTTGATCTGCTTGAAGGAAGGGAGGCTCTGCAGAGGGATCTGGACAGGCTGGATCGATGGGCTGAGACCAAGGGGATGAGGTTTAACAAGACCAAATGCCGAGTCCTGCACTTGGGGCACAGCAACTCCATGCAGTGTTACAGGCTTGGGGAAGAATGGCTGGAGAGCTGCCTGGAGGAGAAGGACCTGGGGTGGTATTGGTCGACTCCAGGCTGAATATAAGCCAGCAGTGTGCCCAGGTGGCCAAGAAGGCATCTTGGCCTGTATCAAAAACATTGTGACCAGCAGGACAAAGGAGGCAATTGTGCCCCTATACTCGGCACTGGCGAGACCGCACCTCGAGTACTGTGTTCAGTTCTGAGTCAGTCACTACAAGAAGGACATTGACATGTTAGAGTGCGCCCAGAGAAGGAAAATGAAGCTGGTGTAGGGGCTGGAAAACAAGTCCTATGAGGAACGGGTGAGGGAACTGGGGTTGTTTAGTTTGGAGAAGAGGAGGCTGAGGGGAGACCCCATTGCTGTCTATAACTGTCTGAAAGGGGGCTGTGGGAGAGCGAGTGTTGATCTCTTCTCTCAAGTGACAGGTGATAGGACAAGGGGAAATGGCCATAAGTTGCGCCAGGGGAGGTTCAGACTAGATATTAGGAAGAATTTCTTCACTGAAAGGGTGGTCAGGCACTGGAACAGCTGCCCAGGGAGGTGGTTGAGTCACCATCCCTGGAAGTATTTAAAAAAAGGATTGATGACTTTTTAAGGGACGTGGTTTAGCGGATGATGGGTGTGGTTGGAGTCAATGATCTCAGAGGTCTTTTTCAACCAGAGGATTCTATGATTCCATGAGTGTACTACGTTTCTTGATGTTGATCTGCGTAAGATGAAAGCCCCTAGCTGTTGCTTGTTGTGTAACTTTGGAGAAGTTGAGCTTTAACAGCTACTGTTCAAATGTATTCATTATTAATCTACATGTATCGCCTGTCACTAATGTGTGTGTCGCCTAGCGTATCTTGAGTTTTTAATAGCTTGCAAGTTTTAATGAGCAAGGGAGATTTCTAAATATCTTCGATGGGAACAGTTGTACTACAAGCCTTGAACAATTGAAAATAGACCCAGAACTCTTTTTCTTTCTGATTGTTATGGACAGGGGTGCATCCCCCATAGTAGGTATTTCTGGTTCACTGTATCTATTAGTGGAAATAAAAGCAGCTAAGACAGATAGGTGGCCTAAGTAGATGTTCACCTCTTTTGTTGATGGGTTGTGTGCCACGTCTTTGGCAGCAGGAATTGAGGGGATAAATATTGAAGGGGGAGATACAGGCCTAATAGCCCTTTGCCCAAAGCTGGGCCGTGGTGCAGTTTTGACAGCACTAGAGAGAGGCTGCAGTGTGGTATGTATAAAACAGAAATTCTGCCTAAAGAGTAGAGAGAGTGGAGTAGGAACATGATGCTCAGATAAGTGAGGGAGTAAAGCAGCTTTTCTGTTCTCCTGGTAAATCCATGTCTCTGTCTTCTGTATATCTTCAAAGGAAAAGTGTGTGTGTGACCCCTTCTGAGTCTTTTGTAGAAATTTTATTCCATGGCTTTTTAGTATTTAATGGGAGGATTCGTGTGGCTTTTCCTCAAAGGTAATGACTGCTCAAGTGATAAAAGAACTCTGAGTGTTAACTACTTAGTAGGAACTAATAGGAGCTGGTTATTGGTTCATCAGATAATGTTCGTTTTTTATTTTAGTGTTTAAAGGGAGTTTTGAATAATTCTGAATAGTTCTTTTAAATCCTAATTATTTGTAAATACTCTGAGCACTTTGGTTTTCTTTTTGTTACATATAAGCTTCTGCATATGCAATTGTTATGCGTATCTTTAGTTGCTACCAATGAAATCTAAGATTTCTATTCATATTTTAATTCTGTGGAATAACTTCCTTCTTGAAACGTTATATTCATTTGTAAATTTATTTGTTGTATAGACTTTTATATCAGTGTTTAGTTTAATTGAAAGATGTTTAGTTTAATTGAAAAAAGGAATCTTTGTTTTAGGGAATGAGCACTACCCTCTGATCACACTTGTTTTTGCAGCATGCCATTTTTATTGTCCACTTGACTCTATTTCTCTTTGCAGGTCAAAGTTGCAATCCTTAAGTACATAGAGACTCTGGCGCAGCAGATGGATCCAGGAGATTTTGTAAATTCAAGTGAAACTAGGTTAGCAGTGTCTCGAATCATCACCTGGACCACAGAACCTAAAAGCTCAGATGTTAGGAAGGTATGTTTGTTAACATGTGCTTAGTATTGTGTTATATTACAGGTATCTTGGTAAATAAGAGAAGCTAATATTTCCTGCCTAAACCGAAAAACGATACTTTTCTTTGAAAGCAAACTTATTATTTCATAGAGAAAAAGATACTTTTATCTCCTTCTCAGAAAACACACAAAGTTTTTCTTCATAAAGTATCAGAAGTCACAAAGTAAAACTTGGCCAAAAATTAAATGTTTTAGAATAATTTAAGTAAAAATTTAATAACAGTACATCTTGCAACTTTCTGTTAGGGTTATATTTTTATGGATGTTAATATGTTGAGATTACTTTTCATACAGGGTATAATTTTCTTTCAAGCACTGTGTGGTATTAAGATCTTTTTAGTGGATGTTTTCTGTACAGTTTTAATATTACTTCAGAGACCACCCTGTGTGATAGCAGTAGCACATTTGTAACAGGAATGGTAATTGGTAACAGATTTGGTTCAATCTTTGTTGGATTTTCTCAAATCCTTTGTTTTAAAAAAAGATGGTGAGTAACTGTTGTAAGTAACTGTTGACTCTTGGACAAAAGATAGTTTTTGTTTTAGTAATATGGTATCAAAGGTTTGTTCTCGTAATGCTGCAGTTTCAGTTCAGAAGTGCCTTTTCCATATAACTGAAATGAGGTCAAAATTAATATTTGTGAGCTATGTAGATAGATCAGGATTACAGAATTAACCATTAGAAATGTACTCCTTCAGTCTTTAGAAAGAGAGCAAAGATCATTTAATTCTGTTTGCAGTTTGATGGAATAGAGGTTTGTTGTTGTTCTGGTTGTCACCAGCCATTCTGTCTTAGCTGCCATTATCAGGATGCTAAAACTTTTTGAATGCTAAATAACCATGTTTACTTTATGGCTCATAAGTGCAAGCATCTTTGACAAGGAGAACTAACCCTTCTGCCGCTTTTTTTCTGTTTCTTCAGTTGGAAGAGTTGCAACAATTAATTTGTTTAGATTTGCTTTGTTGTTTTCAGTTAAGTTTGAGTTTTGGCAGCTTCATCATTTCTGGAAATAGTACCAAAACTTCCCTTCTTTGGGAGGGATGTTTTGTGGAAGAGAATTGAGAGAAAATAGTGGAGCTGTCTCACAAAGTGTGTAATGTGAAGAGAATAAAAATAAAAGTACTTTCCACAACTTACTGGTATCTGGAACATTTCACAGAATGAGGTTGGAAGGGACCTCTGGAGATGATCCAGTCCAGCCCTCTTCCTATAGCAGGGTTACCTAGAGCAGGTTGCACAGGAATGCGTTCTGCTGTGTTTTGAATATCTCCAGAGAAGGAGACAGCGCAGCCTCTCTGGGCAGCCTGTTCCAGGGCTCTGTCAACTTCACAGTAAACTTCCTCATGTTCAGGTGAAACTTCCTGTGCTCTAATTTGTGGCCATTGCCCCCTGTCCTGTTGCTGAGTACCATTAAAAAGAGTCTGGGTCAGTGATAAACAGTGATAAGATCCCTTCTCAGTGTTCTCTTCTCCAGGCTAAGCAGACCCAGGTCTCTCAGACTTGCCTTATCAGAGAGATGCTCCTGTCCCCTGGTCATCTTCATGGCCCTCCACTCGACTCTGCAGTATTCCCTTGTCTTTCTTGGCACTGGGGAACCCCGAACCAGACACAGCACTCTGATTTGTAGTATGTAATAAAAATAAAAAAATAGGAGAGTTTATATTGGAGGTAATGTTTCACTTTACCTTTCACTTCTTATATAACTTCATGAGTATGAGAGGGCAGTAACAGCTTATATCCTATGAACTTTTCTTGCCTAGTACCATGTACTGGTGACACATATAAGACCATAAAACAGGAGGAGAATTGAAGCAGCACTATCTTCTGAATCAGTAAAGTTTTAGTACTAAGACACGTGGCAAGCTGTCTTATCTGATGGTTCATATCTCTAATAAGCATTTTTATGTCAATAAGTAACCGAATCATGGAAAGAATTGCCAGTGAGTTTAATCATCTGGAACACCTTAACTGTATGAAGTTTTCTCATTTAATTTTTTCTTTCCATAATACAGCTGTCACAGGCAGCTGACTGCCAAAAACCTTCTGTAACTCTTGAAAATAAAATTTCACCCATCAAAAGAGTTATTCTGGTGGTATAAAATGTTTTGTTCTGTTGATGGGCTTCACAGACTGCTATCACAGGCATTTTCACTTGATTTATTTAGATAAGCTTGTAGTGTTTAGTATGATTTCTTCAAATTAAAATTTTTACTAAGTGCATTTCTGTGTAATTGATGGGTTTGGGGTTTGTTTTTTTATATAAAAACATTTCCAGTCTTAAGTATTATAAGAAATCCTTTTTCATTTTATTGACCTGAAGTTGGGCACTCTTAGTGCATTTCAGTTACATGGGACTTCTTTATGGAAGGTAAAATTGTATGTTTCAGAACTTAGAAGACATCTAAGATTAGAATTCTTACGGAAGGAATTAGAATCTTCTTAGAGCTCTTCTAAGAACAGAACAAATCCAACACAATATTTCTAATCATTATTGCTAATTTCTAAAGATGTTCTCTGTGTGACTGGACTTAAATCTCAAGAGAAAGAGTTTGTGCTGAGGAGAATAAAAACCTCCTAATATTCTGAATTTTTTTTTCTCCAAGAGGAGAGAGAAAATAGATGATTGCATGGTTAAAAGCCTTCTGTGAGTCAATATCAATTTTTATACTTCAAGTTGAGCTTCATTTTGGGTAGACTTTATGGGGCTACTTTGTTTCCTTGATAGGACCCTGGACTGCCTATTATGTTATTTTATTGGCAGCTTAAATAGACACAGTATTATGGAGTGGAGACATGGATAACAGGAGAGAAAAAGGAAAGTGGTAATACCCAGGTCTCTGCTCAGTTGCTGCATTTGTTTTGACTTTGCTTTGTATCAATTTCTATTAAAAGATTGACCATAAGAAATAACAAGAAAAAGAGAAATATTAAAGACAGATTGTAGAGGGCATTCAGGGTGCTCACTTGAATAGAAGGCTATCAGAGGGAGAAGGGAATAAAAGTTAAAGAAAACAGCCAGTCACAAGTGCGCAAAGATAATATGTGGCCATCTAACATGTTAATATTTTTGTCATTAAACTTAATACTGATATGTGTGCTGGTATGTGTACTCATACCTTGGCCTTCCACTTTTAATTAAAAAATGCTACAGTTCACTGCTCTGGAAGTAAAAGGGGGGAAATAAATGTCTGAAAGAATTTTCTAAACTACTTGCTTGAAGTATATTGCTGCTTAAACAGCCTGCCTGTCTTTCTGTCTAGCAGAAGGCACTGGTTTTCTCCAGTGTATGGCAGACCTCAATGGTGTGCTGTATAAAGCAGTTATAGTTGGTTAATCTTAGAATCAGAGTTCCATGATACAAAGAAACTATTAAACAATTCTGGAGAACTTAATGTCTGGCACTTCATTGCATTTGTTGGTTGAGTTGCTAGGTTGACAGGTTTGTTTAGCCTATCTAGTAAATATTCATCAAACTGTACAAACATTACCAAGTCATGCAGTCAACATTCCTTTACAAGAGGGAAACCAACCATTGTGTAACTTGCTGTGTGGCTTTGTCAGTAAAAAGCACTGACTTCTGATTCAGTAAAAAAAAATAGATGTATTAAAACATGCCATAAGATGAGGATGACATTAAAGATGAACTATTAAAATTGAGGCTGTGGGAGGTGACATCCAGTAGACTACAATCTGATGCATAAGTTTTCTCTTTAGAATATATCATCAGCTAAATTATTCCTCTTGATGTTTGCCTGCCTTTTAAAAGAGGTAGAGGAATTGAATTGGGGAGGGAGGAGGAAAAGTTAACTAATTAGTTGGGCTGTAGAATAAGTTATAAAGAATGTAAAGTGCTATGATCACAACTCAAAATCCAAGACTGTCTTATTCAAGTTAGGGTATCTGTTTGTTGGGGTTTTATTAAATTTCTGAAGTGTTCCTTTTCAAACTAGCCTGTTGATTATCCATCACCTTTAATTACCTCTTGCAAAATTCGGGAGAAAACATTGCAGGCTTGTTCCTGAGTGGTGTGTTCCATTCTTTTTAAATTTGCTCACCTTACCAAACCTTTTAAAAGCCATTTTGTGAGTTCCTTCAGTAGTTTTTTTTAGTACATAGGGATCTGGGTTGGGGAAGGGTTGAGGAGCAGTTTCTAAAAAACTGCTTGTTAGAGTGATTGCGCAAAGTCTAAGTTCATGGCTGTGTGCCTGTATTTATCAATATCTAAACATCCAGCTTAACAGCAAATATGAATTGCTTTTGTTCACATCTGTTAACACTTTTATTCAAGATTGATCGAGACCTAAGTCACGTTTTGTGATTGCTACTCATTATAGCATCTCTTACTGATAAAGTTAACTTTAGAAACTCTAATTAGTCTTCGATCTGTGTTTTTATTTTCTAGGCTGCACAGTCAGTGCTGATTTCCCTTTTTGAACTCAACACTCCAGAGTTTACAATGCTGTTGGGTGCTTTACCAAAAACATTTCAGGATGGAGCCACAAAGTTGCTCCATAACCATCTCCGGAATACAGGCAACAGTAGTCAGGTATCCACACCTCTCTTATTATTCTTTCTGAAGTTACTGATGTTTTGAACCTAAGTCCATTTCAGCAGAGTTATTTGTGAGAGCAGGAAGATTAGTTGAGGAGGAAAGGCATCCCAAATCCTATGTAGAAGTCTGTCTTAGTAGCAGTTAATGGAGTGCCTTTTCTTTTTCCTCTAAAGCAGGAGCGTCAAACTCACAGCCCACAGGCCAAATCCAGCCCTCCACCCTGTTTTATCTGGCCTGGCACCTTGTTTCTGCCTGGTGGCAGCACTGAGCTCCTTGCGCCTACGCTCCTGCCAGCACTGGGCACGTGTGCAGCGTGTGTGATGCTGCAGGAAACAGCAGGAGCCATGAGTTTGACACCCCTACTCTAAAGAATGATACTTTTTAAGTCTATGTTGCTTCCAAGTGACTGAAGTTTGAATGTGCTTTTTAAGAATAGTTTATCTTCTGCTTTAATCATTTCGAAGTTACTGCCTGATTGAAGTTACTAGTAATTGGTTAGCCTATCCAATAAATTAAATAGAAGTTCTTTAAATAGTTTTGGGCACTAGAAAGTAAGTACATCGGTAAGTTAAAAAGGAAGCTGAAGTCCCACTGGAGTATCTCTTCTCACCTTTTCTTCTCCAGGGATCCATGGGCAGTCCTTTAACAAGACCTACTCCACGCTCCCCAGCAAGTTGGTCAAGTCCTCTCACTTCCCCAACCAATACATCGCAGAACACTCTGTCACCAAGGTGATGTAGGCTGGTGTTGCTACAGTTCTGCATCCAGGGCTTTATTACACACTATACAAAACCCTGACAGCGAAAGCATGGAGCAAATTTTGCACGAAGTAACACATGCTGAAAAATCCTCCTCCCTCCCCAGAACCACAGTGCAGCGAACTGGAAGTCCATGAAGGGTCTGACAAATGCCAGGGCTGGCCTGACGTGGGAAGGGGCTGTGTACTGTGGAGTGCAAATGGATTAACAAGGGGCAGGAGAAAAGTGTTGTCCTCTAGCAAATATTAGAATAGGTCAGCTGACTCATCAAACCAGCCTTAATACCGGAGAGACTTGAAAAAGTAGTAGTTCATAAATATTCTGGTCTTTAAGTTTGTGGTACCGATGTTGCCAGTGAAGTGGATTTTGTAATTTTGCTTTTAGCAGTCAGCTTACTGTGAAAGCTGTTGAGTTTTATCAGTCCTCCTCACTTGCATTTTTTTTTCAGAAAGGTAGAAGAATGGTGTAAAAATCGTACTTATTTCATACTCGTTAAGAGTAAAATGGAGCAAAAGAAGTTTGGTCCTTTAGGCAGATGCTGCTACAGAATATAGCCCTTCCCTTTGCCACCTACTCCTAGTGCTTTCTCTGTCAGTGGTAGAACACTTACTAAGATGTAGCATAGTACCTTTTTGTTATGAGAAGAACCAGCTTTCTTCCTTAATGTGTTTCAAGAATAATAATAATTTTATTAATATTTCTGGTGTCTCTGTAGTTCCATGCTGATGTTATTTCAAAATATGAGGTGGCAAAATAAATCTCTCTCAATTCCTGTGTCTTTCTCCATGGCCCACAGTGCATTTGACTATGACACAGAAAATATGAATTCTGAAGATATTTACAGCTCTCTCCGTGGAGTCACTGAAGCCATTCAGAATTTCAGTTTTCGTAGCCAGGAAGATATGAATGAGCCTGTAAAACGAGATTCAAAAAAAGACGAGGGTGATTCGGTGAGTATTTAAACTCAGTGCATCTTGGTATCAGCAAACCTTGGGCCAATGATTTATTACAGGTGATAAAAGTGTCTGTTTTCAGCAGGTCCATATGGGAGCATTTACAAAATGGATTGTTTCTCCTAAATTACTTAAGAGCTTTAGAAATACACCTTCCTGTTCTTGAATCACGTATTGGAAATGTAAATGCTAATGCTAAGTAGTACTCAGTGTTTGTTTAAAATGTTAGCAATTTAGAGTCATAGAATTGTTTGGTTGGAAAAGACCTTTGAGATCATTGAGTCTAACTGTAAAAAACAGATTGTCTTGCAAAGCAGCTGGAGTTCAGTTTTTGAGAGGTCTGCACCTCAACAGCTGTTTTTGCAAAGGTTTTATTCTGTACAAATCCTGTGGGTTTTCCAGTACAGTGTTTTGAACTTCTGTGTCTGTGGAATTTTGGCTTTCAGGTCTGAGCTTGTCAAATATGTATATACTTAAATATATTTTTAGTTCCATAGCATCACACTTTTGAGATAAAATCCTGACAGCTGTTTCAAGTTCACAGAAATTTTTGGACTGTATAGGCTTTCTTGAGGAAAAGCAAATTTCTAAGATTTCTTTTTTGAAGGCTAGTTTGAAATTTTTTAAATTTGAAAGGTTTTGCTACATAGGTGAGTTAGTAGTGTAGTTAATTAAAAAGCATAAGTTTGTATTTCATAGTCCCATGTGATATTTCTTTTCCTGCAGATCTGCAGCGCTTCTGGAATAGTAGACCTACGAGCAGGAAGTGGTGTGGGCGATACAGGTCGAACAGCTCTTGATAACAAGACATCATTACTCAACACAATGCCTCCCCACTCCTCGCCACGTTCACGAGATTATAACCCATACAATTATTCTGATGGTATCAGTTCATTTAATAAATCTGCTTTGAAAGAAGCCATGTTTGATGATGATGCAGAGCAGTTTCCTGATGGTAAGTGGCAGATTGCATGCTGTGCTAGAAGTAAATGGGTAAGGTTTTCCATCTGTTAGTTCAATTTCAGAATTTATTATTAGCAATATATGTATCACCAGTGCTGCTTCTTTGAGAGGTTTTTACAAACGTTGCATTTGGAATTAGTTTTATTTGTTAGTAATCCTTTTGTTGGATTATTTGGTATTTGTAGAGATAAGGGTAGAAATGAGATAACTACTGCAGTATATTACATACTCCTGGTAGCACATCCTGTAGCTGTATTGTCGATATAAATTTACTTCTCAGATTGCTTTATGATTGAAATTTAAAGGCGGGGGTTGGGGGTGGAGACTTGCAGCAAGGAAGTAAAACTGGATCAAACCAGTCTAGGAATTAGGTGAAAGATAGTGTTTTGTTAGTAATATATTTGTACTTGAAGCATGACTTGGGCATTTTCTATTGACTAAACATTCTTTAAAAAAAAAAAAAGACTTTTACAAGGAAAGTAGTTGGTTCATCTAGCCCCTGTGAATCTAGAAACTTGAGCTGTTGTTTAGCTGGCTTCTAGAGCTTGTTTTTAACATTTCTCAGTGTATCTTTGTGTAATTTTTTGTACCTAAAGGTTGGAATGGTTCTGAAGTATCACTACTATAATTATTTTAATAGCTAGGAGGTGGTTTTCACAGAATCACAGAATGCCAGGTTGGAAGGGATCTCAGAGATCATCTGGTCCAACCTTATAGCTAATATATAGTTCAGATGAGATGACCCAGAACTATGTCAAGCTGAGCCTTAAAAGTGTCCAGTGTAGAGGAAACTACCACTTCACTGGGGAGATTATTCCTGTGTTCAATTGATTTCATGGTGAAAAATTTTCTCCTGGAATCCTATTGTTATTGCCCTGGGAGCAACTTATACCCATTACATGGTGGTTTATTTGGGTATTCTGTAAGCTGGCTTTAAGTTTACATGAAATTAAAACCAAATCCAAGTAAGGTGTGTTTCTCTTTGTTTTCTCTTCTGTTTAGTGAAGAGGCAGATGGCTGGTTGCCATCTTTGGGAAAAGATTGAGGGGAAGGCCAATTTTTACAAATCACGTAATTTCATGATGTAATTTCGAGGATGACCTTTGTCACCTTCCTACAGAACCAATTTATGATTGAGAGTCTGTATTACCAGAATCCTATTATTACATGGGATAAGCCTCTCTCTGCCTTCTGACAACATATTTCTGGACATTGCATTAAACCAAACACAGTCCATGCTGCGCCAGTGTACTCTAGTTTTGTAAAACATTCATGACTGACTGGAGTGAGGCGTCCCCATCCGCTATTGGTGTGTCTGGGCTGGGGCGTAGTGCAATGCATTACTTCATTCTGCTCTTCAATGGATCTTAACAAATTACTAAATTACTTGCATTGATTCCTGTGTTCACCCTTTGTATTTAGTTACTCCATGTGCATTCTGTCAGTTATGTGTTACTTTTAGAATTTCACCTAAGATAACTTCGAAAAAATCTGCATCAAAAAGATAGTCTGTGAAACTCTTTGTATCTACAGTTCCTCAGTTAGGAGTTGTGTGCATTTCCCGTAAACCCAAGGTGCTCACTGGACAATAGATTTTAATTTTCAAAAACTCCAGAGTTCCTGCCTGTTAATGACATATAGTCCTGTTTTTACTGAACTACATGTCATATATGTCACATATGGCTATCCTTTTGTATCACTGGGAGAAAGATGCAGGGCTGGATGGGTAAACCTGAGCTGCTCGTGTAGTCCAGTCAGCAGCACTGAGGCGTGGATGTGTATTCTGCAGATGGTTTGAAATTCCCAGTGCAGGAGGTGCCACAGTGTACCCCACATGGCCATTTGAGTGTTTTGCCTCTCAGAGTAACTGCCTAAATCTTCCAGCCACTAGCACGGTTTCATTCCAAGGGAGATGCTTTTTATCCAAAGCGTAGGGAAGCCTGACTTTCTACATCACTTCCCTGACTCCTTAAAAGCAGTTCAGTGTCTGGTTGAAAAACCGTGTTCCTCTCCAAAGAATCTTACTTCTTTCAGCTTACTTCCCTGGATTGTTTGGAAAACAACTTCTGTATTACCTGCTACTTTTTATATGGACTTAAGATTTCTGCTTCTGTGCTTTATCTTATGTTTACAATCTTGTTTTCTTTTCAGACAATTTCTCTGATTTATCATGATAATATGCATTTTTTATCTTGTCCTCTGGTGTGGTTACAGCTGCTCCTAAATAGGTGTCATCTGCAGATTTTATAAGTGGTCTCCATATTCCTGTGGTATCATTAACAAAGGCATCAAACATTTATAGTCAGTTCAGTCACCCTGCAAGCGATGCATGGAGCTTTGCACCCACTTCATTGGCTTCTTTGGCCACTGCATTTGCATGATTTCTGTATTAAGGTGCTGGGGGTGACAGTAGGAAAACCTTTACAAGTAATGAAGGACATCATCCCTTTTAACCCCTACATTATTTATCCTGTGAAGAGGATATTACTTGATTGGTTTGAGAAGAGCTGTTCTTCATCAAATATTTTTATCTCTAATGCGTATTTTATTTCATTCAGATGAAAGCGTTCCATCTGCTCCTCCTCATTAGTGCTTTTTTTTTTCATTCTAAAAAATAAATTTTGAGAGTAGACTTTGAACATGACTTTTACGCATCTCTGTTCTTGTCTGGAGAATGTTTGGAAGTGAAACACTAAGTCATAACAGAGGAATGGAAAACACAGGCTGGAAAGGCACACCCATCTTGGTTGTCTTCATGCTTTTCATGAATTTTCAGCTATTTCCTCCTTCCCTTATTCCTGCATGGATTACTGCCTTCTCTCTTACCCTTCCCTCCAAACACTGAAATTGCTACTTCTTTCATTCTGACTATTCCACAGTGAAAATAACTTTATACAAATATGGGTAGTTTTGCTAATTATGTGTCAATATGCATTCCCCAAAATAGGATTTACTACAGCTGTAATTTTCATAGTTTGGTGGAACAAGTGTAATCATTCTTGTAATGAAAGTAATGGTCTTGCTTCTATAAAAGTGATTGTCCATTCTGCACATCTGTACTGATTAATAACCCGCTTGATGCAATTTAAGTCTGTCCTTTAGGCAAACATTAATGATCCATTTAGAGAGTCTGGAAAGCAGGCATTAATATGGAGGCAGTACGTGTGCTTGCAGAAAAAAAGTTTGTGCTTCGAGGTGCTCATGCTCCTTGATTATTCATGCAAAACAGAAAGCAAATAGGAGCATTGAGTACAAAACGTGTGATTTTTAAGCTAACTGATGTATGATTGTAAGATATTTGGTACGTAATAGTCAGATTTTACTTATTTCCATGTACAGGTGCTGCTTTGTACTGCATTTATAAGTCACAAGATTCAATACAGTAATATAAGATGTTTAAGGGCTGTGGTTTCTCAGTATATGACCTAATAAAATAGTTACAGAGAATGTATTTCATGTCTTAATAAATGTAATAATTTTAGGAAAGATGCAATGCAGGAACATTTGCATTTTATGCTGATAATTTAGGCTTCCTTTCAGAAAAAAAGTGATTTTCTGTTACTTTATCCAAAAGTCTCAGCACAAAGATGGAAGATGTATGCATTTCGAAAAGGCCAGATGAGCCTTGATGATGGAATAAAGGCAATAACTCGATATTTAATTTTCGTTAAGACTGTTTTTAAGTTTCTTGACTATTTGCAGATCTCTTTCTGTTTGCACTCCGGTATATACAAATATTGGTGCTGTTATTAATGTGTTTTTCCATCATAAAATCATAGAGTGGTTTGGGTTGGAAGGGACCATGAAGGCCATCTAGTCCAACCCTCCCTGCAGTGAGCAGGGCCATCTTCTGCTACATCAGGTTGCGCAAAGCCCCATCCAACCTGACCGTGAATATTTCCAGGGATGGGGCATCCACCACCTCTCTGGGCAAGCTGTGCCACTGTTTTGCCAGCTGAACAACTCCAGCTCTCTCAGCCTCTCTTCACAGGGCAGGTGTTGCAGGCTCTCCCAGTCTGTGTCTTGCAGCCCATCCCCTCGAGATTTGTGGGAAGAGAGGTTACTAGTAAAGCAGTCATCATGGAATCATCTCTAATCAAAATCCAGAGCCACCTCTTGATGACTATTATCCAGAATCTCTGGGAGACTAATGGCCTTGGTTTGCTTCTGTTTCGGCTATTTTGTACCAAGCACGATTCTCATGCATTTCTTTTCTTCCCTGTTTGTGTTACGAGCCCAGCTATTACTGTGGAACCATGGCTTACAAAAGTCTAAGCATTTCTGTAATATTAACAGAGAAAAGACAGAATTTATCATCTTGGACAGAAGGGTCATGTGAGAAAGGTAGCACTTTGTATATAGATTAGATTGAAAACGATTCAGATTAGTTATCACTTTGGGTATTGCAAGCATAAAAACTTGCAGTCGACTCGCTTGCAGGGCGGGGAGAGGGTGGTTTGTAATAGAATTGCAGGGTTTTTTTTGATGATTGTGTGATGCTTCGGTAATGTTGGGGGAAAAATAAAAGCATGCTAGAAAGCCACATAGCCATCCTAGAAACAGCCTTCAGTTGTACAGCAGTACTGGTGTTTTATTTGCAGTCATTTGAGAAGTGCATTTCTGTATTACTTTTTGACAGAGCCTCCTATGGACCATTCTGATCTGGTTGCAGAGTTACTGAAAGAGTTATCGAACCATAACGAGAGAGTTGAGGAAAGAAAGGCTGCCCTGTACGAGCTTATGAAGTTAACTCAAGAAGAGTCATTCGGTGTTTGGGATGAGCACTTCAAAACAATACTACTTTTGCTGCTTGAAACACTTGGAGATAAAGAGGTGAATCCAGATGAATCCATTTAAGAATGCTAACAATGCTCATGGTTTACTTTCAGTATCTTTGAACTTTGTGTGGGCTGTAGGAAGGGCACAGTTAAGTCTTGAAAAGCAAAAGCCTGTGGAAATACAAAAATGTCCTGAAGTCTGAGTGCCCTGGTGGTGAAAAGGGCATGGGTAATTCTTACCTTCTCAAATATTCTTATTTGTCACTTCTCACGCAATAGATTAAATTAAACTTTTTTTGCTGGGATTCAAAGCTGATCTCTTAGCAGCCCTTGGTGGAATCTAGAGTGTCAAAACATCACGTGTTGCAAAACATTTAAAAACATGTTTCTAAAATACATTCATGCTCATTGTAAAGAAACCGAGCTATGTATAATTGTTCTCTGCAAGAGCCATGTTCTTGAAAATACTGTGGATCAAAAAGACACCACTACCTGCTTTTGATTTAAAAAAAAATAACAATTTTTTAAAAAAATAAAAAATGTACTTGCATGTTGCAATGTTAAAGGTTTTATCAGCACTTGTTTGGAGTAAAACTGTTTGCAACTTAACTTCTGGATAGCGCAGATAACTCAGGTTAGCAGCATGTTTGTGATGAGTCAACTGAATTATCTGCAAAAAAGAGAGATGGAGAAGAGTAACAAACTGAAGATTTTCTGCTAGCTGTATTTGTTAACACTAGGTTCCTACCATATGTTCGCATAGAGCATAGTCTGGTAGTTTTCTGTTATCAAAGACACTTCCAGCTGCTGAACAAATGTTAAAGCATATCTGTTTAAAAGATACTCAACTACTTTATTTTAATATTGAATTATTATTCTATTAATATTTATTTTAGCACGCAATTAGAGCTTTGGCGTTGAAGGTTCTAAGAGAAATTCTAAGAAACCAGCCGGCAAGGTTTAAGAATTACGCAGAGCTCACAATCATGAAGACATTAGAAGCGCATAAGGATCCACATAAGGAGGTTAGTAATCACTTATTCTGTTTGCTTGAGGTTATGACAAATAATTATGAAATGAAACAATTGTCAAAAAAATTGTTCGAGAAATTATTGGATCTTACTGAGGAAGTAATTTGCATAATAGTCAAGCATTGAGCTGTTACGAGTTAATATGGGTATGCCAGAAAAAAAAACCCTGCAGTTTTATAAGCTCTCAAATGCCCAATACCAGCCCTAATAACAGTTTCTTATGTGCTGTCCAAGAAGTCATAGTGAGCAGCAATGTGTCATTATAACTCTTCCAGGAGTAACTGAAGGGAGTTTTTCCCTTGTATGACATTTTAAGCCAGATTATAGATGCCCTGGAGCTCTACCACAGGCTCTTGGAGTTTAAGGTTCCTGGTTGAGACAGGAGACTGAACATGTCAAGGAATTGTTGACCCTTTCCATTTTCTAGCCAGCTCTGCACCATTTGGGAGCATTGTTTTGAATATTATTGGAGCAGAACACACAGGAGCATACCAAAGGGAGAAGCTGGTTGTGACTGAGCATAGTTTGAGGGACTTCAGAAGTAGAAAGATAACTGTGGTCTTGCTCAGAAGTATTTGTGATGCATGCATACTCAATAAGGGATAATGCATTTAGGTAAAACACAAATGCAGCAAACACCCCAGTATTAAATAGTTCACATCAGTATCACTGATGCTGGGGAAAGAATGGAGGTTTATTATTAAACAAGTACATCATCTCCCTGCCTCCCCACGCAAGGGCACTTCTTCTATGTGGAACTTACTGCGGAGTTCCAGGTTTTGAAGTTTGACTGCAGTTCCTCCCATATCAATGACTTTTGTCACTCATCTGATAGTTATTTTTCTTTTCCCTGCACCCTCTTGATTTGTTTCATATACTGTCTTTATTAGAGTGTCTTGTCTCCATCTTTCCTTCTCTGTTACTGTGCTTTTTCTCTCTCTTGGTTTAATGTATATGAGTTGAGAGAGTAAAGAAGACAAGGATGGAGAGAACCAGTTATGGAGGGTTTTGTACATCCTTGATGTACAAACCACTGATTTTGTACAGAGATTTGTCTTGGTAGACAGCAAGTACCACAGCTGCTCTAATTCAAAGATCAGAAGTGAATTTTCTACATTGTGCCCATGTTGTATCCTGAATTGCTGTACCTGTTGACTTCCTACCTAATTACTCTTATTCTGCATATTCTTCATGCTTAAAGTACTCTTTCTTCCCATAGTTTCTTGCTAGTTTAGAAGGGAAGAAAAACAGCCAGGTTGACTTCTAGAAGTAGCAATTTAGGCACATAATTAAATGGGTTTGAGATTAATGTGAAAACGTCTTGCCAGTGATCGCTGACCCTAACAAGCAATAACAAATGACCAAACAAGAAATTACAGATTTAGAAAGGTGGATTCAATATGTGTTTGGAGCATGTTGCAGAACAGAGAAATATCCGATCTTACTATTACTAAGTAACAGATCACAGTAATAGTCTCTCGTAAACCATTTTTCCATGTCTTTTGCCTATGTTTTCAATAGGTGGTGAGATCTGCTGAAGAAGCTGCTTCCATGCTGGCCACTTCCATTAGCCCAGATCAGTGCATCAAAGTTCTTTGTCCAATTATCCAAACTGCAGATTACCCCATTAATCTGGCTGCAATCAAAATGCAGACGAAGGTCATAGAAAGAGTATCTAAAGAAACCCTTACTCTACTTTTACCAGAGATTGTGCCAGGTCTAATACAGGTAAGGCGAGAAAAAAACAAACAAACAAAAGAACCAGTATATATTGCAAAGACTTAAAAAAAATGTCACTCAGTTCTCTTGAAGGATTTTATTGTGTGATAGATGATAGCTGCTTTGACCTAAAATAACTCTTTAGTTGGCACGTAGCTGAACTGTAGCTGTAGTTAGTACTCAAAGGAAATCTCAGTAGGGTATAAAGTACTGTTTGTAGTTGAGCTTGGTAGATACTTTTATTTATAAGATTTTTTTTTTGTTGTCTGTGTCTGTTTCCAGCTTATAGTCATTTGGTCTGAAATTGTCCATGTTGTATTTGTTTATAATTATAGGGTTTTATCACTTGGTGTTTAGGGGAGGCAAGAGGAAAAAAACAGTTGATTGGGGAAAGTTTAATAAAGTGAAAAGGATAGCAGAAGTTTCTCTTCCTTTGTCTTCAGAAGTAAATTCTTTCCCACCTTATCAAGAGCCAAGATATGTTAATTTGCACATGCTGGATAAAGACTTTTCGGAGCTTGACAGCTGCATTCTGCAGATTCCTGTCTTTAATGGGGATGATCCAATCATGTATCTGCAGGAAGGCAGAGGCAGAGAAGTGGGACAGCCAGGCATGGGGCACTAGCAAAGTGGTAAAGGAAACTAAAGTCATTAAGGAACGAGATGGGCGTTACCAAAAGAATCTTTAGCTGTTAAGAGAATATTTCTTTCAGAGTAAAAAGCTCTAAATTGAGTGGTCTTCTGCTTTAAGTAAATCCCCGTAAAATAAGAACACTCTCTACATATTCCCCTGTTGCATGGTAACAGCTGTTTTCAGTGTAACTTATGAAGAGGATTGTGTGGGTTTTAATTTGTCTGGAAAATGATTATCAGTGGTGATTAATGAGCAGGCTGCTGTTCAGGTGTCTGCTCTGTATGTGCGTGTTTGGGTTTTTTGTTGGAATGCTTCATTGGACAACACTAGCATTCTTTTACTGTGGGCTTCAATGTATTTATTATAGTAAATAAGTAAATAGCTTTCTGAGGTTTTTAATCATTAACTGATAAGGTATTAATGTTAATTTTATTGCTTTCCAGGGTTATGATAATTCAGAGAGCAGTGTTCGTAAGGCATGTGTTTTCTGCCTTGTAGCCATTCATGCAGTAATTGGTGATGAACTAAAACCACATCTCAGTCAACTCACTGGCAGTAAAGTAAGTAAAAGATACCATTTAAAGAAATCTTGCTTCATAATTGCATGTATGCATTTGCATTTTGTGGTTTTTTTGCAATTGCCAGAAAGTTTCATAAAAATATATACTCTAATGAGAATGTCATGGCTACTGAAACCCTCTGGGGGTTGATAAAACTTCATCATAAAATGGGCAAAACTGAAAATCCATAGATTATGCAAGTGTTGGAACTTTAGGAGTAAGATAAATACTAAATTATGGGTTTTGCTGCTGCTTAATCAATTTAGTTACTGAGTATTTCCCCTGTGGTAGTGTTAATGGCTGTCTACACTCAGCGTGGCTTTTCCTACCAGTGTTTCTTGTCTAGGTTTTCATGCAAGTTCTGATTGGAAAGCAATAAGTGTAATACGTAGATGCTACATACAGCAATTTTATTTATTCTGCGTCCTTGTTATTTTGCTTTCATCAGTCCTTTCAGTACCTCTGATGTGAAATAATAATATTAATAGTAATAGTAATCAGTCTGTCATCCTTTTTGCTTCAGGGTTTTTATGCTTTGCATGCAAACAGCTGAATGTTAATTGTGAATCTCTGGAGATTAAAGAGGACAATTAATTTTGTGTATCTTTGAGTAAGATAACTATACCTTAGTAAAGTACTCTCTGGCAATGATTGTGTTGAATGTGATTCTATACAGTATTGGAGGCTATAGTAAGTACCAGCAGCAACAATTCTGACTGGAGGCTTAAAACCTCAACATTAACTTACAAGGGAAAAAACCTGACCTACCAGATTTAGAACAGCATTGTAATTTGAGGATCTGAATCTCACTACCTGAGATCGTTCTCTTCTTTACATCCATAAAGAAGCTTGAACAGTTTCCTTGTGACAAATTTTGCCCATTGATGTTTTCACTGGCAAGTCTGTTACCTTTGAATCAACTGTGTAAAATATAATTTTTGCTTTTGGGGAAAAGAAAATTGTTCAGTGTCTCCATTGTTGTATATTCCTATAGTCTGTACAGTTTGCAAATACTAAACAAAGTGAATTTTTGGCTTAAATTTGCAGATGAAATTATTGAACCTTTACATCAAACGTGCACAAACAGGCTCTGGAGCAGGGGATGCACCAGCAGATCTCTCTGGACAAAGCTAATGAAGCTGACAAGAGTTAACCAGGTCTCCTAAAGCAAGGGCAAGGCCCTCTTCAGTGAAAGGAAAATTCTCACGTACAACTTCTGGAACTTTTTTCTCGGGGTTTTTTTTTCTTTTCTTTTGTTGTTGTTTGTTTTGGGTTTTTTGTCCCCTTTAACCAATGGCTGTCCTCAGCCTGCATGTGACTGTTGCAAAAGATTTATTCCAAATCCAAGGAAAGACAGTATTAACATCAGTTGATCAAAGCAGAATAAAATCTGAAAGTTATCTAATCCATCAGTTATCCTGTTCGCAGTCCTCTGTGTCCTCCCATTAACTTTTGCCAGTGTTACTGTATTAAAAAACAGAAGATTTTTTTTAATGCTAATTAAAAAGGTATGCTTTAAGCTTCAGAAGTTAAAATATAAATTCTGTTGCTTTTATTCAGCTTCAGATAACATTACTTTTTTATTGCTGTTTTGTTTGAGTATCATGTCCTTCACTAGAAACAAGAAGTGATGTGAAACAAGGTCGAACTAGTCTGAACTGCAGTGAGCCTCGTTCACTGTGTTGGTGGTTCATCATCTTATTTACAGCTTGTTTGGGATATTCTGGAGATTGAGAAATATGCCTATAAAAAAAGCTGGATTGATCCAGTTCTGTAAAAGTGATATTGTTCATTGGTTGTATGTTTGTTGCATAAATAAGAATTCAGTGTGTGCAGTGGAGGACTGGTACAACCAGTACCTCTTAATGTGGAAGACAGCCCTTTCAGGGTAGCATTGCCAACCTGGTGATAGTGTGGCAGTCTGCTTTTTAGCAGCAGAGTTAATGGTCACTTGATGGACGTGAACCATCCTTGTCACCTTCCGTTCTTCAAGCAGGATGCTTCAGAATGGAGTGCTCTGCCCAAGCATGCTCAGTATGTATTTATCTTTATCACTAGAATGTTTCCTCTCAACCTAATTGCTGGAACAAGTAGTCTTGTATTGTAACTCACATGGGATTTTATGACAACAGTGCAGAAAACTATTTATTCATTACCTTCCTAAAAGCACCAAGATTTTCTGCATTGAATTCAAAGAGGGGAGCTGGGGAGGGGGGGAATAGACACAAATGCTACGGATCTTGCCACCTTTTAATTTAAAAGAAATATATATTTTGGATGAGTTGGGAAAGCTGCACCAAATTATTTGCATGGTTTTCTTGAATAGCATTCTCAAGACCCATCTGGATTAAGGTGTGGAAATGTTTCCAGGGTTTGTTTTTCCATTTTTGAAAAAAAAGAGTTAGTTTATTGTGAATAATAGTTCTTTGTATTTATGAACTTCATAATGGAAAGAGAACAAAGGTCAAGTAAATGTGTCCCTAAATGTTGTATTTTTCTTCTTTTTTTTTTTCTTTTTCTTTGGTCTTGGATATAAGCAGCGAGATAATTAACTGAGAACAGGGATTAAACAGTGCCCGTTCCAGGAATGGTGGACCTTTTCTCCCTCCCCCTGACTTTTTTTTCCCTTCAACTGTGATGTTGTCTAGTTGTAGGAAGTGTATCCTGATAAGAGAGAAAATAGCAGTGCCAAGGATGGTGATCTATGCTAGGCAAAAATTCTCTCTACCTCTTCAGGGTGACTAATTTTTGACTGAGCTGCTGCCTATAGCACCCGATGGAAGAACCATCTACAGAAATCTTCTTAATTTTGGGGTTTTTTTCTTCCCAGATTATCACTTAATGTGTGTTGAAAACACTGTTCTTCATTGTTGCAGCCAAATATCATAAGAAACTACTTACACACTTTACTTGCTAGGAACCCTGTAAAGCAAAACTGAATAAAAAGTCAGGTGCTTGTAGTTACACGAAAGGTTGTTTTCACTTTAGTTTGAAGTGAATGCAATAGAGAGAAGGTGTGGTTGTTAAAGAAGCAATGCTGTTGCAGAGATTTATTTGGAGGAGAAGTTGTAGAAATATATGTAAAGATTTAAAACCAAGACTGTCATAACTCTTCGCCAGCCCTTTTTAGCAGCTACATCGAGAAAGTAGTATCTCCTCTTCCTTTCCTTTGTTCCGTGTAACATCCTTGTTGTTTTCTACTGTTTAATTACATTGTGTATTTATAGTTCTATGCTTACCATTGTGCATATACTGGCAATAAAATGTACATAACATTACTTAAAAAATTAGCAATGTATACATTCTGGTTTTCTGTTTTATTTGATCACATGCTGTGAGAAAAACTATAAATGTGATTGATACAACATTGGTTTAAAAAAAATAATCTTAAACTTCATGGTTTTTGTGTCCAAATGATGTTTCTTTATATAACTCTTGTTACTAGATCTGACTCTGCATTTGAGAACATGCTGTGAATATAAGGATGCTAGACAAAAATGTGTTTTGGAAATGGAATGGAATTCTTATGAGTACGCAGTTTCCGTCATCTAGGCAGGTTTCTTGTTTGTTGTTCCATTTATTTGTACATTACACATTGTTTGCATTTTATTTTTTTAATATTTCAAAAATGTTTTTCAGTCTGCATTCTTGTAGTTTATGTTTTGGTTATGCAAAAGGTCACTTAAAGAAAAATTGCACAAAGTAAAAGCTTAATAGTCCCCTATGTTATCCCTGCTTTTTATAGAGGTAATACTTATTTTCAGAGGATCATTTCAAGATGACAGGTGTTTGTCATCTTTTTGAAGATGCTATTTCATACTGAAAACATAAGTTATTGAAAGATACAGTATATATTCTAGATGAACCAAATTTTTTTAAGTGTAAACAAAAGTTAGTAAGAAAGAAATGGATATTATTGTCTACATGACTGAAAAATTTTGCTCCAGGGTGGGGGGGGAGGAAGATATTTAGACAAAGTTTATCCATCAGTTTTTCTCTAAGCCGTCCTTAAATGTTATGAGTGTGCATAACCCATATATTAAAAATCTAGATGCAGTATATTTAAATGAATATTTTACTTATGGCTAGTTCTGTTTCCAACAAAGATGGGACTGCTCTAGTAGATTGAATCTGTTTATATAACATGGAGCCATTAGAATGTAAGAATTTGCAACAAAATTATTTCCACTGCAGCCGGTTATCCCATTCACTGCATTGCTTTTTGCCTTCATTCCTATATTACTAATAGATATTAGCTCAGTTAAATTTGAGCAATGATTAGTCATGCCTTATGTTCCTGCTGGACATCGTTTCTCTAATGGATTAGCATAAAGATCTGGGAAAAATTATGGCAATTGTAAGTCACTGTTCTTTCAAAAAAGGTTTCTTTATGTTCTTTCTAATATTCTGTAAAGATAGGTAATTGCAATAATTTGAATACTGAAATGTTACTCTTAAGGTTGGGTTTGGGCTTAAAAAAGAGGAAGAAGGAAAGAGCTACATGCAGAATGATGAGAGGAAATGCATGTCTTGGATGTCTCAAACTTGGATATCGCTTGCTTTAAAGAATTTTGAGTAACACATTATGTTCAGCTTCAGTCTTAGCTTCTTCCCAGAAGTTGGGATAGTAAATGTAAATTGAAAGGAGAGCTGATCGTGTAAATTTTCCTGAGTTGGGTTGCTTGTTTGTGTTTGAAGATAAAGGTTGGAACAGATTGAGTTGTGTTTATTATTTGCGGTCTGAGTCCCAGAGCAAAGAGAACATTTATGTCCTGAAACACTTCCATATTCTCAGTAGTTTCTGTGATTATGTTTGAGTAAATTCACAAACCTACCCGCGTAAAAAACCTTTTGACATTGCAGGTCTGAACTGCTCATAGTTCAGTTTTCAGCAAAAGAGTTCAAATTCCAGATCTGATCACTGTCCCTCTGAAAACGATCACAAAAGAAAATCATCAATCTATTGAACTACACTATAGTGAAGAATGGTCCAGCTGGTTGTGGTAACTTTCCTTGTGCCAGGCTGGGACTTGGCAAACATAAAAGTGATGGGAGTAAATGGGCAGTTTAGAAACTGGAAGATTAGCTGGAGAAAGAAAACTTATGTTTTCTCCCAATTAAAACAGTAAACTGATGAGTTTTGCAGTTGCAGTCTACTTCCAGGTGAGGTAAAAGTAAATAGTCATAATAATTCTCTAAAGAAAATTTCTTACATTTCCCCCCCTACATTTTGTAGTTAAGTCTTTCAGCTCCTAAAAAGCACATATTTTAAACATTTGCTTCACCGGTTATAAATGCTCTTGTACACACAAAAATCTTTTTCATACTTTTTTGTTAAAACATGGAAGATTTTCAGTAACGTGGGAAGTTTGAGAAACAAATTATGCCACTCTGGCAAGTGAAAAAACCCCAAACTTCATTTACTGTTTTTTTGTGTGGTGTATCTAATTGTATATTTAAGTATATTTTAGGACCTTGGAGTTCCCAAGCTGTGAATCTTGGATTATCCGAGCTAAAGAAGTTTCTTCATTTGCTGAAAGGATTTTAGATTGATGAGCACGTTTACTGAGAAGTTCCCTACTGAGGAAAAGTTTGCTGATAGGTAATTTCTGCTGGGACAGAATCACAACTGTTTGTAAATCACTGTTGAACAGTATTTCTTCAAAACTTTGTAATGGTAGAATCTTAAAGTTATAGAATGCCCTGAGTTGGAAGGGACCCACAAGCATCATCGAGTTCAACTCCTGACCCTGCATAGGACAACCCCAAAACTCACACCATCTGTCTGAGGGCGCTGGCCAAATGCTACCTGAATATTGTCAGGCCATCACTGCTTCCCTGGGGAGCTGTTCCAGTGCTCCACCACCCTCTGGGTGAAGAACCTTTTCCTAATATCTAACCTGGACCTCCCCTGGCACAACTTTCTGCCATTCTCTTGGGTGCTGTCATTGGTCACCAGGGAGTAGAGATCAGCACCTGTTCCTATTTTGCAAATTATTTTGAATACAATATGAATTTCTGTCAAATATAAATATTCTTTTAACCCTTGATGTGTTTTAGGTAGATACAAGTTATCCTAATGAAGCATATTTTGAGGGAGTAAGAGTGGAAAAGGTTAGTGAAACATGGAAAATAATCATTCTTCAGTTTATAAAAGCAAATACCTACATATAACTGATAACCTCTGTAAACTCATTCTGAAGCCAGTAGTGGAGTCAGTCCTGTTAGCTATAGGTCAGGCTAGACTGAAAGGCAGTGCAGGGAAGATTTGTGCCAGCAGAAACAAATATGCAGATTTAAATTAGACAGTAGACAGACGTGCTTAAAAGTCAGGTCACCTGGTCAGTTATTCCCTCCTCATCCATTCATCTCTGTCCATGGTAGTACCTTGGAGGAGCTCTCTTTACCTATTTCAGGCAAATGCCATTGGGGAACAATCTTAGATTGGTCCTTCAGCAACACCCTGGGATCAGAAACTTCCACCAGAAATGCTGACAAAAGTGAACATCTGTCCTGGGCTTTGAGGGCCTACCTAGATGGGGGGAAATAAAGTTACAAAAAGCATTACTTAGCCCAGATTGTTTAACCCGTGTGTATGTAGTTCATATTAAAATACCAGGGAACTGATTTCAACTTGGTTTAAACAGAAGTGCGAGCCTGTAGGGGAGCTGGATGTGTCTATTTCAACGAGAATTGCGATCAGTGTGTTTTAAAATGCTTAATTGATTTGCTAATCTGAAATGATACATTTGAAATGCAACTGTAGCAGTATACAAGTGCAAAAAGCCTCTAATCTGGTAAAACCATAATTTCTGGCCTGTTACTTTTTGTCCTTTCAGCAGAGTTTCAGCTGACGTGGATTAAAACATGTTTACGTCACACCAAATGTCATTTATAGATAAGTTATATTTTATGTAGAGAAATTCTGAGGTCTTTAGTATAGTTTTTGATCTTTCAGGTGTAGCTGTGGCCATGTTGGCCAACCAATCAGCTAGTTTACCCAGGTAAAGTGAGCTGTTTTCCCTAAGGAGTTCTCAGGTATCGCTATTTGTATAGCCTGAATTTGCTTAGGAAGGGAAGACTTAATTGGATGTTTCCTGATGGTTCAGAAATTCTCAGATGAAACTTTTAAAACCTTACTCAGAATAAGGTGTCGTCAGAAGCCGTCCTTTCTCAGAAGGCTGTTAATGAGCCATTGCCGCTTGAACTGTGCAAGAAGAGGGATGTCTGTCCTGTTAGGAAGTGCAAAACCACAGGGTTATTGCAGAATTAGGAGGAGAGAGACGTGGTATAAATACTTGACTCCCTGTAAGTTGTAGCTCATGTTCTTGAAAACCCTGTGTGGTTTGTGATGCTTTGAGTCAGAGGGGGTTCTTGGAATACAAAATGTCTTGCCTTCTGCATTGGGAATTAAGAGGAAAACTCCGATACTGGAGGGTTTTCTCCACAAAGCCAAGACAGTACAATGCTAGATTTGGCAGAGTACCAAAGCAGCCTCAGAGCCTCAGGGAAAAGGGTTTTTGTCCCTTAGGAATGAGAAGGAATGAACTGTCTTTACTGTGTCAGAACATGTAGGAAGCCTGTGTTGCTGCAGCAGTTTGCGAGTCCAAATGCTGGAGATTTTTTTAGGCTACAACATTAGGCAAACAGCAAGCATAGAGCAGCAGAATAACAAACTTGAATTTGTCCACTTTCACAGACTTCTGAATTTTCTACAAAAACCCCACTGCCATCCTTTGCCGCAGCTACAGAAACCTGCTTGCTTAAGTTTTGATTCGGGTACGATTTGATGGATTCAATCACAATTTCCTTTGGGCAACGCTGTTGTCTAAATCTCTCTGTGCCTATAAGTGATCTCCATGTGACAGGTTCCTTTGCAGGCCTTCAAATCTTCCTAACTGGCAGCAGAAGAATCAAGAAAGCTAAGGTAAAACCTGCCTCGTCTCCATTTCTTAAAATGTGAAGTCAGTCAGGTATTTATTCCTCAGATCATACCTCAGCAGCTTAATCGCATCCTCTTAGATTCAAAAGTAGGTTACGTGAGGAGTATGACTATGGAGGAATAAATCATAGAGCTGTTTTTAAAAAGAGGATAGATCCCATGAGGGAGGGAGCGTATTCTGCATTCCTCAGCAAAAGCCAAACCTGTTTTTTGTAAATTGGTCAGGTACTCAGTGATGTGTTGCCTTGTCTCTGTGCTCTTGGTGTCCTAAGCCCTGCTTCTCAAGAGTTCAGATCAGCAGGCGCTGATCTCTTCTCTCTAGCGACCAATGATAGGACCTGAGGGAATGGCAAGAAGATGTGCCAGGGGATGTTTAGTTTGGGTATTAGGAAAAGGTTCTTCACTCAGAGGGTGGTGGAGCACTGGAACAGCTCCCCAGGGAAACAGTCACAGCAGCAAGCCTGGCAACATTCCAACAGCATGTGGCCAACCCCCTCAGGCAGCCGGTGTGAATGTTGGGGTTGTCCTGTGCAGGGGCAGGCATTGGACTGAATGATGCTTGTGTGTTCCTTCCAGCTCAGGTCGTTCTGTGATTCTGTGAGTTCTGTATGACAGAGGAAGGACTGGCAAGAGCAGCAGTGCTTACAGTGCTTCATCATTAAGCAGGCCTATATTAGGAGGTCTAAACCCACCCAGCAATCCAGAATAAAGGTGGCAGGTGGACATGGAGCATATGTGGGCATTGCTGCTTACCCTTTACTGCACTGGACAGAGTGCATTGCTGTTTGCTGACTGCTTGTTAACAGTGATCACATACTTATTGTCACTTTCAGATAGAACCATAGAATCATAGAATGGTTTGGTTGGAAGGAACCTTAAAGCCCATAGGTCCACTTCCCCCTACCCCCGCTACAAACGTACCCAGGAACGACAGAAAGGTTGCATATTTAGAAGTGCATCCAAGGAAGGGTTAGAAATATGTTTCAGCACCTTTCACGTATCTGTATGGTGGATTCACAGCCCATCCAAGCAGGGAGTACCATCTAGATGTAAACACCTCACTGTTATGTAGTGATTTAGGTGAACAGGATCACCCATGTCGAGTTTCACAGGTGTTTCCATTGCAAAGTTACCCTGCCTTTGGCAGCAACTATTACACAACCAAAAAGGGCCCAAAGACCAAAGAGGACACATTAAACTAGCACCACTTTCTCCTCTGTACTCTGGGGGCTGAAGTATGTAGGGATTTCTCCTGTATACATACAAACCAGTTTTTCAACTTTAAAGTGACCTAGCATTTTAAGCACAACTAAAAATCATTACTGGACAGCAAAAACTTGCTTCAAATAACTTTCAGAAACTATACTGAATTTGCAGTGTCTTGCATGGTTCCTAATTGAGTTTTTCCATGTGATGTTGTCTGTAGAATAATTTTACTTGCTAAAAACAGGGAGCAAAGATGAAATTCTGCATATATAACTAGTTATAATACCAATATTTAATGTCATTAGCTGTAGTTCTCAGAAGGACAATCAGAAAATGAAGCGAGGGTACTGATCACTAGAAAAAGAATTAGCAAATTGATGCCTTGGGAGACCTCATAATTTGGACGCTGCTCATGGAAAAATCCAATAATTACAGTTTTCAGGCACCATATGCGAAAGTACTTCAATGCAGAGGCACCTGTGAGCAAACACTGGCTTCTCCACCTTAAATTTCAGGTTGGGTTCTGCATGCCATACACAAGCCTTGAAGCAAAAGATGTTTTAAATAAATAATGTCTTGTTGTTCGTGTACACAATGCTCCTTTGCTGAGATCTGATTTAGTGCTTACAGGGCAGGTTATAAAGCAAGAAACAAAACCAGCCCCTTAACAATAAACAGTACAAGGTAAAAAACTCACCTTATTTGTCCCCAAACTTGCAAGATGGCGTTAACCGCATACCTTTATGTCTAGAGGTTAGTCAAGGGCAGCAGGTGTGGGTGTGGGGAATACACAGTGCTGCTTCACAAGGCAGAATACCGGAATTAAATATAACCTGGGAAATTTATCCTCATTTAAAAACCCAAGTTGTCCTGCACTTGCAGATTTACTCATATACTCTTGGCAAGAAAGATTGGTCAAAACACAAGACTGTAAAGAGGAAGAAAAGAAATACTGATTTTTTTTTGTAGTGTTTAATTTCAATATGAATAATAGCATACATGTTCTAATACTTACTGTACAAGAAACTCAAAGCTTCTGTGTTAAATTGAGCATCTTGTCAATCCTTGGAAAGAAAAAAAAAAAAGAGAGGCAATTTTTTCTCTTCCAAAATGCTTTTGCATGGAAGTTGGAAACTGAAATCAGAATAGCCTTCATCATTTTGCCCTTCTTTATTAATAAACACCCTGTCTCCTCGAGGCAGTAGCTTTTTGGCTATAACCAATGACTCAGTTTTTGTTAGTCTGTGGAAGCATAATAATTGAAAAAATCAAATGAAAGTGGGAAGCCGAATGGACACATGTGCTGGAATGCTCCTGTGTTGTTTTATGGCCCACTCATGTGGTCAGTAGATTAAAAGCTTTGTTAACAGCTGGGCAAGATGATCCTAGAATCATAGAAGGTTTGGGTTGGAAGGAACCATAAAGACCATCCAGTTCCAACCCCCTGCCAACCTCCCACTAAACCAGGCTTCTCAAGACAGAGAGAGCTGCAATCAGAGCCCTGAAGTACTTCAGCCTGACAGCTCTCACTCACTACCCACACTCAAAACACATGGGAAACCCAGGCCAGTAGTCTCACCTGCAGCTGCTTGCTTGGTCTCCCCTGGGGTGGTGGGTTTTCAGCAACAGCAAGCTGTCTGTCTTGACCTAAGAACAAATCTAGGACTTCTGGTATGTTGTGTTTGTGCTATTTAAAAATATCAAAATTAATTCTAAAATGGCTAGTAACAAAGACTACTGTGCTAAGGACAAGAAACAGAGTGCAGGTTTTCATTATACCTACATAAATATGTGTGTGTCTTCATATATATAAAAATTAAATAGGTTACAGATCAATTGGGGAATATCCATTGCTTTTGCTCACATGTTCTCTCCTGGACTTCACAAAGAGAGAGATTGATCAGAACTGCAGCGTTCCCACCTCCATTTTGACAAACCAGCATCTGCCAGAAGCACCAGGCTGCTCTGCGAGGAGGGGGAAGTGCCAAGTAATTTAAAGCCCCACGAGCTCTTTGGGATGTGCACGGAGCTGGGAATCTGTGGTTTTACTCTTTCCAAGTAAACAGAAATACAAGTCGCTTAAAAAAAAAGATGCCTACCCTCTATGTGGAGCGCTCATGTCAGCTTCAAGGGAAGGTTGTGGAAGTGGTTTGTGGGATTTGTAGTCCTTTTCTTGAAGTCAATCAGCACAAAGGGAAATGGGGCTTCCAAATACAACGTGCTATACACATTTAACACCTTTGCCTAGGTCTAGGTCTGGACACAATGATTTTCATAGAAACATGGAATGATAGAATGGTTTGGGTTGGCAGGGACCTTAAAGATCATCCAGTTCCAAAGCCCCTGCCACGGGCAGGGACACCTCCCACCAAACTGCTCAAGACCCCATCCAGCCTTAGATAGCAGGATACATCTTTTTCTACAGTCACTCACACCATATTAATTTAATTACTAAAAGAACTGCAGCAGTGATCACTGGGAGTGATGCAGCCCTTTGCATCTGCTCGGAGGGTGTTTGTCAAGAGTGTGCAGTTACGTATAGGCCTACAAGTGGAAAAACTAACCTTGAAAAGACTCATGCAGCTCTCATCCTTGCTGAGGCAAAGATGAGTTCATGTATACAAGCAGGTTTGTGTTGTGACAGCCTTCCTTGAGGTACCCAGGTGCCTCTTGGAAGAGAATAATCTCCTTGAATCACTCACCCAGCAGCCCCAATTCTTGTCTGCTTTTCTGGATGGCATCACACGTGGGTGTTTCTTTATCTTCCCTTATTTACAGTTCCTCTTCTATTGTTACACCAGTCTTTGCTTTTTGTTTCTGGTGGTTGATGTTGGTTAAGAATGGTAAGTTAACAGTGAACTACCTCACGCTATGAAAAACGCAACCCAACAATGTTATTTTTTTGAATTATTTTTGACTGCTGCCTATTACTGTCACTCTAATAAGAATAATTCCTTTTTGTTCTCCAGAACTTTGGTCTTTGATATTCTGATTTCCGTTGCCTGAGTGTTGTCACAATATTCCAACACCTTTTAAAAGTGTCTTTTTATAGAACAAACTGCAAGCAATGAGCAAGGCCAGCTTGTGTGGGGGTGATATTTAAAAAAGCAAAGCAAAAAAGAAACCCAAGAAATAAAACTCAGCAAACTGCTGCTGCCTGTCAGGAGTCCTCCCTTTTTCAAGCAGAATGGGTGCCCTCTGCAGGTAACTATTTTCAGACGAGGATTTTGGACGTGTGCCTCCTTTTATTTCTGAGTGTCAAGGTGTTACCAGGATCGACTGGTGCTTTTTTGGGTATTTTAAACTGGATATCACAATCCTGGCTGCAAACTCAGGCATTGGAACAGGAGTGCACCAAGCACCTGGTCTGCATCCAAATATGATTTTTCCCTGAATTGTGTGTGTGAGAGGTGGAGAAGGTGGGTGTTGGAGTAAATATCTTCCCTGCAGTTTTCACTAGGGCTTTTAACAATATTTTTTAATGCCAAGAAGGTAACTATAAAGCTGTTCTCTGTAGCAGCCAGCCACTTGAACTTGTACAGGATGAACAGGCAAAAGGGATACAGCCTAAACACTACCAGGAAGGCATCTTTCTTGCCTTAAAGAGAGCATTGTATACTCCACCTTTTCATTTTTCTCTTCAGTTAGCCATGCCTGTGCAGGTTACGGTGTTTGAGTACCAAGTGCACTGCATAAAGGGGTAGCTGTGTGCACCTCTGAGGCAGAAGTGCTATGATATTGCTCTTTCGCCTGACTCTGTAGCACACAGTTCTAGAGCTCAGTGATGCTCTGACAGCACAAAGGGAGGAGAGGAGATCAATGGGGATCCTGGTGAGGTCTGAGCTGCACTTGATGTCACATCAGCTGGTAATAAATCCTTGCAGCTGGGCAGCAGCTGACACTGCAGCCAGGTCGGGGAGCAGGAGAGTAGGTGGGAACCAGCCAATACTTCAGTAGTTACCTGCCTCTCCTGGAGGAAGTGATACCAGCAAATTTCCTGGCAACAGCCAAATATTAAGATGCGAGAGGAAACCAACTGCAACTTTAATCTGAATGTGTGTATTTGTTTTCTCTTTCCTCTTTCCCATCGCTGCAGTGACCATCTCTTATCTGAGCACAACGCTTCAACTCATTCCAAAATGCTCTTCTGGCACAGTCAGCCTGAACATTACCACCACCACCAGTATCCCACCAGTAACAGCAGCTACCTGCGGTAAGAAAAGAACGGGAGTGGGTTTAAATAATAATAATTATTATAATGCTATGGTACACAACAATGCAGACTGCAGAGCCTTTGCTAATTCACAAGTTCAAGCTGTCAAAATGAGCTGGTGATGGCAGAGCCTTTCAGAACAGTTTGAGCAGCGCAATCCACATGGTGGAGATTTACTTTGCTATAGCTCGGCGATCTGCACAAACTGTGCCCCAGTAGGTGGGTTTGATAGGAATGTTTTACTGCTTAATGTAATAAGATGTGTTAATTTTTTGTTTCTTTTTCAAGTTACCTTTGCAGTCTGTAGATGAAACCCTGTTTATGTAAAGTAATACAGACTTATAAATACCTTGATGTTTCACATCTACTTTGATTATCTGCTGCAGCAGGATCAGGACTATGGTCATATAAGTCCAAGCACACTGGCTAAATACTTTGTGTTGAAATCCTGATGCAATATACAGCTTTTTTTGCATCAGCACGTTTCTCTGAGATATGAACTGGCTTTACCTCTTTATGACTAACATATTATTTGTGTATGGTATTCAAATTTTTTCTTATAATTAAAAATGATTATGCTTTGAGAAGAGCTAAGCTCATAGATTCCAGATAATCTTGATGTTAAATGAGTTTCAGTTCATAATGTGGTTCAGTCTCTGTATTAAGCTTTAGGTTATTACTTTTTGGTTAAATACCTTGCTATGGCTTTTTGTATGTTGATAGTCTCACAGCAGTTACTGTATCACAACATTACTTCTGCTCTTGTAGGCTTGTTGAGTAGCACATTTTTATTATCCATGTGTGGTTTCGCATTTATAAGCAAAAGAACTGAGGCTATATTTGGGTTCCAGACTGTAAAACTAATGAAAATATGGTGGAGTTTTATAAAATTGATTCATTTCAATGCAAAGGTCAGACTGTTTTGAAATTCAGAGTGGCTAACACAAGTGTGCAGCAAACACAGCGCTGTTTCTGTTGATGGGAGCTGTAAATCAGAAATTAAGAACCGGCTTTGGAGTTCCCCAATGCAATACTGCTCACGTGCGCAGTTCTGAGTGCAAAAGGAACCAACAGCAAGGGAAAGCAAGGATATCCACCCTTCTTCAGCCTCCATTCAGCCTCAAGGAGGAGTGTTCCCTCCCAGCTTTTTTCAGGGCCGTGCTCTCTCAGGACCTGTTTTCACCATGTCCTTGTCTTTCTTCATTGCTCCCTGTATTTGCTTCTGTTTCCCCACCCTTACCTACAAATCTACCATTCGAGTCCCTCTGAAGTTACTCTTCCAACACTCTTTTGAAGACCTGCCTTTAGGTTTGGATGGCAGCTGTGCAGCTGTGTTTTGGTACTGAAATACAGCCAAGGGGACACTTTCATAAACACAGGGTTGTGTTTAGGAGTTAACCCTTGAGGTCGATTACCAAAAGCAGAAAGAATACAAAACCTTTCAGGCACAAGGCTTCGGTCCAATCACAATTATCAAACTGCTGGCTCTGTCCTCAGTGCTTCATTCATGACAAAAGCACCACACGTACTTCACTCCTGCATCTGGACATCAGTAATAGAAACAGCCATCAACTTCAGGGGAGGACGCCAGCCAGCGTTAGAAAGGAGTGTCCCAGAATCCCTTCACCCACATCCTGGTAAAACTGTACTTGGAATGCATTTATGCAGAGATGTTTCCAACATCAGGTCCCACTGCATGCACTTGTTCTCTGTTATATCAAGTCTGCAATTCCAGTTGGTGGGGCTGGTGATAGGGATATGCAGAGAGCGAATGGCAGAGACACAAGGGCATGGCATCCCTGATGAGTTAGGCTTGTGGATCTGGCCTGCTCAAAGGGTTAGAGAAGGAATTTGAGACCTAAAAATGCTTAACCCCTGTTTCAGACAATTCCAGGCAGGAAGTGTTGAATGACTTTCATGCAGGCAAAGCTTGGAAGAGAACTGGGAGGAAAGAAGTATCATTCTATAAAGTGTATGGAGTCTTCTGTCCTGTAGCCTCTGCTCTCAGCCCTACTGATAAGCAGTTACAATTTAGGCACAAATTCTGCACAATTATCCTCAAAACAGGCTCATTCACCTAACTTGTTGGACTCTGCATGGGGTTTATAGTGCTTATGTTGCAGAACAGGAATTTTACAAGGAAAAGAACATTAAAAAAATGCACCACGTGCACAGGATGTGGATTTTCAATGGTTCCCATTTGGTTAAACTCACTCTAGTTTTCTGTAGAATACAGATAGCATGAAAAGTGTGACAATTTTTTCAGTCAAGACTGTTTGTTGCTCACAAAGAATAAGAACAACTTTACTTTCACAGCAGAAATTGTTAGTCTTTATTTGCTTAGTCTTTAAAAATATCTTGAAGTTAGCTCTACTTACCCTGACTATAAGGCAAATATAGAAGTTTAGCCACAAATCATCCTGAAAGTTAAATTAGGAGAAGACTAACAGAAAAATTAGGATTAAAAATTTAAAAAATCATAGAATCATGGAACGGTTGGGTCTAAATCTAAGGGAGCACCTACTATTCATACGACAATATGCAGAATGTCAACATTCTAATGTAGGCATTAAAAAATCATAAGCCTGTCTTAAAAACTGGAAAACAGGATAGAAATAATTTTGTTTTCAAGATTTCTGTTTGTAATCACTATCTGCCTAAACATATTTTTAAACTCTTTTGGAACAAGTTGAGAATACTGCAACAGAATCACAAAAACTAAAGTTTTGAGTGCTTGAGCTGATTTGGACTGAGGCTACAACTTCATATGCTGGAGTTGGTTCCATTTGACTGGAAAACAGTGTTTCTATGCACTCCTGACCTCAGTCGATGATCTGAGAACAGCACTTTACTGAAAGAGTGGTGAAGCACTGGAACAGGGTGCCCAGGGAAGTGGAACATCCCTGGAGGTGTTAAAAAAATGTGTAGACATGGCATATAGGGTGATATTTTAGTAGCCACGGTGGTGCTGGGCTGAGCGTTGGACTGGACGATCTTAGAGGTCTTTTCCAGCCTCCATGATTCTAGGATTCTATTTTTAATTTAATAGAAAAAGACATTTTGTATCCTTAAGTAGCTAAAGACACGCTAACAGTCAGCTTTCTTACCATGGACAAGCTTTTTAAAGACTGAACTGCAAGAGGATGGTTCTTACTGTATCCACTCAAGATACTCTCAGCAGAGGTTGGAATTTATGTCAGAAGAAAACAATTCCCAACATAAAAGTTATCAATTTGTGATCTTGTAACTGCCGTGTAGCTATGCTAATGTAAACAGAGTAAGCAGATAAACCAGTTTTGCTACACATAAATCAAACTGTACCTGGGCTTCTCTGGTCATGGATCCTCTCTTATCTCTGTCAGAAGTAGAAAGTGCACTCCTTTTAGTTTTCTGCAAACCATCACTTCCCTTTGCATCACTTACAGAAGTGGGGAGGCGGTTTTAGTGTTACTTTTGCTCCCTTATTTGTATAAAGTCCACTTTATGTCTAAAAATGTCTGCTTAGGGTAAGGTTTGAGTTCTCAATTAAAAATCTAATTCTACAATGACAGGAGTTCAAGCTGACTTTGTAGCCACTACTGTTGTCTGTGCGATAGTTTATTAACTGGACTATAAACTTCCCACAATAGTCACTGAAATTAATTAACGCCATCATTTGGGTTGTTATCCACCTTCAGAAGTGCTAACAAATATTTCCATCATAATAATAAACTAACAAATTCAGGGTATTGTTGTTGTCTCGTCAGGCTTGAAAGAGGTATTTTGCCTATGGTAACTTCAGTTGTTCCCCCCAAAAACTGTAACTCGGTACTTAGTGCTTGTGCTTGTAACTTGCCCATAAGCCCATGCCCTCTTCATGAATTTCCCCTTTTTAAGCTTCCTCTGTCAAGCAAATGAATTGTTGGGCTGACGGTTGGACTTGATGATCTTAGAGGTGTCTTCCTACCTTAGTGATTCTATGTTTCTAGGTTCATCTGTCCACAGACAGGTAAAGAACACTTACATCAATTACAGCAGCAAAATACCTGTACAGTTTTCTGAAGAAGCTGGCAGTTCAAACTGAACTTATGAGCTGCCTTTAAAAATAATAAATCATGGTCCCTGTGCTTCTCTTTAGTTTTGAGGAGGTCATGCATACGTTTTGAATGACACATTAATGAATTTAGGGCCTTCCTTACTTGTATACTGTGAAAATCTTGTTGTTTTGTACTTAAATTGTAACTAAAGCATGTAGCTATATGATCAAAATACATTCTACAGTCTCACCGCTTTCCTGTAGTTCGCTCATTGGGTGTATCATTGTAATGAAACTTCTCATGAAATTATTATTTAATTATTAATCCTCTGAATTATTAACATTTGAGGTTTCTTGAGAACCCTTCTTAACATGAAGTCATGGGCTCCCCATCACTGGACTAAGTATTTTATGACCAGAGGGGACAGGATTAAAATCTAAACCACAGGTAGTTCCAGTCCTTCCTTGCATCCCTTCTAGGTTACTCCAGCCACCATGTCATTATAATCAGCATGAATTATTTATTAAAAGCTTAGCTGTCTCCTAAATCCTCTCCTTGAAGAATATAAAATAATCATTTTAAGTAACAACACAAAATCAAGCTACTCCAGTAATTTTTTGCAAAATATAGATCCGTATTCCAGAAAGACAAATTTGATGCTACTTGAATACACCTGGATTTAACTCGGTTTGGCCGAGGAAAGGCAGTCTTAATGCATCTCAAAACCTAAAAAATTGATATAAATTGTTAAAATGGGCCAAGAAACAAGGGAAAGGCAGAAAGAAACAGAGAACATAAATGCTAAACAAAGGAAATTCTTTATAGTAGTGCATTTTTCACCTTAGCACAGGTGGATGCAGTTTAACCTGAAGATGAGAGAGTTGGGGTTGTTCAGGCTACAGAAGAGAAGGCTCAGAGGAGACCTTACAGCAGCCTTCCAGTACTTAAAGGGGGCTACAAGAAAGCTGGGGAAGGGCTCTTTCTCAGGGAGTGCAGTGATAGGACAAGGGGCAACAGTTTTAAGCTGAAAGAGGGGAGTTTTAGATTAGATATTAGGAAGAAATTTTTTACTGTGAGGGTGGTGAGGCAATGGCACAGGTTGCCCAGAGAAGCTGCGGATACCCCATCCCTGGTGGCCGCATCTTGAGTATTGTCTGCAGTTTTTGATGCCACAGTATATAAAAGGATATAAAGCTACTGGACCGTGCTCAGAGGAGGCCACAAAGTTAGTGAAGGATTTAGAGGGGAAGCCATAGGAGTGGCTAAAGTTACTTGGTCTGTTCAGACTGGAGAGAGGAAACCAAGGGGAGACTTCATCGCAGTCTACTGCTTCCTCACAAGGGGAGGAGGAGGAGCAGGTGCTGATCTCTTCTCTCTGGTGACCAATGATAGGACTCGAGGGAATGGCAGGAAGATGTGCCAGGGAGGTTTAAGTTGGGTATTAAGAAAAGATTCTTCACTCAGAGGGTGGTGGAGAACCGGAACAGCTCCCCAGGGAAGCAGTCATGAAGTACTCTGTTGGTTCTGCCATGGGCAGAGATGAATAGATGGTAAGCGAATAACTAACCAGGTGAGCTGACTTTTAAGCACATCTGTCTACCGTCTAACTTAAATCTACATATTTGTTTCTACTGGCACAAATCTTCCCTAGTCACACAGGACCTGCGTTTGAGTCTAGCCTGACGAAACCGACTCCGCTACTAGCTTCAGAATGAGTTTATAGATGTTATCAAGTTATATGCAGGTATTTGCTCTTTCCACTGAAGAATGATATTTTCCATGTTTCACTAATCTTCTCCACTCTTACTCCCTCAAAATACGCTTCATTAGGATCATTTGTGTCTACCTAAAACACATCAAGAGTTAAAAGAGTATTTATATTTGACAGAAATCATATTGTATTCAAAATAGTTTGCAAAATAGGAGCAGGTGCTGATCTCCCTGGTGACCAATGATAGGACCCAAGGGAATGGTAGAAATTTGTGCCAGGGGAGGTTTAGGTTAGATATTAGGAAAAGGTTCTTCACCCAGAGGGTTGTGGAGCACTGGAACAGCTCCCCTGGGAAGCAGTGATGGCGCCAAGGCTGACAACATTCCAGCAGCGTTTGGAAAACGCCCTCAGACACACGGTGTGAACGCTGGGTTTGTTTTGTGCAGGTACAGGACCTGAACTCGATGGTCCTTGCGGGTCCCTTCCCACTCGGGACACCCTATGATCCTAAGGTCCCATCCCAACCCCGCCCTGAGGCGCAGCGCCACCGACGCCACTTCCTGCCCGCCTCCCGTTCCCATTACGCCTCGCGGCAGTGGGGTGGGCGGCCCGCGCGCCATCGCAGCGCACGCCGGGCGCTCCGGCCCCTGGGGGCGGAGCTGGGAGGGGGCTCCTCCCCCTCTGACGCGGCCTGGAGCGAGGAACAGCGCTCTCGTTGGCCGCGCTTCCCTTTTGCCCCTCCTCACCTCCCTCTGTTTGGCCGCTCTGAGGGCGGCCAGCCAATGGGCTGCCGAGGCTGTGGGGGAAGAGGTCCCCTCCCACACTCGGTGGGGAGGGGTGGAAGCAGCCGCCATGTTGGCGTGAGCGGCGGTGGCGGCGGCCACGGCTCCCGCGGGGGCGGCGGCGCGAAGCCCGGACGCCCCCCGTCCTCCCCTTCCCGTTACAGCAGCGCGAGGCGGCTCTCCCCTTCCCCGTGGCGGCGGAGCCTTCGCTGCTGCCGCTGCCTTCCCTTCCCCCCCGCGGCCGCCACCCCGTGAATGATGCGGCGGGAGGCGCCGCTGGGCTGGGTCGGAGCTCGGGCGGTGGCGGCGGCTTCGGGCAGCATCCAGTTGGAGGAGGAGGCGGAGGAGGGGGCTGCCCGGTCCCCATCGCCCTACGGCGGCCGGGCGAGCGCAGGATGCTGAGAGGCGTCGCGGGGAAAGGGTCCCCCCGGCGCTGAGGCGGAATCCCTCTTCCCACCCCCCTCCCCTGCACGTTTGTCCCGCTTTTCCGTTCTTTCGGCCCCTTGCTTCCCCATTTCCCGGTTCCTTCGCTTCCCTCCTTTCTGCTCTAGGGCCAGTTGGCCCCTCCCGGCCCAGGCTCCTCCCGCGGAATCCCGCGGGAAGATGGCGTGGGTGTTGAAGATGGATGAGGTGATCGAGTCCGGGCTGGTACACGACTTCGATGCCAGCCTCTCCGGCATTGGGCAGGAGCTGGGAGCCGGTGCCTACAGCATGAGGTAACTCCGGGGTAGGGGGAGCGGTGGGTGTCCCATCCTACCCTCTTGAGCATAGAATCATTGAGTGGTTTGGGTTGGAAGGGACCGTGAGGGTTGTCTAGTCCAACTACCTTACAGTAAATAGAGTAATCGTCCAGTAGATTGAGTTGTTTAGAGCCCCATCCAGGCTTTCCTTGAATGTTTCCGGGGATGGGGCATCCACCACCTCTCTGGGCAACCTGTGCTAGTGGTTCACTACTTGAGCGAAAAAAATTTCTTCTAGTACCTAGAATCATAGAATGGTTTGGGTTGGAAGGGACCTTAAATATCATTGCTTAAGTGCTCATTTTTTGTGGATAGAGCTGATTATGGGGCGGATGGAAATCAGAAGACTTCTAGGTGTAGGCCTTGAAATAAATTGGAACGTTAAGTTTTGGATGTGAAAGATGGGTGTAGAAGGTAAATATTTTCTCTAAGTGACTTAAATTTAGAATATCAAACTTCCTAGAGTCTATGAGAGACATAAAGTGGCATAGAAGGAAAACTAATTTAGTATCATAAGCATATAGTATTTCATAGAAGTATGGAATTACGGAATGGTTTGGGTTGGAAGGGACCTTGAAAATCCGTCCAGTTCCAAACCCCCTGACATGGGCCCGGACACCTCCCATCAGAACGGGATGCTCATGGCCCCATCCAGCCTAGCCTTGAACACTTCCAGGAAGGGGGCATCCATAACTTCTCTGGGCAACCTGTGCCAGTGCCTCACCACCCTCATTGTGAAGAATTTCTTCATGTTGTCTAATCTACATCTTCCACCTTCCAATTTGAAGCTGTTCTTCCTCATCGTCTCACTGCTTGCCCTTGTAAAAAGTCCCTCCCCAGCTTTCCATAGGCCCATCAGGTACTGGAAGGCCTTCCACATAAAGTGGCTGGAGAACAAACCTTATGAGAGGTGACTGAAGTAACTGAGGTTCTTCAGCCTGGAGAAAAGGAGGCTGAAGGGGGGGACCTCATCACTGCCTACAACTGCCTGAAAGGAGGTTGTAGCAAGGTAGGTGTTCTGTCTCTTCTCCCAAGTGACAGGTGATGGGACAAGAGGAAATGGCCTCAGGTTGCACCAGGGGAGATTCAGATTAGACATCAGGAAAAATTTTTTTACTTAAAGGGTTGTCGGACACTGGAACAGCTGCCCAGGTTTGAGTCTCAATTGTTGGAGGTGTTTAGGAGATGGATAGATGAGGTGCTTAGGGATATGGTTTAGTAGTTGAGAGATAGGGTTGGTCTTGATGATCTCAAAGGTCTTTTCCAACCAAGCAATGCTGTGATTCTCTTTTTTATCCCTGCGGCTCCTGGAGGCACTTTACAAGGAGCGAGGATGTGGGGGAGACCCCTTCTGCCTGGTGTCTCCAGATTTCTGCTTCTCCCCTGGTACTGCATGGCGTGAGGGGGCTGCCTTGACTGGGCCTCCACCTCATTCCTGAAGGGCGGGCCAAGGCTGGCAGGATCCTGCCTGGTGTGCGTCAGGTCTGCTGAAATACAGCGTGGATCTGTCCCTGGGCTGTGGAACCAGGCCCCATCTTCCAGAGGAATCGTCATCATTGTCTTCTCAGCCAGCATCATTCTGGATGAGGCTCTGAGCAGCCTCGTCAGGTGGGAGGTGTCACTGCCAGTGGCAGGGGAGTTGGAACTGGATGATCTTTAAGGTCCGTTCCAACCCAAACCATTCTGTGATGCTGGTTCATAACAGTAACTTTGTCCTTTAACGTTTAATAGATATTCATTCTCAAGCAGATAAGCATTGTCACAGTTAATAAGGTAGCAGTATGGTTGTCCTTTAATTAGTCTTTTTGTTCTTTTATATTTCTCTGTATTATATGTCTTGTATGACTCTTTCCCTTGTCACGTGGCTCTTTCTGTTCTTAATTGACTTGGAAGTTTCTTTACCTTTCAGTTGTTTCCCAGGTACTATAGTAAAAAAGTGTTTAAATAGTATTTGGGTGTGCTTTGGCAAAGTTAAGATTAAACTGCATTTTATCTTGGTTATGCGTACAAAGTGTTGACATGGTTTAGTAGGCACGGTAATGTTGGGCTGGATGGTCTCAGAGGTCTTTTCCAACCTTAATAATTCTGTGATTCTATGATTCCTGGGTGATGTGTTAGCATGAAAAAGGGAAAATGCTTTGGAGACACTGGAAGTGATTTTAGTCTGAGGTTTTTTTGTCAGGCTTAGTCAGTATTTGAGAGTCTAGGGGAGTAAAACACTGACGGTTTTTGATAGTTTTTGTGGCCTAATCTATATGTAAGGCATGTTCCATCTCGGGGTCACCTGAAACTTGGAGGCCACCACAATATATGTATTTTAAGGCAATATATCCCAGGTTAAATGTTGTAACTGTAGTATCTTTGTTCAAAGTTATAAATAAAGGCTTCAGCTGAGTAGAAATGAGGACCCTCTTGCTGGCATTTGTGGTTGTGGACACAGCACGTTTATGGTGGGCTATGTATTCGATAGGGGGTTTTTTACGTTTTAGTTTGGGGGTTTTTTAGTTAAAAATTAAAGATTTAAATTAAAAATAGCTTTGAGAACTTGCCAGTTCAGAGAACAAGGTGATTCACCTCTCTCTTAATAAAAATACTCCCGATTTAATTTCACCTGGATTTAATTTCCCTTCTGTCCCAATTCTGTGTTTGTCAAGCAAGCATTTTCCCGTGAAGTGCTCGTTTCTGTGGGTGGCTGTATGGCCGTTGCCTGGGTGGCTTCCCAACATTCGGTTTCTGGTTTATCTTTTGCTTGTGTGAACACCAATTGATAATGCATAGGCTTCTGTTCAAGGACTCTTCTTCCTTCTTTGTCCTCATCGAGTTCTTTCTAGGATTTCTTGTGATTAGAAGTCTGAGTTTTGATTGCAGTGGTTTTCTATTTGTCTGTACCTGCCTGTTAGGATATTTTGAATTGCCAAAGAAACAGCTGCAGTAATTAAAAACGACTCTTAGGAAGTAATATTGTGCAAGCTATCTTGTATATAAGCCTTAAATTTGGTGCTGCATGCTTTTATATTTGTGAGGAGTCCCAAATATTTTTGGAACACAGTACTAACGTGGTTTGTAACTTTGATCTCTGAATACATAGTTAAAGGGATCCATCTGGTGGCGATTATTATTTGCTGGATTCAGGTTTCAGCAAATGTATTAGTTATTTTATGTACTGCTTAGATTGTTACTTTAGGGAAACCATAGCCTGTTAGATTGGTGGTGATGTGAGAGGGGAAGACTAAGAGAAATGGCGTAGCGTGAAGAGTAAAGTTATTACTCTGTCACTGTTCTGTGTGCCAGTAGAAGCTATTTACTTGTCATGTCCTTAGAAAAAGAGATGATGGAAGAGAAAGAAATGTCTGGAGAAGAATGCTGGAAGAGCTACCTAAGCTATATATATATATATGCCTTTATATTTTGTAAAGATGGCCTGCACATAGCCCCTTTACCCCTGTTCGAATTGTGTATAATGTAGCTGATGCTTTCTTGGGTTCATGATCAGTCAGTGCCCTGGAATAGAATACTTGGCATTACTCCTGTGTTTGTTCTTACCAAGAGAACTGCTTATGTCCATTGACCAGTAATTGTAGGGTTTTTAAAAGGATGCCAACTGGGAAAAAATTCTCTGCAGATTCACATAGTTTTCAGTTCTTAACATTTCCTTAAATCTTGAAACCCAGTTTTTCTGATGCCTGTTCTAATGTCTTATGCAATGAGAAACTTCCTATAAACACAACATTCAGTTCAGTTAATAATAGTCACTATCAGATGTGTCAAATAACACTGCCCCTAAAACGTGGTACCTTTAAAGATAGTAAGTTTTGAGTATTGCTGTTAACTTCAATCGATAATGATGCCATGTATAGAGTTAAGACTGTCACAATGATTTCTTGCAAATCCATCATAATATCCACTGTAACACAGCAAGAATCGTTTAATTTTAGGAATCACTGATCATTGCTATGAACTACTAAAAAATGGAGGCTATTTCACTGAAAAGATAAGTTTGAGGAACTAGCTGCTGTTTCTCTAACAGAATTACATTTTTCATTTAATGAATTATTTAATCAATGAATTGATTTAAATTAAGTTAAATGAGCATTAATATAAGGACGAGTACCTTAGTATTAATGACTGAATTTTTATGTTTGATTTGGTAGCTTAGTATATGGGTTTATTTAAGTGCCTGCAGTTCCAATGGTATTTGTAGAGGTGAAATTGAAACTTGATCATTATTTAAGGAGTAGCTATTTTGGTATATATTTCTAGATTAAAACCTGAAGTTTATTAAAATAAGCTGAAAAAGGTGATTGTTAGTTCTGAAATGGGAAAGTCTGTACAAAAGATTGTACCAAAAACCCATTCAGATGGGCTACCATTTTTGCAGCATCATGTCAATTTGACTCTGCTGCATCTTGCGCCCACCAGGAGAGTCTCTGGAGAAGAGAGCTGGCTGCTGCCTCGGTTGAAACAGCAGAAACCTCTTGCAGTCAGTCTTGTTTCCATACTGTGCTGTGGGAAAGCCTTGGATGGAGAGGGAACCTTGTGTATCAACTGTCCTCCAAGGCTTAAGCTAAAGTGATCTGCTAGGATTCGTCCTACAACTTTGTTTTCAAAGCAGAGGGAAGGTGTTGTCTTCTCACAAGTTTCAGGACCCTGACAGCCTTTTTTTGACCTCTGATTAACATGATTGGGTTATGATTATTACTGTCTTTATATTCACTGTGGAAAATGATAGAATGGAGTTATGTCATTCAGGGTCCATTTTCCTTGTGGTGGCTGCTGTCACTTCCTAGCAGACAAAATGAGTGCTGTGCTTCCCCTAACACCTCCTACCTTTTGAGACTGGGCTACTGGTTATGGTGTTTTTGTTTTTTTTTATTTAAGAGGAGTGGTTGCTCGAGGTACCCTGAAAAATTAGAGTGATTTTTTGGGGGTGGTGGTGGTATTTTTTTGTTCTGTTTTGGGTTTTTTTGTTTGTTTTGTTTTATTCTTAAGATGTACACAGTGTTTTCTACAGGATTAATTAAAAAGCTGCTGCAGTGACCCATTGTATGTTTATGTTTTGCACTGTAGAAAGAATAATTTTCACTGACACCTAGACTCTGTAAAATAATTTTTTTTAACCTGCTTATAATTGGAGCTTGATTCTCTATGCAGGCACAGAAATATGTAAATTCCTGTCAGGAAATAGGCATTTGAGGGGGAAAAAAAAAAACAAGCTCACAAATCTAAACCTGCTGGCTTTGTAACCACACATAAAACATGCTGAAAAGATAAACCTCATATTCCAGATCACTGACATTGGATTGGGGTTTTTGTTTCTTTTTTTTTTCTTGTTTTGTTCTCTTCTTCCCAGTTGAATGTGTGAATACATTTCAGAAGGTCAAGGAGACCGGTTTAATTCTTAAGGAAAAGATTCTTCAGATTGGGTAACTATCTTCTGTGTCCCATTTTCACTTCTAATGGTGAACAGACATGCGGGATTGAGAGCAAGGCGGCATGTTTACCCTCATTTATGCTTTATGCATTACTCTTGCTTAGCAACAGTCCATATCACAGATGGTGCAAATCAGAGCAGCTGTCTGACCTCCACAAGTTGGAGGATTGGATGGAGAACTGGAGATTTGTAACTGTGAACAAATACTATTCTTACAGCTTTTCTTTGGTTCCTCAAGATCTTAGGTCAGGGGTGTCAGACTTACGGCTCTCACTGTTCTCCTGCTCCTGCAGCGTCACACACGCTGCACACGCAGCCAGCACTGACAGGAGTGTAGGGGCAAGGAGCTTGGCGCTGCTGCTGGGTAGAAACAAGGTGCCGGGCCAGATAGTGGAGAGCTGGATTTGGCCCGTTGGCCATAAGTTTGACACCTCTGGCTTAGGAAGATGCTTGTTTTGATGGTGGGATTTTTGTTCATTCTTTGGTTGTTTTTGGGGGGTTTGTACCAGACTCCCCATAAGTTGAGGCTTTTCATAGAATCGTAGAATGGTTTTCATTGGAAAAATCTTTTAAGATCATTGAGTCCAAGCATTGATCCAGCCCTGCTAGTCCGCCACTAGACCATGTCCCCAAGTACGACATCTGCTGATCTTCTGGTGACTCAGCCACCTCTCTGGGCAACCTGTTCCAATGTTTGACAATCCCTTCAGTAAAGAAATTCCTCCCAATATCCAACCTAACCTTTAACCAATTGAGTTTGTGTGTGATGGGTTGTAGGATTCCCAGGAGCAGCGTTACATTTGTTTTCTCATTCACGTTGCATTTCTTGACAAAGTTGTTTCCCGGCAACACCTTCCAGGGGTCTTATCTTGCATCAGACTTGCTTTTGTGGGCACAGGGAAATGTTAGAAAGTGTCACCTGTCCCATTTCCTTACATTTTCCTGTGGCTTGTTCAGACCTCAACACTGCAGAGGTTGGCTTTAGATCATAACTCTAATTCAAATACTGCTTGAGGAACATATTTCTTGAGGTATTTGTCCTCGTAAACCATGCTTTCAGGTTTCAAAAGACCTGCATGTTCTTGGATGCTTTAGTGTTCACACCCAAAAGTGTACAATCCAGAACACAGATAAGGTGGATGGTTGATGCAATGTCACTTTGACTTTTGACAATATGCTGGTTCCTGTTCTTGTAAGGACAGGAGATTTTGTGACCCTGTTATTATTAGACATACTTGTTTTTATTTTTTTAGTACTTCAGAAAGAGTGTAAAAAGAGGGTTTTAAATTTGGATGAAAAGGTGATTTTGTGGCTAGCAAACACATTTCACAAGCATTGGGAGACTGAGAACTACATTTTTCTTAGTCTTTTTGTACTATGCTTGTGTAGGTTACATAAAACATGGTAGATACCACATGTGTTCTGTTCCACTGGGTGCTTTGGTTCAAGTGTTAGCATGCACTTTGCTTCCTCTTCTAAGCCTTCCTGCTTTTGTATGATGAAGTTTCATTTATGCACTTCTGTAGTGCAGCTAAAATTGGGTGTTGGAGATGTGTTTACAGCCTGCTTTTGGTGTGTCACAAAGACTATTCGTTTGTTTTTCTGGGAAAATTTTTTCCTCCCTTTAGGAAGAAAGAATGCTTTCAGTTGAGTGCTATAGTTAATGAATTGTGAGAGACTGAGATAAGACTTGTTACAGGAGGTAATAGTGTCAAAAATTTGATCTCAGAGTTCCTTCCATCAGGAGAGTAAACCTCGCTGGATATGCTTTTTCATATAATATCAAGAAGTCTATCAGAAGATGCTACTTCTCCTTCGAAATATTGCTGTTTGTTTATACCTCAGATTGCTTCTATTAGTTAAAAATTGCTTCTATTAGTTAAAAATTCACTTGGATGACAGAAGTGAAGTAAATTAGTCTTTTATTTCACAAGTTGTCAGTGGCAGAAAAAGAACAGAACCATCTATTAAAAGGGTTTTTTTCCCAGTAGCCTGAAATAATTTCAACAGTTGCAAAAAAATTTTTCCTTTATCTGTGGAACTCTGCCAGTGGGTGCTTCGGTTTAGGGAAGAGGTTCTTTGCTGGGTTAAATAAATTGAGCAAAGCTGGCAGTGGAAGTGCCTGTCATGGATCTGCATTGAGCCAGCACGAATGACATTTCATCAGGTGAATAGGAAGAGGAGAAAAGGATGCTGAAGTGTATGTAAGCATGGAGACTGCCAGTGATTTACTGGCAGGCAGATAATTTGCACTGCCAGACTATTGGCTCATTATTAGTGCAGAAATTATATCTGAGATCTGGGGAAGAAAAGTGAGAGCTGAGAGAGCTGACCTGCTCTCCTGGGGTTTTTTGTTGGGTCTTATAATAGAATCAATATAAAATTAGAGATGGTAAAAAGATTGTCATTTAGGATCTACATAGTTTTCAGGAATATGATGTACATAATAGCATATATTATATGTGGTTTATCACTTATGAGATACTCTTCTTCAGAGTAAGTAAAGAGGACTATTAAGAATGATAAATTTCCCTTTCCTGTTGGTTTCCTACTCCGAGTACACCTGGCATCTTTAGCTTTGCTATGTGACCAATGAGTTTTATTTTGTAGAAGATGCTTGTCACTGTGAAATGTAGATGGTCCATGTTTGGCTTATTGTGAGGATAAACAACAGGGGAGTTTGGCCTCAGAGAACTAGATTAAATGCTGTTTGTATTCTTGTGTTTCTCAAAGCTGTGCGTTCCTAATGATTTCCTAGGTAAACATAGACATTAGCAGTTTCTTGCTGGTTTCCTGTATCCCTGTTACTGCCACTCATGAGGAGGGAAATGGGCTTAACTGCTGCCCTCAAGTTATGTTTGATAGACCAGGGATTTTTTTACAGTGAGATTTCTGTCACCTGCTTTTACCACCCTTGGTTGCATAGCTGTGTGTTGGGCTGTGCTGTGAGCCGATAGAGATCCCAACATAGCCCAGGAAAATATTATATGAAGGGAAATGGTAGGGATCATGTGGCAGAAATTCTTTATCCCAGTGCTGCCCGGAAGACCTTTTGCATTACTGAACCATACGCGCATGGGTATCGTATACAACTGGTCAACCTCTGTTGCTGTGCAGCTGTGACTGAAGGATAGACCAGTCGCTTCTTAGCAGGTTCCTCGGGGCTTTAAAATCTTAATGGGAAATACTTTATTCATACATTATTGACTCTTTTTAATCACTTGCAGCTTTTACCTGTTTTTAGATGGGAACAAGTGTATGTTCAAACATGAAAACATTGGTATTTCATTCTTTATGAGTGAGCAAATAAAAATGTTATTTAAATCGTATTTGTTTAAGGATGGTCTAGGAGGGGGTTTTAAATTGCATTGGCTTCACTTTTCCTTTGGAATATCCTAGTACCCAGAAGACCTTCTTTTATAAGGAAAATGTATATTTTTATCTGGGAACATAAGTGAAGGTTCATATATTTGCCTCATGCTGTTTACTGGACCATTTTCTCTGGCACGGTGACATTTAAGAATGTGGGTTATGCTCTCTTTACAACTAAATTGTAGGGTTGAGGAGTTGGATACCTCTCCCCACCCCAAAAGTAATTTGTAAGTGTATATATATATATATATATGTAATACTGTGTGTTACCAAGAGCAGGTTTAAAGCTGGCTAAATTTGTCTTCCATTTGTATTGGTTGGCTTCCAGTGCCTTGTCTATTAATTTAACAAGTTCATTAACAACAGCACATATTTTTAAGCCAGACCAGATGCATTTTGATCTCTAAATCATGGGTAGAAAATGAAGGCTTGAGAGGTGTTTTTCGTAAATGCCAAAAAAACTTCTCTGTTTAACCTTGTGCATTATGTGAAATCAAGTGCTGGAGGAACTTCGTCGAGAATTACAGGTTATTTATTTGGTGACGTACTTTGAGTGCCTTCTTTGTTGCACATCAACTCTTATGTGTGTATTTTAAACATTGTCATTGTTTCTGTGTTCTTTTTGGTTTAAAGTTCCTGTTCGTAAGCACGTTGCCCACTATTTTATGTGCCAAAGTGTGTGATCAGCATGGGATCTGCAGGTTACCGGTGTGGAAGTCCTGCTGTGGGACAATGCTTCTATCTGCTTGTTGCAGTGCTCCCTCTTGTGTTGGGCTGACTTCTGCTCATGCTGCCCTTTTGACTGATGACATGAAGCATCTAGCTTAGGGGTGTCAAATTCGCAGCTCCCGCTGTTCTCCTGCTCCTGCAGCGTAACGCACGTCACACTGCACACGCAACCAGCACTGGCAGGAGCATAGGGGCAAGGAGCTTGGCGCTGCCGCCTGGTAGAAACAAGGTGACGGGCTGGGTTCAGATTTTTTCGGATTTTCACTTATGTTTTGTGAATCTGATTAATCTTTTTGTTATTCAGTGTGCTAAACCCTAAAAAGCTAAGATTGAAAAGAATGAATAGGTTAGGTATAATTATTCTAAAAGGGAAGAAAGATTTTCACAGTGTAAGTAACTTATTGCGGGGAATATGTTATTTCAAAGAAGAAAGTAAATGCATTGTTCTCAGCTGCATGTGTACTAGGGCAGCTTGCCTGTGCTGACAGGTGAATAGTTAAGAGTAAACTGAATTTTTTTTTAGTGGAGGCAGGAACTGAGGATTGAATATTCAGAGGATCAGCACAACTTTATTGTCTGCTTAGATTCCAGGGCTTTATTCATGTATCTTAGGCTAAAATTTTCCTGGAAAATGTTTTGGATACCGCTTGCATTGGTTTTACTAATAAATTCAGTATGATACAATTCTGTACATGTTCCACTGTGGGTTTTTTAAGTCACAGATAACTTCTTTATCCTTTAACTTCAGGCAGAGTGGGGCCAGGAGTCTTATAAAGTTATTTGTTTGTTCTTTTCAGTGATGTTTTGGCACTGCCTATTTTCAAGCAGGAAGATTCCAGCCTTCCACAGGAAAATGAGACCAAACATCCACCTTTCCAGTATGTTATGTGTGCTGCAACATCTCCAGCAGTAAAATTATATGATGAAACTCTTACATACTTGAATCAAGGTAGGTATACATATGTTACAGGCATAACTATAGTGAATGCACATTGTCCAGTCTAAAACTGGAATTGTATTTCATGTTTTGATACATGTGGATACAGCCAAAATAAATGCATGTCTACTAGTCTTTGTTTTGTCCAGCTTGCAGACTCACTACTACCCGTTTAGAGTATGGGTTGTTGGGTTGTTTGTTGGTTTTGGGTTTTTTCTGTTTTTTTTTTTTTTTTCCTTCTTTTCTGCTCTTTGTGTTCTTTGTTTTCTGCTGTCTCCCATCCCCATCCCCCACCCTCCCAATAAAATCAAGCTGACAGAGCTTTTAGGGGACAAACTTCGGGTAGCTGTAGCTTAAAATGCAAGACTAATTTTGTTTAAAGCTGATTGATAATAGCAAGCTAATTGGATGATATTTGCATAAGGTACACACAAACACCACCAAAAAGTCATAACAAATGTGAAAATATCAATCCCTAAACAGAAGATGTTGCACAACAAAGACTACTGTAATTGTTCTCAAACCAGCTATACATATCTGCCCAGAACAGAATTATGTTTGAAACATAAACACAAGTGCAGTTACCTTTGCAGTTTGTGTCTGTTTCGCTGTTGTCTGCATTTATCATAAGTTAACTAAATAAATACTTCACATGCTGTTTTTGTGTCTTGCTGTTTTTTTCCTCATAGCCTGTGGTTGATTTGCATGAAACTTTGTTTTCCTTTTACCGAGGGTGCTGGCTGCTGGTTAAATAATCTGAATGTAGTCATTGCCATGTGATAAGACCTCTCTCACCTCTGGAATTTACATTTGTGCCCTAAGTTTAGTCAGCTAGTATTCTGAACTCGAATAAAACTATTTATCATTTGTTTTAGACTGTATCAATGGCTTTGTACGCTCCCACCTCCCTGACTGTAAAGCTCTAGGATCACTGTTTCTAGATTTAGTTTTGCTTTTTATTTTCTTCTCTTTGTGAACTTTGACTCAAAATCTCTCAATAGACAACACTGTAACTAGATGGCACAGTGCTGCTGCACAGCTTGTATGAAAAATAAAAACAATTTAAAAGTATTGTGTTCACCATTTATTTTCCATATCCTAAATGTTTCAGTACATGTTTGGTGGGTGTTATTGCGAGGCCACTCTCTACAGCAGGGGTGTCAAGCTCACAGCTCCCACCGGTCTCCTGCAGCATAATGCGCGTCACACGCTGCACACGTGACCAGCGCTGGCAGGAGCACAGGGACAAGGAGCTCAGAGCTGCCACTGGGTAGAAACAAGGTGCCCAGCTGGATTCAGCCCTCGGGCTGTGACTTTGACACTTCAGTTCTGTAGTCTTTGAATGGTCATGATGAGTAGGAGAGAGGTGCCTGAGGACTGGAGGAAAGCAAACATTGCTCTGATCTTCAAAAAGGACTCAGAGAACTACAGGCTGGTCAGCCTCACCTCTGTCCCTGGGAAGGTGATGGAGTAATTGATCTTGGGAACCTTTTTCAGGCATATGAAGAACAAGAAGGTCATCAGGAGTAGTCAGCATTCATTCATAAGGGGAGGTTATGCTTGACTGACTTAATAAACTTCTATGATGAAATGTCTGGCTTGGTAGACAAAAGGAAAACAGTGGATATCATCTAGAAGTTATTGCCTTCATTAAGGCTTTTACTGTTTTCTCTTGTAAGATCCTCATGGAGAAGCTAATGAAGTATGGGCTGGATGAGCAACCCGGACATGGTCCTGGGCAGCTGGGTCTAGGTGGCCCTGCTTCAGCAAGAGAGTTGGACAAATAACCTCTGGAGGTCCCTTCCAGCTGCAACCATTCTGTGATTTTTGTGAAGGTGGCTGCTATAGTTCCAGTGTTAAGCAGCGAGCAGTTGAAGGTTCCGTGGCACCTTCTGTTGCATTGCTCCTGTGGCTGCTCTCCAGGAAGCAGCAGAGAAAGTAGCATGTATGGCTCTCCTATAGATAAGACTACAGTCAATGCTGTGGTGCTTTTTTACATTTCCAGAGCAGCCTCATGCCCAGAAATCCAGAAATACCTGTCTTTGTTTTGAAAACTCCCCATGCTATTTTTTGCATTTTTGAGTCTGTCATTCTTTGATTTTTACTTTCATGAGATCTTGAGTCTTAATATTATTTTTGGACCTGTAAAAGATTAGCAACATTTTTTGAGCAAGCAATCAAAAAGTTTTTTTCTTCTCCCCTGCCTTTCAAAATAATGATGAAAGAGAACGGAGCAAGTTTTATTAACAGTGCTAGATTTAAATTAAAACTATGTGTTGATGCTGTCTAGAAACGCAGATGGACTTAAGTATGTTATATCTTTATAAAAAATAACAAAAAAACCCCCCAAAATAACAGTGGTAGGTTGACAGATCTCGTTAACACAAAACATTCCCTCCTGGAAAGGAGGGAGAAGAAATGACCTGTTGCTTTCCTCATCTGCACAAGGTACATTTAGTTTTTATACAGATTTATGGCATCAATGATAAAATGCTGCTGGGGTAAAGAAAGTCTGCACATGGGTAGAGTATGTACATAATGTGCAAATTGTGTTGCAGCAAAAAAATGCTAAACAACCATAGCTGGTGGTAACTTCACTTTATGGAGCAGTGAAAGGAGGTGAAGAAATTATTTCCCTTTTCACAGGGGTAGGACAGTTGAAGCTTTCTCTTGCAGTGCAAGCTCATTAATGTCTTTTAAATGTAGTAAACGGTAGAGCAGGGGTGTAAAACTCACAGCTCTTGCCGTGCTCCTGTAGTGTCAACACACAGCACACACACTGCACACATGACCAGCGCTGGCAGGAGCACAGGGTGAAGGAGCTCAGTGCTGCTGCTGGGGAAAAACAGGGTGCTGGGCCAGATTCAACCTGCAGGCGATGAGTTTGACAGCCTTGCACTGGAGCACAACTGTAGTTTGGAAGGTAGTTTAGAAGGCAGTGAATTTACTGGACTTGATCTTAGTGATCATCTATCTTGTCCTGTATTTTAAAAATTCATTTTTTGCAGATAAATGCATGCTCTGCTCACCTTGGAAGAAAAAAATCCCTGTAGTTCAAATAAATTTCTTCTGTTTTTCTCTCCTTTGAAGCATAATTGTTCATCAAATTCACTAGAAAGATATGTTCACTTTTACCTGCTTGAAATAAGCAGCAACCAGCTCTTTTAAGGCTTATATCTGAGATGGTGGAAGGCCTATGAATCATAAATAAGGTGGCAAGAGGGTCATGGGCAGAATTAAACATGGGATAGTAGTATGTATATTGTATCAAGATTATAAAAATTCTTTTCAAGAGTTTGTGTTGTAAGACCAGTCTGTTATTGTCAATATAGAATCATAAAATGGTTTGGTTTGGAAGGGACCGTAAAGATCATCCAGTTTCAACACCCTTGCCATGGGCAGGAACACCTCCCAGTAGACCAGGCTGCTCAAGGCCCCATCCAGCCTCACCTTGGACACTTCCAGGGAGGGGGCATCCACAACTTCCCTGGGCAACAATATGTTGCCTTTCATCAGTTTCAAAAAAATAAAAAGGAATTCAACTTTGAAAAGTTTTTCTTCAGAAAAAGAATTGAGAAACAAGTAGTTACACTTCATAAAAAATAAAATACTTAAACTCTGAAAGTATCTGTATTTCTAAAGGGACCAAAAAGTTTCATTAATTCCTGTGCTGTGAAGTGAATCTTGTGATAAAAATATCCTAAATGGAAGTTTCACTTAGTGATTATTGTGTATGAACCAAAAGTTAATTCACGTGCATTGAATGCAAATAGCTGTGTGCTCTGACTCTTCTACTGATACAAACCTTTTTCTCTTGAAAGGTCAGTCCTATGAAATACGGATGCTAGATAATCGGAAAGCTGGAGACATACCAGAGATCAATGGAAAACTGGTGAAGGTGAGCTGAAGTTCTCTAGATAGTGTTCCTGACAAACCTCTGCTGGTTGCTTAAGAAGAAAGTAGGTTTTGACCTTTTATGGTACTCTGATTCACGGAGGGAGGTGGACCACCTGATCTGACCGATGAAGAAAACAGGCACAGTGGAGCCCAATCCCTAATTTTGTTGTTTTATTTCAGGTTTACTACAAATTAGAGGAATATACATGTACTATTTCCCCATTTATGAATGAGTTGATTTAATGTAATTTTAGATAACTAAAGTTGAGGTAATTTAATGTACCCTTTATGAGGTCTGCACTCTGATCTATTTTGAGATTAAATCTCTTAAATGTGCACATCTTTCTGCTGAGTAAAAGGAAGCTGTGGTAACAGTGATCTCAAATTCAGGTTTCTCAAGTTAGGTGAGAGAAATCCAATCCTGAGATTGCAGATTTTATGGTGGTTTTTTTTCTACTGTCACTGTATATCTGTTCAGAATGACTGTTCACCAATGATAAGTATCAATATGAAGACTATGAGTACCCAATGCATAGAGTCCTTGTGTGTAGTAGTGAAGACTGAGTTATTTTATGGAAAGCTTAAGATACCTAGTTGTTGATCGATGTGTATCTGACATCTTCTGAGCTATTTAGTTTTCCATTTCAAGTGATAAGGAGATGTGAAAGGAAGCTAGAGGATCATTTAGAAAGAAGTGGAGGTGTTACGAGCATGTTTCTTAATAGTTGTGATGTCTCATGTTGAGCCAGCCTGTGGGTTTTGCAACAGAGCAATATTGACACATAGGAGATATATCTATAGGAAAACAGAACTGTAACTGTGCTGCATCTTGAGCATTTTTTTCCATTGCTGGGCTCCTGTTTCGAATTCCAGATTTGTGTCCTTATGCTTTAATATTAGCAGAAGGTATTGCACATTGGAGATATTACATGAAGAATAAGAATGAGGCAGACTCAAAAATGTCCGGTTCATGGTACATATTATTAAAAGAACTGCTGGAGTTTGGGAAGGTGGACTTTTTCTTAAAAGCATCTGAGATTTACTAAATTTTCTGAAAAATCTTATTTGTGCTGGGAAGAAGAAAGGATACTTCAATTAAAGTTATTTTGACAGTGGTAGTGATAAGTGCACCAGAATAGCTAAATTCTGGAATCCCATTGCTTCACCAAAGAGGGTTTTTCATATTGGTGAAGGTGGCTACAAGTATTTCCAAGTTCCAAGTTTGCCAGTTGGCAGTGAAATATGTCTGAATGTGCGTGCTTGCACACACACACATGTGTGCTTTCTGTTATCTTTGTACTAAATCCAAGGAAACGCACTTATTTCATCTCACTCAAACTCACTGTTAAGATTGTAGAGTAATGGGAAAAATTGGAAATTTGAAAAGTTTGTCTGCGTTTTGTTTGTTCAGTAGCTATTCACTTATACAGTTTTTTCCCCCTCTGAATAACAAATTTCTTTTTAAGTGCATTCATGCAGCAGAATAGAAACCTTTCTTTAATATGACTAAGAGCACAGTTGTAGCAGAACTCGTCACAAAAATAGGTATTGTTTCTAGCTGAAGAAGTTTAATTGTATTGTAGTGGTTTTAGTTTAATTTTTCTGTTGGAACAGCTGGAATAGTTTAGAAGTTGTTTATTACTTATTACGGTTAATAAACCTGTTGTAAGTATGCTTATAGATACTAGGAAGGGATTTTTGTATTAATTTTACTTCTTAAAATCTTCTACAAAAGTGCCCAAAATTCCCAACGAAAAAAATTGACAAACTATATTCACTGCTTTTCAGAATAAATGGTCTTTTGTGTTCGGTTTCTAAAACAAGTTTGTGTTGCCTACACAGTATTGATACTTTACTGTTAGTGTTGCTCAGTACTGCGTATAATTCATAGTGACCTTTAGAATATGCAATCAGATGTAATTCTCTTTAGAGTTTTTATCATATTCTCAAGTATCTCCTGCTGCTCAGTTCTATTTCTGTGTTCTGGAATATTTTGGGATATTGATGGTTGCCAATTTTTTGTTGTAAATATGTGTTTGTCAGCACTGTGGCTATTTTGGAATGTTCTAGTACTTTATCTTCGGGCTGTTTCTAAACATATACTAACTTTGTGGCTCATCAGATACTTGTTTTCTTCTTTTTTAGAGTATTATAAGAGTTGTGTTCCATGACAGAAGGTTGCAGTATACAGAACACCAGCAGCTGGAAGGTTGGAAGTGGAACCGCCCTGGGGACAGACTTCTCGATTTAGGTATCATTGTTTCTACCTGTTGCCACTGTATGAAATTCATTTTCCAAATTTAAATTGATCATGGTCACATTTATGATAGGGCTGGTGAGAAAACACAGACCAGTTTCCTGTGTGCTGCTTTGTTTTAGTGTGTATTTTGAATATGTGTTCTTACCACTTTCACATCTCTTTAAAACCTTTTAAGTACAGCAGAAGTAATAGCAATTTTGCAACCTCATACATTAAGTAATTTTTAAAATTTTGATTACTAAATCTTACAGCAATTAAGAGAACACAAGCAGAAGTAACTTCAGCAGATTGTGGAAATAACACCAACATGGTTTCTTTCTTTATTTTGCATAACTTCATAATTTTTGTGGCATAGGCTGGGGGGGTGGGAGGAGGATGGGGAGGATATAAAAACCACCCCGAAACCCTGAGCAATTTTGTATGTTGAGCCTACAGAGTTTCTTGAGTGCTTACAAGATGTTTATGGACTTACGGTCAAGCCACCAAGGCCCGTGTTTTTTACCCTACCCATGTTTGCTGGTGGTAACCTTATATTAAAATGTATTTCTAGTGTTTTCTTTTGGAACATGATTATTCTAAAATATATACTACTTATTTTGGTATAGATATTCCAATGTCTGTTGGAGTTATTGATATCAAGACAAATCCAAGCCAGCTCAATGCAGTTGAATTTTTGTGGGATCCAACAAAATGTACATCTGCTTTTATTCAGGTTTGAAACTTTACTTGACTGGATGTTTGTGTTTGATGCCTCTCAGGTCACACACAGTTGTGTGTCTGCTCTGTGAAACTTCTTGGTTTCTTATTTCTGAAATAGCAATTAAATACTGGCTTTGTAAAAAACCCAGGTGCGTAGCAACTGTTCTCTCAGGTTTCCTATTGGTTTTTTTCAACTTGATTTGAGTTTATGAAAGTATCTTTTAAGACCAATTTCAATAAAAGACTTTCAAAAAGCTCTTTGCAGAAAGCTGTCATGGGTAAAGTATTTAGTTATATGGAGTATTAAAATTAATTTATATTGCTCCGATTAACTGTCACTAATAATTGTCTTTAGTTGAGAGGCCCGCTCACCGAGTGGGGAGCTTCAGCAGAGGCTTGGCTTGAGGATATGAAATGAAAATTGATGTGCTACAAAGAGTTTTAAATCAGACATTCAAAGTTATTTCTTCCTATGTCAGTAGGCTTCCTTGTAGGATTTTTATTAGTTATGTATTTGATATCCAAGACAATTGAACTTGCTTTCTCTGAAAAATATTTAGATAGAATGTTCAGTTTTGCATTGGAATTCTTAGCTTGCTTTTTTCTCAGATCTGTTTTTATTATGGAGAAAAAATATAACGTTCAAGGTAGCAGCCTACTAGTAGGTGCTAGAATGTAGCCTTCTTGAAGAAGTGTGAAACAAATTATTGAATACTTTTGTTTATGCACTTCCTTAGAAGTGATAACAGACTGAGTGAAAATGGTTAATTTTATGCAAGTATAGCTGACTTTTTCTAAAGGCGAGAGAACACAGCTTAGCAGCACTAATTAATTGCACTTAAAGCTTCAATTACCTGTCTATGGTTCTCTGTTGTTGATGGCCACTGGAAATAAATAGCATTGTAATTATTGAGAGTGGAAGATATGCTATTGTCCATGGTGCCCGACTCACTTAAAATTCTGTAAGGAAGCAAAAAATACTGGGAGCGCAGTCCAGTGGGATTCATCACAGCTCCTTCTGTTACACTGATTTTCTCCTTAGATATCCTTTAGGGGTGTTTCTATCTTATAAACCCAGTCTTCAGGCTAGCGTAGCACTTGAGGTGATTACATACTGATTAAAAAGTCTGCTGACTTCTACAGGAAGTTGTGTGTATTTGAAAATACTTTGATTTCACATGAGATTAAAAACTCTTTCAGTCAGTGGCATTCTGTAGCTTTGGTACTATTTATTACAAGTGACTCTGAAGTTTATTTTAGCTATTGTGCATTGGGCAATAGTACATTGAAAAAACTTTTGCTCTATTCATGATAGATATAGTTGTCATCCACACATGTTTTTCTTAAGATCCAGCAAGTTCTCGTTTAGTAAGAATCTATAATCACTTCTGCTTTTGGGGGAGATTTTGGTGACAGACTTGCTTGTTTCCCCTCTATCCTGTCAGGTCAAATGGTTTTTGGTTTCATTTGCCATGTGAGCAAGAAAAGGAAGGAAACATTAGTTATGCAGCTTGGTCCTCAGACAGGGTAATTTGCTACGTGTCCGTAGGAAATGTATGTGATGTTGGTAACTCATAATAAAATTCATGTCTAGAATAATTCTGAGGGTGCGTTTTGTTTGGTGATTCATTTTTTTTCCAGGTACATTGTATCAGCACTGAATTTACCCCTCGTAAACATGGAGGAGAGAAAGGAGTTCCTTTTAGGATTCAGGTTGACACTTTCAAACAGACTGAAAATGGAGAATATACAGATCATCTGCATTCAGCCAGCTGTCAAATCAAAGTTTTTAAGGTAACACTAGAGAACAGATCCTTAATAAGTCTCTCAGAAGCTCTTATAAAGATGGGGGGCATCTTTATATTACTGCCTGACTTCTGAGATCAGATTTCAGTTATAAAACCGTTTTCCACCTGCTTTCTTGTTCATGTAACTGTTCATTTTTAGCCAAAAGGAGCAGACAGGAAACAGAAAACAGACAGAGAAAAGATGGAAAAGAGAACCGCCCATGAAAAAGAAAAGTATCAGCCTTCATATGACACCACAGTTCTTACAGAGGTAACAAAATAGAATTGCATTTGCTTTCTGAGGAGAAACTACATAGATAGAGCGTATGACTTAGCTGCAGTCTTGGAAGGGTTGGGGAAGAATTAGTGCTACACAAAGATAAACTTTTTATTTGGCAAACTTGTCCAGTGAACAGCAACATTAAATTTTAAGATTTTGTTGAGTAAACTTTTGTTTAGATACTCGATAGATGCTTGTATTAAATACACTAAGATTGAACAGTATTTGACTGTACTGAACCCTAGAGCAAGTCTTTTGGTACAGATATAAAAACCTTGCAAAAATAAAAAAAAAGAGGGGGGAATCTAGAATTTAATTATCTGCCAAGTTTGAGCTTCAGAGTATATTTTTTGGAGAGTGCTGAATTGAAGGCCAGAGCCTCTGTAGGTTTTTACATTTTCTTTTTATTTAAACATCAGTGAGTTGTATGCAATTTTCTAAAGATTTCTGAAGTTTTAAAAAGCCTTTTAGATCTTTCCTCACTGTATAATGAAAAGAAATTGATCGAAATCTTTGGTGTTTGTCCAGATGAGGCTTGAGCCTATAATTGAAGATGCAGTTGAACATGAGCAGAAAAAGTCCAGCAAGCGGACTTTGCCAGCAGACTACGGTGATTCTCTGGCAAAGCGAGGCAGTGTAAGGGACTTCTTACCTTTTCATTGTGCAAGATACCTTGTGCAGTGTTAGATATAGGAGAAACTTCCATTATATAAAGTAAAAATATTTTGATTGCCGTGTCTTAATTTTATTCGCTTTTATGTATACCAATTGCTCCATGTTTGTTTTCAGCAAAGGAATCCTTCCTAAATCTAACACTTAAACTGTTGCAGAGGGACTGTGTAACTTCCAAAAGTCAAGAGCTTTCCATTTATGTGACTTTAAATGAAATAGCCTTTTTTTTCTTATGTGTGTAATTAGTGGAAGTAAGAACAGTGAAATTTAGTGTTTTGTCCCGTATTTGTACTTGCATTCAATATAAGCTTCCATGTACATCAGTATTTTTAAAATGTCATGTAGTGTTGCAGATAGCTGATTGTTAGTTACTGATTTTTCCTTCAGCCATCAACATATTGTGCTTCAATCAGGTTTAATGCAGTTCAGAAGAGGCAGCACGTCTTCATGACATGTGTATGTGAACCCTGTATGTGATCCCCAAGGTGAATTTAACATATGACCTGTGCACTCTTCCTGTCAAGGGTTAGCATTTTAGATTTCTTAGATGCTGTTTCTTAAGGTGAATATCAAGGAGACCATACATCAGGGGTGTCAAACTCACGGCCTGTGGGCCTAATCCAGCTCTCCACCTTGTTTTATCCAGCCCTGCACCTTGTTTCTCTCCGGTGGCAGTGCTGAGCCCCTTGCCCCTGCGCTCCTGCCAGCGCTGGTCACAAGTGCAGCATGCGACGTGCGTTACGCTGCAGGAGCAGGAGAACAGTGGGAGCCATGAGTTTGACACCCCTGCCTTACATTTTTCAGTTAAAAAAATCACCCTTCACCTTCCATTCGGCGAGTTTAAATGCCAGTTAATAATGGGACTGTGTAAGACAATTTATGCCTGCTCAAAGAACAGTCAAATTTGTGCTCACAGCACTTTTTCCAGCAGTGCTCAGGCAGTGACTGTCTGACTGTTGTCCCTCAGACATTATTTAATTTGTCTTTGTGATCTGTGAAAATGATGTATAAGCTTTAGATTATAAAATATTTCAGTGTGTGCTGCTTCTTGTTAATAAATTGTGTAACTGGGTGGGAGGGAACAAGCAACATTAAGTACGATTGGTTCTTCATAGAATTTTTTTGCCTGCTGAAACTATTGAAAGCACTGAGCTGTCTAAATTTACTTTCTACTTTTCTTGGTTGTTGGGTTTTTTTTCCTTTCTTTCTTTCATTTAAGATGCATCTTTAGCATTCTTTGGTAATGTAGGGTTCTTTTATTTGTTCCAAATGTCCCAGAGGCGGAAAGGCGGGAGAAAATGATCTTTTATCTTTTTTACTTGTAGAAGCATCTCTGAAACATCTTTTAAAACTGCTCCTTGGAGTAATTTCTTTTTTCTTTTTTTTTTTCCCATGCTATCTCCTCTTCTGTGGTTATAAGTACCACTGAGTGACTTGCTCATAGGGAAAATAATAGGAAAAGTTTTTTATTAAATGTATGACAGATCCCTTGCCCAGAATAGGACAGACTTTAGTCAAATGATACCTGTAAGTTGTCTAACCTGTTCCTTAACATCTCTTGGAATGCTAGGCTCCTGTGAATTACCTTAATTGTAGTGAATTGCATTACCTTAATTGTAGTGAAGAAAAACTGAGGTAGGACAAGTAGTACTGGACTTGCAGTGCCTTTTCTAAAGCACACAAAGGATGGGGGGGGTGTGTGCTTATTTCTTCACTTCTTGCTAGGGATGAGGAATGACCCACAAGGCTATTTTGGATTTACAGCTATGTGTAGCTTTCCAGTTCTGGTTTGCATTTGCCCCTGTCTCGAGATCATTTGGTTGGTTTGTTGAGACCACTTTGAATTTTATTCCTGTAGGATGAAATGGTTTCAGCCTTGCTAGCTTGGTATCATCAACAAATTTAATGCATAACCTGTTCCATCATTACAATGGTTTTTAATCATTGGCAAAATTATTACGAAGTAGCAAGCCCACAAAAAATACCATTAAACACTGGTTTTGCTGTATTTGTAGTGAAACGTTGGTAATCACTACACACTCATTAAGTACTGTTTTGAGCTACATAAGTTGAACGTACAACTTGTTTGCTTCATTTAGAAGAGGAATGTCTGATCTACAGTTTGAATACCAACTCCTCAGCCTTTTTCTCTTGCTGCCAGACAGGCTTATTCGTGTAAACATGGACAGGGACTGATGCATGTTTCTACTTAGAGCAATTCTGTCTGTGCAAATCTGTCTTCCCAAATGCAGCCATCAGAAGGTTTGGCCATTACCAGACTTACTTCATATGTGCAGATCAAGTGTACCGCACGTGTAATGCAGCCATCGCAGAGGGGCTTAGACACAAAGACTAAAGACCTACTTTTTAAGCATGAGAGTTGACACTGTATTATATCTCTGTATACGATGGATCTTTGCATGTCTTAGGAACTGTGGCTCCATTACAGAAGGAATATTGGATTGTTTGGAGTGTATTTTTCTTGATGAAGTTTAGAGTGTTGGCTGTTACTTAGCCAATGCTGCTTCCTAGATGCCCAGAAATAGGTTTTTTTTAGTTTCAGATAATTAGGTTGATCCAATCTGTAGTCCTCCTCCTTTTTAAAGCTGGATATTGTTATCCTCCTCTTACACCTAACCAATTATATAGGCTATCCTTGCTTTTTGCATCTCATTTTGCACGTTGGCTTTTCTGTTTTGCCCCTTCCAGGTTCTGTTGTTATATTCACTGGATATTCATAATTTTATTTATTTTTCTCTCCCCGCTCCTCTGCCTCAGTAATATTTCTTCCAGCTCAACCACAATCTGATTTGGACAGATTGGTTTCTTACAGTGCTTCCTTCAGGAAACATTTAATCTAATATCTTTTCTTTCCAATTTAGGATTTTTTTCTAATTACCGTCACCCATCTTTTCCTCCACATTCATTTTCATAAAAATGCAGATGCGCTTTTCCATTTCTCCTTTTTATTCATCTTATGTTTCAAAATTTGGTGCATTCACTGCAATTTCTGCAGTATTTGTTTCAGTATTTTGCAAACAGATAGTTGCACAGTTTACTTGTTAAGATGCTCTCTTGTGCTATGGAGCATTGATTTTTTTTCTGTAGACTTAAAAGGCTACAAACTCAGCACTGCTTTCTGGACCTCTGAGTGGATGTTTATGTACAGGTGACCTTCATTCAGGAGCCATTTCATGAAGGAGGCACTTTAATTTTTCCTATCTTCCAAATATGTAGAAGCTAGAGCTTATCTCAAGAAGAAGAGAAAAGAACCCAACAGATTCTTTCCCCTGCTTTGAATTTGAAAAAAGCTGGCAAATTTGTGTTGTGATAGTTAGGTCTTTGCACTTTTTTCTATCTGCAGTATCTTGGTTGCTTTTTATGTTAGTGCATACTATATTATATGTCAGTGGATAGAATACATAAGCTACAAATTGATTAAACTTGGTCAAGTGCTCATTTTTGCAGATAGAGATGATTATAGGGCAAATGGAAGTCAGAAGATTTCCAGGTGTAGACCTTGAAATAAATTGGAACTTTAAGTTTTGGATGTGAAAGATTGGTGCAGAAGGTAAATATTTTCTGTAAGTGACTTGAATTTAGAATATCAAACCTCCTACAGGCTGAGAGAGACAGAAAGTGCAGCTGGAGCAAAACTAATTTAGTATCATAAGTATATAGTATTTCTTCAATTTGTTTCTCCTTACGTCTGTCTGTACTTCATATAGCACTATCAGCAGCATAAAGGGTACGTGATGCGGGTGACTTCACATTTTGGGAATATCTTCTGCATTTAAGAGTGGTTCAGTCTCTATGAGCAGAAGATTTTGCTTTTGCCCACAACTGTGGTTGTTTGGAGTAAGTACCCTGTATTTTATAGGTTCCTTGAAAAAGCTCTGTCCCATGTATAGTAAAATTGCTGCCCTTTTCTCTAAAGAGGGTACCGTGTGCCCACGTGTAAGTCTAGTTTGGAGAACGAACACTTTGGTGTTGTCTTGATTTGGTATTTGAATATAGTATAGAAGTCTTTGCCAAAGTTCAGTTTTGTTTTCCTATAAAGCGTGAATTTGGGAGATCCAGGTAGACTGAAAGTAGAAAGGGAAGTGACATTAAACAGTGGCTTTGAATAGCTTCAGTTTTTGCAGTTCTTCATCCGTTAGGAACATTCTGAGTTTAAATGCTTACACATCCTGAGTTTGAAAAGTCATACTTGGAAAGATTTCCTGTCTTCCTTTTTAATTCAGAAGAACCATTGGTAAACACTTTATAACTTCATACAGAAGAATGGTGAACATCTGAAACTAAAATGATTTTCTCCTTTTCAAGAATTAATCAATGTTTGAAAATAAAGGCATAATTTCCAGAGTACAGTTATATCAGCAGCTTTGTATTGGGGTACTAGTGATGGAGGGCAGTTAGTCTTGAGACCTCAAAAACATTTTCTTTGAAAATTTACTAGTATATATTCGTTTTCATTGCAGGGTAAAGATATGATGCCAGTATGATCTTTTTCCCATTCTGTCATGGCTTTTCACAGAGTTAGATTCTTCCTTGTGACAGAGTGACATTTTTTCTTTTAAGTTGACATCCAGTAGCCAGGGACTTCTGTTTTAGTACCATTAGCTTGCTGAATGTCCTTTGGTTAACTCAGTTTTAGGTTTAAGACTATACGAAATATCCTGACTGATCAGACCACGAGTCTGTGGAGTCCAGCGCTCCGTCCGTGGCAGTGGCAGTTGCAGATGCTGTTTCAAGAAAGGCTGCAGCAAGGAAACCTTGCTACTTTCTGTGATCCATTCCCCCCGTAGCCCTGCAGTGTCCAGAATTGTTGTGCGGGATGTCACAAAGCACGTCTGCTTAGTATCTTCTTGTGTTGATGGCTCTGATGCCCAGGAATTTGTCTAATCCTGTTTCTGACCATGATTGATTGGTTTGTGCAGTGTGGGCCAGTTGTGTATGTGAGTGATACTGAAAACCTGAGCAGATTGGGTTAATTGCTAGAAGATGCTTGAAGAATATATGCTGTAGCCCTTTTTTTTTGTATGCTAGGCTGCTTTGTTCCTTGAACCTTTCAGAATTAAGTATCTCAGTGCTCAGATACTCATTTTCCCTCCACAGTCTATAAGACAGAAGAAGGGAGAACTGAGCCAATGGGCATGTTGCAGTAGTATTATAATTACTACTACTACTACTTTTTTTAACCGATTCCTTCTCAGTGGATAGTTAGTAATACTTTTGGTGGAAGAGGAGATGAGTTAGGAAAGTGTATGTATAGGAGGAGAAAGTCTACTTGCTTTGGGTTGGGATTATCTTTTTCTGAATATTTCAGTTGTGCGTCTTCTTGCGTTTTGTTGAGAAGAACTTCAGCTGGCTTTGAAGGACATAAACATTTACTGCAGTACATGCCTTGGGAATGGCTCAAAAGCTGTTCTCTGACACCAGTCCATCCTTTCCTACCCTTGAATTTAAATATTTGCTGGAACAGAAGAGAATAGTGGCTAAGGATGCACAGCTTGTGTCTGTGTGTCCAGATAAACATCTTCCTTTAAAATTTAGGGAGAGAATGTCAGAAAATTAAAGAAAATTATTGCACTTTGAAAATATTTCAGAAGAACAAAGCTGACATTATTGTCTTGAGCTTTTATTTTAAAATTATGGCTTTCCACCACATAATTAGGGAAGAAGTCCTATTTTAACCACACTGGTAATATAACATCCTTGAGATTAATGTTAAAATGAGCTTGAGAGGATAAACAATAGGTGGGAACACAGAATAAGAGGAAGAATGGGTAACACTAGAAGGTCACAAAAGAGCATACTTTGTGTGGATGGCACTGTTTGTAGCCTAAAGGGTGGCTTTGACTCTGTAATCAAAGGCAACTGTATGCAGTGCCTTGCGAAAATACTGATCTGAATCAGATCTCAGACAGGTGAAGAGTTTCCTAAATTTTAAGCTATTGGGAAGCAACATTAATTTTTTTTAAATTGTATATGCCATGCTGGGGAACTTGCAATATTGCTCTGGTGAATGAAGGCTGGGGTCCAGCACAGAAATGTTGTTTGCTGTTTTACAGAAGATTGCAGCTGGTTTTGTGCTCATATACTGTTTCCCCTGGATAGTGAAAGGGTCTGTCAACACAAAATGGTTAAAATGTGTTTCACTTAATATTAGGTTGTACTTGTTCTCCCTTTCCTCCTTCCTCCTCCCCACTGTGAAACTCTGGAAATATAACTCTGGAAATTTCCTTACAGGATATTTAGCTGGTGCATGATAAGTGTATCGGATGTATTTGTCATTTTAACAGGCATGTTCTTACTTAGTTAACTTTCTTAAGGGCAGCTTGCTTGTTTCAGTCCTGTCTGTTTGTCCTGAAACATAGCAAAATCTGTTTGTTTTTAATCTTTCTTTAAAATACTGAATTTGCAATGGTATTGGAAAGGCTAAAAGCTGGTCTCATTTTGAAGGGCTTTTGTCATGGTTGTTTAAAACATATCCAAAAAAGACTGACTAAACTGGAGAGCTGGCTTATAATATTCTTGTGATGACTTATCTTTGCGTGTAACCATTCCAGTTTACCAGGCAGTTTAGAGATAGCAGTACACGTGAGCATTGTTTTAGTCCTGCAGTAAATCAATAGACATTTTCAGCTTACAAAATTTCTACTGAAAATTTCATTTGTATTTAATTGCTGTCAGGGCTGATAAATTTCTCCACAAGGAGAAATATATCTTCATGGTTTTACGTACTTTTGCAGAACACCTATTGTCAAGTCTTGATACCTGATGTTTAAACAGCCCCTTCATACCCTTGTGGGGTGAAAGAAGTTTTTTTCAGCAGATGCCTTGGGGTGGGTTGGTTGGCTTGTTTTAAACTGAGGAATCTGTACAGGTCTTCTGTCAGTTCCACCACTAATTCCTTCACTTTTTTAACAGAAGACAGTAAAATAGGACTCTTCTTGAAAGAACAAGATAAAAGAAAACTGAGTTTTACCTGGAGTATCTGCATGAAATGTGTGGGATGGAGGGAATCTTTATTTGGAATTACAAAATAAAATTCTCTGTGGAAAAAAATTGGCTTTAAATTTAGGAACTGTGTAAAGTACTGTACAAGAGTGAAAAAAAAATATTGTCGATAGGAACTTAAGTTTTAATTCTTTATCTTCAGTGTTCACCATGGCCTGATACTCCTACAACATTTGTAAACAACAGTCCTACTCCTGCTCCAACTTTTACCTCTACTCAACACAATACCTACAGTGTCCCCGACAGGTAGGTTTCTTTACTGTACTCTAATTAAAGATAACATTTTAAAATCAGATTTATTAAAAATGTTTTCTGAGTTCCACTGGGGAAAGAGAGACTGTTTCGACCTATACATTTACTTTAGAGTTTGACACTTGCATCATGTGTTTCAATTATAATGGAATTACTTTTGCGTCAGCATTTTTCTTTTTTACTATGCATTGGTGGAAACTTTTCTTCTTGTCCTTTGTTGTGTAGCACATATTTTATCTTTGAACTGTTTTCTCCTTTAGTCCTTGTCTATGGTAATGGTTTAGCTTTTTTCAGTAAGAACAGTCTTTGTTCCCCTCATACACATTAATATAATTTGCAAGGAAGAAGCTCAACAATAATCTTTACAAGCTTTTCAACAGAAATTGTACTGGTAAAAAAAATTGTACTGAGGTATTAATTAAACTACTGTAATCTAACTTGGGTGATGGAGGAATGATTTACAGTGGTATTGTCTGGTCTATAGATTTTTGTTTTGCCTGCCTTGTAATTTACTACCACTTCATCAGTTGTCCCTTAAGACAGTTAAGTGACCCTGCAACCTCCTGTGAGTGTTGGTAAAGCTGCTTCTCCTGTTGATTTAGAATCATCGAAGGGTTTGGGTTGGAAGGGACCTTAAAGCCCATCCAGTTCCAACGCCCCTGCCATGGGCAGGGACACCTCCCACCAGACCAGGCTGCTCAAGGCCCCATCCAGCCTGGCCTTGAACACTTCCCAGGGAGGGGGTATCACCAGCTTCCCTGGGCAACCTGTGCCAGAGCCTCACCACCCTTATTGTGAAGATTTTCTTCCTAATATCTAATCTAAATCTTCCCCCTTCTGATTTAAAGCCATTCCCCCTCATCCTCTCACTACTTGCCCTTCTAAAAAGCCCCTCCCCAGCTTTTGTGTAGCCCCTTCAGGTACTGGAAGGTCACTGTGAGGTCCCCATGGAGCTTTCTCTTCTCCGGGCTGAACATCCCTAACTCTTTCAGCCTGTCCTCATAGCAGATATGCTCCAGCCCTTGGATCATCTTTGTAGTCCTCCTCTGGACCCCTTCCAACAGTTCCATATCCATATGGACAGGTCCATAATCCATATATCGAATACAGAAAATAGGAACCAGACAACTCACATACAGAAGTGTGATGAAATTTGTCTGGAGTTTCACTCTGTGCAGTGTTTAATTTGACAGTGAATTTTATCGTCTTGGGAAGTTCAAGTTTTTTTCAGCAATGCTTGAATATTTTGCTTAATTCAATTGTAGTAATACTTCTTTTTTTTAATTTATAGCAATTCTTCCTCCCCAAATCATCAAGGAGATGGAACCTCTCAAGGGTCTGGAGATGTGAGTGTTTGCTTTTTGGTATCGATCATGGCTATAATTGTATATTTGTGTCAGAATTCGATTATTTGATTTATACATACCTTGATATGAATAGGTACTGAGGAAGTATTTAACCGAGGAAGTTTTTTTAATGGTTTGGGCTTTTTCTTTTTTTTTATAATATCCAACTTACCATATTCAATCTTGTTCTTACAGCAGCTTCATCCTTCAGCCACAATCCAGGAAACTCAGCAATGGTTGCTCAAGCATAGGTTCTCTACCTATACAAGGCTTTTTTCAAATTTCTCAGGTATCTATAGTTTCCTTTTTTATTTAGAGTCTGTCTTTGTGTTAGTGATGAAGTTTTGTAGGGGGGAATAATTCTCTAAAAACAATATGGCATTGATATTTATTGTAATTTAACTGATTTGTTTATTAAATGTTTGGTTTCATTGGAAGGTATTTTTTCCTAATTGCATTTTGCAAATTGACCCTAACACCTGAAAATGAAGCCGGGTTCTTTTTTCCTGACAATACTTCACAAAAATCTTTTTACCCTTGATGATTCCTTCGAGAAAATTGAATCAATTTGGTAAACCAGGCCAGCAGGCTGTCTGGTTTGCTACGCTATTTCTCATCAGTGGGCAGTGCTGCCACAAGCTTGTCTTGAACCAGCAGCATCTACCAGCTCATCACTGGGGCTCCTTAGTTAATCAGTGAGATGATGCTTTTATTTTAAATACCATGGACCTAATGGAAAAGTACAATGTTTTATAGGCAGCCCTTGCAGTGTTGGAAATTGACCATTTCATCTGCTGCTGGTGGGTAGTTTTTGACATGTGTTTCTTGTATTGTGATTGCTAAGCTTTCTCAGTAAACTTTAGTCCCAAATTTCTGACGAAGACCCTTGGAAAACTTCTAAAGCGGTTGGTTTTTTTCTTTATTATTTTTATATGTTTATAGAAGTTAAATTCTAGCTGGCTGGTGGATTTTCTTTACAGCAAGAAGTGTAGTGTAGCTTTTATTGTACTTCAGGTGCTGGGTTGGCATTTTTTTATTACAGTACTTAAGGGGTATGATCAGAAATTGTTTTTGCTGGCTTTTACCTATGCATTTCTGGATCATCTGTGGATTACTTCCACAAAGAAATTGTTTTCCCGTTCTCCCACTCATGTATTACAGTGACTGATTTTTCAGACTGTTGTTTTCTTTGTTGACATCCATGCTGCTTCTAAGAAATATGCTTCCTTCCATTTTGTGTTCAGATCTGCTCAGTATCTTTTATTGACACTTATTTATAATGTTCTGGGAAACAGTTGTTTTCACAGATCCTTATTCCCAGGATCATTTTGAAAACAAAGAAACAAACAGACTGCTTTTGGATGGAAGAATCCCATAACCTGGATTCCCCCGTAGGCTGCTTACCTACTTCTCTGACCACACTGATTTAGTTATGCCAGCCTTAGGCAGTGTCTTCTGTTAATGAGTGTGTTGTAATAACCTCAGTGCATAAGTGATATGATTTATTAGTTGAATGCCTGGGATGATTCCTTGAGTGAGAAACTATCCAGTATCTTTGCTGTGTATTTTACATGTGTTTAAAATACACTGACCAGGTGAGAGTTAAAACTCGTGTCATTTAAGCCATTGTCTGGCTATAGAACTGTCAACTCTGAACAAAAACTGTGCCTTGCAGACCTTGTAGTTTTTTGAAGATGTGAGAGCCATCAAGGGAAACCAATCACCTTTGGAAAATAGGTTGTTTTTCACTAGTGCTACCTTGTGCCTAGTCTACATTTTACTTGCTTGTTTTTGCAGGATTCGTTTTTTATGATGGTGGGGTTTGTTATTCTTGGTGTATGTGAACATCCAATTTATTTTAAAAGGTATACATGTTCTAAAATAAACTTTGTAAAATTCTCTTATGTTTCTCCAGGTGCTGATTTATTAAAGCTGACAAGAGAAGATCTGGTACAAATCTGTGGTCCAGCCGATGGAATTCGGCTGTATAATGCACTGAAATCCAGGTAATGTGGTGAATGTGAGGTTGAGTGGGTTTTGTTCTGTCATTTACGAGAATCTCCCATCTGTAGAATTGGGAAATCTGGGAAGTCAGTGTCAGGATGGGCCTTGATGCCCATGTGAGAGCTGGCTCTGGAGCTGGCAGGAGTGTGTTGAAATAGAGCCTCCTGCATGTGTCTTCAGGGCAGAACCTGGATGAGATGCTGAGTTCAAAGGTAGGTGGTGAGACTGGTTCCAGTGCAGCTGGGCATGGCCTGTTTCTTGAAAACACTTGGCATCTGTTGCCAAGACACCAAGCTACTTGTTTAGGGGAGCTAAAAACAGCCCGAGGCCTTTTGAAGATACAAGTGTTGCGTGCTAACAGAGACAGCATGCCAGCTGATGGATGTGATTCTGAGACCTTTATAAGAACTACTCGTGTTACACGGGTAGCTGTATTCCAAGACTCCAACAAGCAATGTCTTGACAAACTCAGAATTGATTGAAATTTTGTTGAAATGCAGTAACATCTGAGAGACTCCTTACCATTATATTAAATATATATTTATTTTATATATTTATGTATATAAAAAGATACATTTTTTTTACATGATTTCTTTGAATCGCAGGTCTGTTAGGCCCCGTTTAACAATCTACGTCTGTCAGGAGCCATTAAGGAGCATACAACTGGAAAGACAAGATGCAGGCAATGGTGACAGCAGCAATGGTGCAATATACGGTATGACACGTAGCGGGTTTCTTGGCGCACCATTTCTGTGCCTTAAAAAGTCTAAACCGGGATAAATGAGAAGGAAAAAGTAGTGAAGAGGCTGAATTTCTGTTCCTGATATACAGAGAAACCAGAGGAAGTTGTATTCAGAACAGCATTGCTGTTTTGACACTGTACAAGATAAACAGAATCTTAATCCTCTCAAGGTTAACTAATTTTTTTTAGACCACTGATAAAAACTAACTGTAGTCACGTGGTCATTAATTAAGGAAGCTCTCAGCTGTGCTATATTTTTACAGGCGGATGTAAAAGCTACGTGCACATAAAACACGTAGATTCTTTCCCATTTTCAGTTAGGCTTTGCTGTCATTATCTGAGCAACTGGTAGAACTTGGACAAGGGGAAACAGCCAAGCAGTGTACAGCCTTGTGTTTTTAGTATTATTTTCCTTAGTGATAACTGTTGTTTCAGCACAGTAGGAACTTAATATTGAATTGTAATTACAGTCAATCTTACAATCAAGAGAATGGAGCTACCTGAAATTACTCTTTTCTTACTCTTGGCTTTGAGTGAAGAGACCTCCCTCCCATCCCACTGAAGTCCGCACAGGCTGCTGCTGCAGTAGTAGTTGTGTATTTTCCATGCAAGAATTGAGGTGGAGAAGAGTCTATAAATAGGACACTGTCTCTATCAAATACATATTTTCCCTCTGGATATCTTCAGTCTTTGGTTTGGGACAGAGAATATGGAAACCTGCAGCTGCCAAGGGCACTATTAACTAAAGCTGTAGAGCTGCAAATACAGCATCAAACTGAATAACTACTTTGTCTTACTCTCCTGTTTGTGTGCTCTCTTGTGTTTTCCCCCACCACTCTTCAGGTCTGAGATGATTCGTAGGAAATTTATTCAGGCAGTTGACAAAAGCTTTCTTTACCATAAAGGATTTAAAGCAACAGTGTAGTAGTGTAAGGCAGATGTATTACCCACTTCTTTTGAAACAGTCCAAAAAATACTTCCAGAGTCATCTGTAGGTGAGTCTGAAGATCCACTTGACTCTGTTTGACATGACTGTGCCTTTTTGTGCAGGCTACAGGAAAAAATGTGCAAGTTGCTTTCAGTATCAGAACAAATAGAAGCCTCCTCCTTGTCAGTGTGTGCTTATGACTTTATCTTGAAAGCAGTTCCTGCTTCATAAGTAACAACAGGTTTCTAGCTTTTAAATTGTTTAAACCAGGTCATAAACAAATTAAGATTTACATTACCATGCTTATTTAAATAATTTTTTTTCTTGTAGTTTATCATGCAATCTACTTAGAAGAAATGGCAGCCTCAGAAGTCACACGCAAGCTTGCTTTGGCATTTAATATTCCTTTGCATCAGATCAACCAGGTTTACAGACAGGGTCCCACAGGCATCCACATTCTTGTTAGTGATCAGGTAATGGAAACTTTGATTTTCTTGAAAAATTTTATTTGTGGATTAAATAGAATAGATGGTTTTCTTATGCTGGCTTCTTTATTGCTGTTTTTTTCCCATTTGATAATGCAGCCCAGTGTTTTCTGATATTCAGAGTATTTTTTCCCTTACATCACAATGAGCAAAAGGATCCTTTAAATGTCACTCGTCCTCTACCTCAATAAACTCAAATTACGAGAAGAGCAGGGTAACTGATCTATGTAGTTCTGAGATGCTGCAGTAATTACTTAGTATATATTTATTTTGAACATGCCCAAAGGCAGGGAGTGTTTAAGTACTGCTGAAGTCGGCTTATTCAAACGTTTGCTACACTTATGTAGAGTTCCAAAACCACTGCCAACAGTAATAGGTTCCCAACTGGTTGCCTACGATTAATGAGCAATATACTGACAGAATCATCCCATGGCTTGGTTGGAAAAGACCTTTGAGATTATTGAGTCCAACTGGACCTGTCCACTACTAAACCACATCCCTGAGCCCCTCATCTACCCATCTTTTAAACACTTCCAGGGATGGGGACTCCACCACCCCCCTGGGCAGCTGTTCCAGTGCTTGGTAACCCTTTCAGTGAAGAAATTTTTCCTGATGTCTAATCTGAACCTCTGCTGACGCAACTTGAGGCCATTTCCTCTCATGCTACAGATACATTAAAATTCTAAAGAAGTTGTCCTAAAAATGTAGTACTGTATTTGAATGTAATTTCGTACGTTCTTGTCACCTGCTGATTAAACCCAAAATACGCAATTGCTTACAGAAGGCTGTATTTAATATCTGATGTATTTATTTTTTGTATTGGTCGTACTCAGGAGGGTTTTAAAACTTCTTTTTTTTCTTGTAGATGGTTCAGAACTTTCAGGATGAGAGTTGTTTCTTATTCACCACAATAAAAGGTAACAGCGTCCCTTCTACCAAGGAACCTTCTTTAAGGCAGAATACTGTTGTAGTAAAACTGCCCCGAGCAAAGCGTGACGGCAGAGCCAGCGAAGGCTGACTGGAAAGAAAAAAATAATCTGCACACAGTAGCGACAGAAAAGATCCACGAGTTCCTGTTCGCTCATCCAGACCTTCCAGCCTCTGCGGGGCAGTCAGTCTTTTCTCCAAGATTTCAGTTCCAAATCAGTACAGCCCTCGGTACCAAATCTCATTTAAAGTTCAATCAGCCGTCATCACTGAATGAGGCTCACTGTTAATGATTGGCTGAGAATGGTGAAATTCTAAAACGGAAAGGAAAGGAGAAAGGAAGGAAGGAAAGGAGAAAGGAAGGAAAGGGAAAAGGAAAAATGAAAGGAAAAGAAATGGAATTAAATGAAATCCTGGCAGTAGTCCCCCTGAAGTTCAGAAACTGAATGTTAACCCAGCCCTGATAGCTGGCAGAACTGAGTATAAAATTCTGTTCTTCCATTGCCAGTAAATGACAATCCCCTTCAGCAGGCTGTTGCTGTAGACAGGACGTGACCATTTTGCCGGGAACCCACCCTACTGTGCCTTTCCTCTGCCTGCGACGCTTGTAACTAACTCTATTGTTTAGCAATCGGTGGATTTCAGTGGGAACATTCACAGAACAAACTACCCCCTCCCTGGTGCTGCCAAATTAATGGAATGATTTTACTTGTACGCATGCAGTTAAACTGGGATGCAGCCAGCCTTGGCCCACAGTCACTGATGTTCAGGTTTCCTCAATGTGTGTTGTGAGTCTCCCTTTCTAAACACCGGGAGTTTTAGATGAATCCCACACTTCCTTAGGAGTCCAGTTTATTTCTGGGAAAAGGTGCCAGGAAACTGCTATCATCAGTGTAGACAAGTTTGACTCTATGCAGATTTTACTTACAGAAACTGTCCCAGCTTTGAGGATCCAGTTATAAATTTTACAAACGTTTTTGCTCAGCCTAAGTGGGAAATGGTTAAAAGCTATGGTTTTGCTGTAGATGGGGATGTATTTTTGAAGTCTGCATCACTTTTATCACCACCCTAACTTGAAACTAACTGTTCTGTTAGAGCAGGGGTGTCACGCTCACTGCTCACTGCTCCCACCGTTCTCGTAACGTGCGTCACATGCTGCACACATGACCGGCACTGGCAGGAGCGCAGGGGCAAGGAGCTCGGTGCTGCCGCCGGGTAGAAAGAAGGTGCTGGGACAGATAAAACAAGGTGGAGGGCTGGATTTGGCCCACGGGCCGTGAGTTTGACAACCCTGGTACAGGATAAACTCTTCATATAGTTGGTGATTTTTAGAAACCTCTTTGTCTCCATTGTTAAGCCTTTTGGTGGGACTGCTTGCTTCTAAGAATGAAATCCACAGGGTTTTTTCCTAACAGTTCCCATTTGGCTTTCAAGTTTAAGGCTGAACATCACAAAATAGACGATTAAAAACATATGCAAAGGGTTCATATTGATTGTGCAGAAGTTAACTTCTGTGATATTGACTGACTGTCACAGGAGGTGGGTTTAATGTGTAGTAGGAAGAGTTCAGAAAAAAACGGCAAATGAAAGAGATTTTAAGTAGTTCATTATCCTTCAGGCATTAGCAGGTCTTGAGTTGGAAGAGACCCACAAGGATCATCGAGTCCAACTCCTGTCCCTACATAGGACGATCCCAACATTCACACCATGTGTCTGAAGGCATTGTCCAAATGCTTCTTGAATATTTGGAATATATAGTAATACATAATGTAATTTGAATATAATCTTTCATAGTGGTAAAGAACCACTTCTACACAGTAAAAAACCAAGTCTGTGCTTTGGTGTTTTGATGCATCGCCTGGTGCGTTTGTGGTTCTGTTGATGAAAGACTGATGTGTTGTTTCTTTCAGCTGAAAATGGTGAAGGCTTCCATATAATTTTGAAATGAGTCACAGAACTGCAAGACGGATGACTGCAACACAGAATGAAGTCCTGCCTAAAGATTATGAAGCTCATCCAAAACCTTAGGATCTAACTTCACCATATAAGATGTTTCATATTGAAAACACAAAATGACCTTTCTAATGAGCTGTTTGATAGGTGAACTTTCTTATCACTGCCATAGCTAAATGTCCTCATGAGAGGTATAATGCCATGACAGCTTACGTACAGGCATGCAAGACAATGTAAGCAAAGGTGCTTGCCCTTTACTGAAACAAGGCAAATCATGGCCAGTAGATACAGTTCTTGGAAGTGAAGCACTGTTGCTTTTCTATCACCTGTATCCAGTTGGAGATGAATGTAAACTCATTTTGGGGCATTTACCTTTCTGTGCCAGTTTGTCTGTTACTTGCTTGTACCTTATGCTGGTTTTATTTTTTGATGTTAGCAGAGCACATACTAATCTGTGTGGAGATGAGTAGTTAAGCTGATCGTGATCAGGTTGTCGGGTCTTTGAGAGTAAAGCTGTCAAAACAGCTTCCCATGTAAATTGTGTATAAGAGTGTATGTAAGAAGTGTAAATGCCAGAAGAGGGCTTGGAAGAAGCCCTAGACAGATGCAATATATGCATGCAGCAAACTGCATTATCAGTAGTACCTTATTGGAGGGATTAATACAAATCCTGTGGGGTACCGAGTAATTGTGTTTTGCTTTAACAAATTTAATGGAAAAGAATTGCCTATGCATCCTTTATGTTTAGTTTCCTAGGTTCTCTGCGGAGCACTGCTGCAGTTTAACTCTTTGCTTGTAAAATTGTGGGTTTAAAAATACTAGCAGCGAGAGGTGGGTTTTATAAGACTTAGCAGAATTACGCTGATGAGGGAAGCTGACCCATTGGCACCACGGGGCTGGCGCAGCTTCCAGCACCAGCGAATGAATTGCTTCAGAAACACTAAATATGCACCATTTAAGTCTCCTTCCCAGCAGGTAAATGCCTTGCTGTAGTTGCTGTTGTGGACAAGTATCTTACCTTTTCTGTTGACCTTTCTTTGCCCTGCGACCCGTACTGTACAGCTGTTACAGTGCCTCTTCCATATGACCAAATATTTACTTTTCTTTGAACCAGGCAATCTGCTTTTTCAATAGTTTGGGTATTTCTTGTAAAGACACGGCACGGCATTTCCTATGTTAACATTTAAGTTTCAACTGGTTAGGTACTTAGAGGGGAATAGTTCAAAGGGTATTAAGTGACAGTTGCATAGCTGTCATTTTGTGCCGTTGAATAGTTTCCACCTTAATCTCTGGCTTAAAAGCTTGGGAGCAGTTTGCTTTTTATGCTGCAGTGTTCAATGTAAACAACTGCTACAGCATGTAAGAAAGCAACTCTGATTTTTTCATTCCCTCTTTCATAACTGGCTCAAGTGCTTAGCAGAAAAGCTTCTTAAAGCTATAGCATTTTGAAAACTTAAAATTCATCAAAGGTAGAGTTTCTTTCCTTTTTTTTCTTTTCTGCACTGAAAGTAAAGTTTTATGTACTTAAACATTTCTGCCTGTAAGTTTTTCATCTTTGGGTATTGTTCGGTCCTAGTATTTTCTTGAACTGACACTCATGTCTTTTCAGCTCACACCGTATTCAAATCCAAATGTTTTATAAAAGGTGGAAAAATCCTTGATTAGAAGTATCCAAACATCTAATTTTAAAGAATATTGAAAGTTGTACAGTAGTTTGTCCAAGCTCACTTGAAATTGGAATTAAATTATGGCACCAGCAAATTGCTTTTGTTTTTTAATAAGATGTACACATTTCAATTTAAGTATAATAAATGTTTTTCAATAATTTTGTAAATGTGCTTTTTCTTTTTGTTTACTACTATTTTTAATCCCACACCCCCCATCAGCAATACTTCTGTTCGGATTCAGAGTAACTGCAAGCCCTGCCCTAGCAATTTCAGTAGGGAAAGGTAAATAATGGAAGCAAACCAGCTCTGTAGTTTATCCTGTACCCAATACACACACACGTAAATCTTCTGCTTCTGACAGAAAACTTAGTTAAATTGGAAATAATTGAACCAAATTCAGATTTGACATCAGCTGATTGTTTATTTAAGTGTCCTATATCAGAGTAGGTTCATTTGGGTTTGTACATCTTGAATGCAACAGACTGACAAGGTTCATTATGTTCTTTGAAAAAAAAAAAAAGAACCAGTAAAAGGCAGCACATCCTGGCACACTGGTACCAAGGGCTCTCCTGGTACAGCTGAGAATAAAATCTGCTTGAAACTCTCCATTACAGCAGCACTTTGGTGGATCTTTGTACGATTGTAGCAACGCTTCTCCACTGCTGTGCAAAACAAGCCCCACTTGGCCTATTTTGTAGTAGAAAAGAGATCCATGTACTGCACTCCCATCTGTAATTTATACTTTAAGCTATCTTAATTTACTGTCCCCATTGTCTCTGAATGGGCGAAGCATGAGCACAACACAGCTGCTGTCGTCCGTGAAAGTCTCATAGCATTCACACTTCTTAAAGAAGTAGCTTAATATTTTGGGGGGCGAATTGCAGTCCTACCCAGTAGTAGCTTCTCCAACTGCTTTTTAAGCCGGTATTTCTACCAATTTTTCAGTAAACACACAGGCCCTGAACTCTTAAAATACACACACAAAATCAATCTTACACAGAAAAAGCTTTCTGAACTGTTGCGTAGTTTATCTCAGATAATTAAGTTGCTTAATATAAAAAAGTTTACTTATCTAACCCTCTAGCACTGAAAAACTAAGGATGAAAGCATGGCCTTAAGAGTTAACACATAGATTTTATTATTATTATTATCATTATCATTCAGAACTTGACAGCTTCTTAAATAACCCAAATGCAAAGAGTTGGCTTTCTACGTTTGAAAACCACAGGATTGGTTTGGTTCAAGTCCTGCCTACAGATCCATTTGCCTATCTGCTTGCTGTGTCCCCAAAAAGGGTGGGACAAACAGCACTAATTGAATTCCTCGCTCCATCACAGTTCCTCTAACTGAACCTGTGTTTCATCCTTCATCTGTAGAAAAGCATGAATAACACACCCCTCTTTCTAGACCTGCTACTTTCATTCCAAACTGAGGAGGTAATTGTGGACACACAGGAATGGCGTTACAGAAAGCACCATGTATGAGAGTGGCAGCCAATTACAGTAGAGTGCACAAGCTCTACCACAGTGGATTTCTTACCCCCTTTAAAGGCCAGTGGCATCGGGCATGAAACGTGCTTCAGTGACGGGCAAGCTCCATGCTAACAAGTAGCTCAACTGAACCCAGTTCAAAAACTTGGAAAGTATTTCTATTTCTATAGTTATCTTGAGGTACTACCTTACCTTTTGACATTACCCATTAAGTCCTCTTATGTATTTAAATATGAAGCTGAATCACGAAAAAGTATAAGCCATTTCGCTATAGGAGCTCATGATTTACTTGCATTTTTTGGTCAACATCTGCTAACGCTGATTTGTCCTTAACCCGGTATTCAATCTGTCGGGTAGATGACGGAACGGCAGGTGCAGTTCCTTGGTGGGACGAACTTGAGCCCCACGTCACCTTAGAACTTCACACGGAACAGTGCTTACAAATGCAAATTAACTTCCAAGTTTAGTGAGCTTTCACCAAGTAGGTGCTATGCTGAAAGGCCTCCACGTTTTGCACAGTACTTCACTTCTCATGCCAACAGAAGGAAGGTGTTACTAATACAAACCAAAGCATCACCAACTTAATCCACAGCTGCACATTACGTTAAGATTTTTACCTGGAAAAAAAAAATGCTTCTCTTGTCACAAAACTGGATGACCAAACACCACCAGCAGGACTGTCGGGAAACGGACTCCTTCCATGCCTTGCAGTCCCGGTCTTCAACAACAACAAACAAACTTTTCTGTGTGGTTGCACTTACTGTCAAAGAATAATACAGCATCTGCAGAGGCGCTGTCCGCTCCCTCCCACCGAAGGGGGGGGTGTCACTGGCGCAAAGTAAGCATGAACTTTCACATGAGGTAGATGAGCCTGCGGATAAAATAAGGATAACTAAGTAAAAAGAAGCCGTGCACCTCAATTACTCCCAACCAGGGGGCTCTCTAATTAAAGCTGGTCACCTGAAAAGAAAGCATCTATACACCTGACACCATCCAAGCTGTCTTCTCCTGACATACAGTCCTCAAGTCCCACCCAGCTGGGGCACGCTAATGTCTGGGCACTCACCTGCTCTGGGTCTCCACTTATTTCCCAATGAATGATCAGCTCAGAGAGCTCTCTGCCAGGAGAGGTGTGTCTTCTGCTGCAGAGCAGAGAAAGAGCCTCGGCTACTGAAGGACTTGTCTGTGTCTTGTCTCCCATATTTCTCTGCTTCTCTCATCCTAGAAAGCAGCATGGAATGGAACAGGGCATCTGTTCTCAATAGTCACTATTGGGGATGAGCTTTCCAATTGCAAAATTGCTTGGACACGAACGTGGGATACGAAACCACAGACAAGTTTAACATTAAGGCTTCCCAAGCCAGGCAGTCCCTGACCTGTCAGTGGAGGTAAACGGAGGGGAAGAGTTTGTGGCTGGATTCCAGGGCCTAATGGCCCTACAACTCATTAACTGAAATATCCGTGCAGATGTTTTACTATGGGCTCTGCGTACTGATGTGTATTTTGGTAGAGTTAAAGAATGCCACTACACAATCCTAAAAGCATAGAAGCCTGTATTTGAAAAAATACAGAAAGCAGGAGATAATAAGCACTCACCATTCCAACAACAAAAGTGTCGTGAGTTATAAACAGAATTTTTCAGTCCCTAGAGATGGGGACCTAACAGAACAATAGACAGACTCTGTTTTTCCATCCTCCCTTGCCTGGGACATCTGCAGGATTCATACAATCTCGAGCAGTATCACTGACTTGGGCATTCCCACCGGAACAAGACAGCACACACGTACTCTGATTCGTTTGATTCCAGCTCGTGTGACTTGCTGACAGTCATACAGCTCAATTCGCTCCAAGTTGTGGCAGTTCTCCAGGTGTTCCAGAGTCACATCAGTGATGAGAAGGCAGTTATCAAGCTCCAGTACCTGCAGCCTCTCGTGACCACATGTACTGTTGCTCAGATGAAGAATCCCATCGTCAGTGATCAATTCACAGTGAGATAAGCTCTACAACAGAGAGCCAAACCGTTAAGGACATCACTCAGCCCTAAGTTACCCCATCATCTAAATACCAGAAGTCCTCTTTAATCTCCTTCACTCTAGTGGTTAAACAGTTACAAACAACACACGGTTGAAATCCAGAAGAGTAACAAAACAAAATCACTTTGTCACAGAATGACCTGGGTTGGAAGGGACCCATCAAGTCCAACTCCTGTCCCTGCACAGGACAAACCCAACACTCACACCGTGTGTCTGAGGGCATTGTCCAAATGCTGCTGGAATGTTGTCAGCCTTTGTGCTGTGACTGCTTCCCTGGGGAGCTGCTCCGGTGCTCCACCACCCTCTGAGTGAAGAACCTCTTCCTAATATCCAACCTAAACCTTCCTTGGCACGTCTTCCTGCCATTCCCTTGGGTCCTATTGTTGGTCACCATGGAGAAGAGATCAGCACCTACTCCTCCTCCTTCCCTTGTGAGGAAGCAGTGAACAAAAGCACTAACAAAAGAATCTACTGACGGGAGTTACTGTGTGGACAGCTTCACAGCTACCATGTTTTCATACATCCTACTGGGATCAAGCCTGCACAAGTTCACAATGAACAATTAGACTGGACTGACTTGCCAAATGATGATATCAGAAACACCGTGAGCATTCAGCACCTCAGGCTGTACATACAAGGAGAAATAAACATTGTGTACAGCTGCAGAAGCAGGTCTTTTCTGCAACAGTCAGCATAACAAACCCAAACATTCTGCTCCTCTTCAGCATGATCTTTTACTCCCTTGAATTTCGAGAGCATGGAAAATGTTGCGGCACCTCAGGCAGTATAGCACCACATAAAGCTGTTTCCTGGTTCCTTTAGGGAATTCATGACTTCTGGAGATGCACTGATGATGACAACAACAGGAAACAGACTTTCCTCCAAGGAGGTTTAAAAACCACTCTTGCCAGCAAAATGCACGCCCTCAAGTCTTCCGCATTATGAACTCTGCTTCTCTTACCCCGGGCTCTGAGCTCGCCCTTTGCTTTCTGCTCAGCCCTGTCTCTTGCCTGTACTCGTATCTACATCTCATGGCAATGGGTTTTGAAGCAGCGTTTCCTTGCCACTAGTTTTTTTCAGACAGTAACTGAAGAAGAAACGCAGCAATCTGTAAAACTTTTTAACTTGGCACAAGCTAAGTAGGGCTCAAAAGTATCTCCTGCCAATTATCTGAATCAAATGCACAATCCTTCCCTTCACTCAGTACATCACCTCACTCTTCTATCAGCCTGACAATGAAGCCCAAGAACTAGCAGCCATGACTCACCCTTGTTTCACCTTGGCTAGCCACGAGCATTTCTTGCCTGCTACCAGACACATGGGGTCTGTCCTGCCCCTCAGAACAACTTGCCCCTCAACGTCTTTCCTTTCTCCTTTGCTCAACAGGACATATGCGTGACCAGAGAAGAGGCTGGGAGACAGGTCTGCAACTCCCCTTAAGTCAGACAGGGAGTCACCAATTTTATTTGCTCACCAAGCGTGAGCAGCTGGCAGTAACTCCACACACCACCACAATGAGTGCACACGGTCTCCAAAAGGCAACAAAACTGAAGCACTTGCCCCTATCAAGAGTGTTTTACCTCATGACATGTTTACATTTTGCAAGCCTGTCAACTCTTTAAACGCTTACATTCTCTCCTATACCTGCTTTCTTTATGTACGTGTTCTGAGCCCTTAATTTGGCTCGCAGCCTGGAAACAATCAGCAGCTGCAGGGTTAAAGAACATTTATAACAGACCTGTTGTTTCAAGGAAGGACAGGAGGTTGTGTGAAGCTGTTGGCTAATTAAGAGTTTTCTGTCCCAGGAAGTAAGCAGCTTATAAAATTCAGCTTTCCTGAGACTGTATTTGGTACAGAAGAGACAATACAGGATGTACAGCTGAGTTCCCAGTGTAAAAGAAATATGCCAAATGAGACATACTTCATATTAAATGATTTTTTTGACTTCATAAGCATGTTAGAAAGTGTTAATAACACAGAACTGATGAAGATAATAATTACTTGAAATCTTTAGAGAAAAGAGGTATGGTAAAATTCTTTTTTTTTGTTAACACACAGTAAATGCTGTGCATAAATCGCATGTGGCATGACACAGGGTGACAGAAAGAAACAGCACGATCACCGTAACTGAAGAATTCAATTGTCTTCTCTTCTTCAGAAGTATCAGGAGTATTTCACAGCTTCTCCAATAATCTGAATGCACAAATGTTAAACACTTTCACCAGAAACTACTTCTTAAGTCCAGTAACTAATAAAGCATTTGAGTACTCTGATACTGATGAAGACGTAGCCATTGGTTAGAACAGATCTAACAGTGCTTTTGGTTATGTCCATATCTACTGAGTTTCCAAACACCAATGAACAAAGTTGATTTCTGCAACTTCAAAATATTTGTTTAAACTGCAAATATACCTAAACATATGTTAAAGCACAGCTGCTCAAGAGTTTACAGAACCGTCAACACTACATACTTCACATTTGAAGCATCAAGATTACTTCACACAGGATATTTGGTACCTGCTGGTCCGTCCTTCCTTTCCCTGTAATCCTCAGCCACTGTTCACTCACAGTCTTTGAGTAAGTATCTTTCCTACACACAGAATATACACATCAACAAATAAATCAATTCCCCTGTCTCCCTCAGAAAAGGTACTCTATTTTACCAATACCAGACTTCCCTGTCTGTGGACTAACACACAAAGGCCAGCAAACAGGACCAGTATTAGGAAAATACTTGGAAATGAGGAGGTTTTATGGTAACTCTGGTGAAGCACTGGAAGAATCAGTATGGAGACCTCTTGCAATTAGTGGTTACAACTGCAATTACAAAACAAAACTACATGTATCACAGAAGAACAGAAAGTTTCTCATATAGATGGCTCCACACCTCCTGACAACTCCTGTTTGGCTTAACACTAAGAAGTATGGTACAGAAATGAGGTCAGACAATTAATAAGCAAAAAAAAAAAACAATAAACAAGAGTGAACAAGCTCCTTTTTCAAATCTATCTTTCCTCATGTTGGTACCTTAGTAACACTGAGTAACACTAACTAATCATAACACAATTTAATTAATGCAGCAGCAAATCTTCCTTTAATCCTATCTAAGAAGAGATTATAAAGATACTTATCCTTTCATGTAGATCTGAAGTAGTACATAACAAATCTACACTTAGGGGACAACTGGCCCTAAAAACAGGAGCTCCTGTTGTAAGGACAATCTAGTAATTTTGGAGTGCCTTGACTGAAGAACAGGCAAATTTATGTCACTTGAAATTGGTTTCTGATGTTCTGAAAGGACTAAGCAATCACTCCCTAGAAAACAATTACTTGAAATACAGTAAGCAGGGTGCCCTACTGAAGGCATCTCAATCTGCTCCAATTATGTTCATAAGTCTAGGTCAAAACAACTTTCCATAATTTCCTATGTAAATGTAGTCATTGGGAAAAACTGCTTGCATACAAAACTGATTACAGAGTTATTACATCTGTCTTCACTGGGGGTTACGTTTGTTCAGCATTTGATGTGAAGTGTCATTCTCCCTAAGAAAACCATCAGTGAACACTTAAGAGTATCTGTGAAAGATCTGAGTACTTTACGTCGAACTAAGTAATAAGTATGAATGATATTAACCATAAAATATAAGATTTCTGGTTATTACTAATTTGGTAACATTTTTTATCAGACAATGAAATATTTTAGCAGTAATCTGCTTATTTTAGAATACTTACGAAACTTGCATATATTTCGCACAGGATCAGTCTACATCAGGAACTTTTTCTAGATACAGAGTCACCAGCCTGTTTTTATACTGCAGGAGTTGTGTATGTGTGTGGGTTTGGGAGAGGTACTAAAGTTCACGAACAAAGAGTTAAACTTACCAATGCTTGTAGCTTAGGACAGTGTATAGAAAGTTGTATCAATGTGCTGTCAGTTATCTAGAAATAATAAAAAAAAAAGAACCATAAGCAACAGACAGTAGAGGGCCAACCCTCAGGTAAGAAAGATCTCTCTCTCCCAGATGATGGTTCTGCTACTTCTGCTAAACATCCAATCACCTCTTACTCTTCAAGTATTTCCCTGTACAGAACTTCCCAATAATTTTTATTTACCATCACAAACACAGCACTATTAATAAAATCTAAGCACATTTAACTGAAAGTGCTCATGTATTGGCACTGCATTTTTACACTGGACCTTCAGTACTCCTTTTCATATTAAATCTCACCAGAACACACTCTTCCAAGTCCATCTTCTCCAGCTCATGGCAATTCTAAAATAAACCAAAACCAGACAGATAAATGAAAGACGAAACAAAACAAGACATAAATTCACACACAGGGCTAGTAATATGGAATAGTACAGCTTCCAAGAGGAAATTGTAAGCTATATCCCTTCAAGCATTTCAACACCAAAGGAGAAAAAATGGTAAAAAAATAAGAATCCACAAGCAATAAACCACCTTCCCTTCAAACCTCTACATTTCAGCCCTTCTCTTACTAAGTGAAAACTTCACCCTCTTGCCCTGCAAGGTCTGAACAGTCCATATCAGTACTCACTCACCCTGCTTCCCTTTCCCCTTCTGTCATCAACTTCAATTCAAACCTACAGTATTTATAGCCTGTGCACTAAAGCCAATCTGCATATAGGTGAATCTGATTTCTGCGAGCATCAACCTGCACCAGATTAATCTAAAACACGTGGAACATCTCTCCTCACCATCATAGTTTAGAAACAAGCTTTAAAAACAACTTTCTTTGCTAATAAATGTCGAAATTACTAAAATAGGCTCCACTTCAAGGCTGGGACAAAGCTGCACTTCAGATTTCTGTTAGTAATTTTCCCAATATTCCGAGAGATTCCTAACAAACTTTTAGAATATCTGACCATAACAAATTTCAAGAAAATGATGTAACCTTGTGACCTTGCAGCAGGCCACATGGTGTCTTGGCTCAGCCCAAACCCTAGCCCCTGTTTTTCACAGGCACAGGAAAACATGGTTTAACTTGCAGCTCCCAAAAGCAGGCTTGAGGTGACTACTGAAAGCCAAAGGCTGTAGTGCTGAATGATCAGAAAACCACTCTGTTTAACCATTGTGGCCAGAAAAAAAAAAACCTTCATTCAAGTTAAGTATCAGCAGTGTAAATAAGTCTTGTTTACAGAGTATTATTTTTGTGCTCTAATTTCTTAAACCAGCAAACATGAACTCTAAGCTTCTGAAATGAGCCTTACCCGTGCTAAAAGGGTAAAACCAGCATCTGTAAGATGTGAACATCGTGCAGCTTCCAAAATCCTGGAAAAGTTTTAAATGTTAAAGAAAACATTAACATTGAGAAAAGTAAACACATTTGAAATACAAATCTGTCTTTTCCAACTTAAAGCTCCTATTAGCAAATCACAGAATCATAGAACGGTTTGGGCTGGAAGGGACCTTAAAGATCATCCAGTTCCAGCCGCTTGCCATGGGCAGGGACACCTCCCACCAGACCAGGCTGCTCAAGACTCCATCCAACCTGGCCTTGAACACTTCCAGGGAGGAGACATCCACAACCTCCCAGGACAACCTGTTCCAGAGCCTCACCACCCTTATTGTGAAGAATTTCTTCCTAATGTCTAATCTAAATCTTGCCCCTTCCAATTTAAAGCCATTCCCTCTTGTCCTATTACTACTTGCCCTTCTAAAATGTCCCTCCCCAGCTTTTCTGTAGCCCCTTCAGGTACTGGAAAACCGCTATGAGGTCTCCTCAGAGTCTTCTCTTCTCCAGACTGAATAAGCCCAACTCTCTCAGCCTATTCTCATAGCAGATATGCTCCAGTTCTCTGATCATCTTTGTAGCCCTCCTCTGGACCTCTTCCAACAGTTCCACATCCTTCTTATGTTGGGGGTATTCTATTTTTCCTAGTAATTTGCCCCTACTTTTCACAGTAACTTGCAATTAAAAAGCACTAGGCAGACTTTTGATGCAGCTTATCAGAAGATTCTAACAGTCACAGAACACATTTAAGTTCAATCCTCAAATCTTCTCAACATTTAGTGGAAAACAATTACGCGTAATTATAGGCATTTTGACATAAGACAGCATAACACTCAAGTTTTCTCATGTATTAACTGAGGAAAGATATGGGAGAGTAAACTCTGAGTGAAGGAATATGCAGATGAAGCCTGCATCTAAAAGCTGTTATCTAAACACAGGATGTTGAGATGCCACAAAACTGAGAAACTGTTTACTAGAAGTTCACTCAGAGCCTCTGCATGAAGCACAGTGAAACAAGTTACCAGAAAGCAAGGAGCTTAAATTCTCCAAGCCCACAGTAAAAACAAACTACACCAACACAATCTTAAAGAAAATCAGTGTTTTGTAAAGATAAACCTGACACTCTTTGGAGATGTACTAGGAAGCAATTCTGACAAAAAAAGGTCACTGCCCCAAACAGCACCGCTAGCACACAGAATAGGCCTCCACCCCAAAGCTGTTTTCTGTCATCACTTTCTTTTTTTTCAAAGAACAAGTTTTACTTTGCAGGTGGAGTGCCAAGATGAATAACCGGAAACCACAGCACTGTTACCCACTCATCAAAGCAAACAATTCTGCACTGGGGTCGGTGGGGGAGGAGGCAGGGCAAGATAGACAAAAGCACCTCTTGCTGTGGTAACACTTAACAGCATCTAGATCCTTCCACAGGCTTTGGATGTCATTAGAAAGCACTTTATCCCTCCATGGATGAAGTGTAAAGGGAAAAGCCGTGCTGTGTGTTTGAGAAAAATACAAACCCACTAGAGCACAGGATGTGGGGCTCTGACTACAACTTCGCTCGACCAGTCTTTTCCAAGTCACAAGTAAGAGCGCAGCTGAGTTTAGAGGTAAACAGCCCCACAGGCTACATCCTTGATAACCACTTCCAGAGTGCTTGTCTTCAACAAGGTTCAGAAGTGTGATAGGAAACTCAAGAACAGTCCACAGAGAGGTGCAAGACAGGTACTGCTTTCTAAATGGATGGTTGTAACACCTCTGGATTTTCTTTCCAAACTCACATTTGAGAACTTTGTGTCCTTCGTGCACTTCCATCGAGGCAAATCACAAAATACTCTCAGCTACATAGGATAACAGATAGGAGGGGGAAAAAACCCACCATCTGGACATTTGTTATCATTCACTTTACCTAATTTACTTGCTTTCACCCCCATCTACACTTAAAACCATTGGATCACCAACCCCATGACATTTCTGACAGTAAAGAGGGTAGGGGGAAATGACACGCTCGGTGTGCAAAGTATTGGGGATGCTACTTACTGTACACCTGTTTGAAAAGCTCTGAAGGATACTGGAATGGGGAGAGGGGGGAAGGGTGAGAAACCTGAAGACGAGCAGCTCTAGCATTCCTGAAACTGGGTGTGCAGTCAGTCAAATCAGCAGAATGGGGAGAGTAAGCTATACATAGATAGACATGAAGCATCACTTAGGTCTCAGTATGAAAAACAGGTGGGAAGGCACTGGTCAGCACGAAAATGGGAAAAATTCTAATTTTGCTTTGTTTGAGTGACTGTACTTAATTACAGAGTGCTCTTCTTTTTTCAGATACAGCTGATATTTATTTCCTATCCAGTGATTCATGACAAAGTATCTAGCATAGGAGCTGATGAGGCAAAATAATATCTGAGAGCAGACCGCCCACTCTTACAAAGCAGTGTTCTGTGAGGCAGCATTCACTGTCTGCAGATGTCTGCTGGGCAGACCTAGAGTGTCTCTGCATACAGCATATCCCTACTCTTGTTGCATAAGCAGCAGGTGGGAGAGAACATTGGTGGGGTTAAAGGCAACCAGATCCTAATTTTCACAGCTCCACCTAGACAAAGACATTCACAGGTACTTCTCTTGATAAGCCTCACCAAAACACCTACTAGTATTTTAACACTATCAAGTGCAAAAACAGAAAATCAAGCACTTAAATGAGGAGACATCTGTATTTTGAGGTAAGGGAAAAAAAAACAACTGAAGGGAGTCAGTCAAGCTTAAGAGTTTTTTTCCAAGGACGTCATTTGTGAATGGTAACAGATGCGGAACACAGCAGTACCATGGAAAACAGCACAGAAGGACATCCAAACCCTGAAATGAATTGAGAGCAGCACAGCATAGAAAATATTCAAAAGCTTCCTAACAGGACCAGCATATCTCATAGAGGCAGGAGAGTTTTCTTTCATACTCAATACCAAAACATTCAGAAGCTATGAACAAGTGAGGAATTACATTCTTCTTTGATTTACAACCTATTTTTTATCAAGAACCTTCTATACACAATTTCAAAAGTCTAGCTGCAACCAGCTGTATCATCTGTCCTTCCACCTTTGCAGTAATCACTTCAAAGAATCATTTTTTTCCTTACACTGTTCCTTATTAAAAGAGAAGAACAGCAGACGCCTTCCCCCTCGTGGCACAGAGAAGGGCTAACAGTTTACCTACTAAAGTCAAAACAATTCCTGCTACAGTTGTACTGCCCTTGGAAAAAAAAAAATCGCACAAGTAATAGCACTTCAGACCTCCTTTTATTTCCAATCTGAGCTGTGAACTGAGAGAATGAGAGAAATTGTGGAAGAAGACCAGTAGTAACAGCACAAATTTCTAAGAAGCACAATTAAGTGTGTCAGAAGACTCCTAAGCCCCGAACACAGGCACATGTAAGCTCTTGTAAGTATGAATCGTTATGTGAAGGGGACTGTCACTCTGGAATTGTTTTCTACAGGAATAAAAGCTCTGTTTCACTAAGTCAGCTAAAGGAACGCTGTATGACAGCATAATGTACACTGGCATTTGAATGTAGCTTTCCCTAATTCTTACAATGTACACTTTCCTCCATTTTTGAGTAACAATTTGAGAATCCTGCACATTCCTGTCCATGAATGGTAATTTATTGTCATCTTTCAATTTACTTTACATCAAAAGTAGATCTTAAAAGAAGTTTCTACAACCAGTGAGCTGCTGCCTCACTGAGCTTTGCTATTAAAGCTGAAGCTGTCCTAATCTCTGAGAATACCACCATAACCTATGCTAGTGCAAATTACACCGAAGTAAGTTTGTATTATTTTTAACTGATGAGCCCCTATTACTCAAAACATATTCCTTAAATATCAGTCCTCAGTGCTTGCAGCAGAGACACTAGCACACTCCATATCAGAGTTTCAGAATGCCAGAGCATATTAAAAACACATATAAAAAAGTCTGTAAATATAACACTCAGGTACAATTTAGCTCTTTTTTTGCAAGACAAAACCCCATCAGAGTACAAACATCACAAGGCACAACACAACTACAGATATTTTTAGCTTTTAAAAAAATAATGGGCTTTACATCTTTTCTTCTGGATTGTAATTGGTATCCAAGTATTTAGCTAAAAGCACAGAAGTGAACTGCTAGGTTCAATATTTTATTTGTCGTATATTAATTCTTGATTTTCCAATGTAAAGTGGACTAGGTTCACATGACAGGTACAGAGCACCAGCCCTCAGGTTTACTATTCAGCTGGCACTTCTAAGTTAATGTTTTGATTGCAAAACTAACACAAAGCTAAATCAAACCTGAGGATCTCAGCTGATTATCTTCACAAGTGACTTTCTTAGATCAGTCTGGTAATACAACACACTCATAACATACTCACTTCAGCCTTGGACAGTTTAGACCAAGTGCTGTGAGAGAAGCATCTGTAAGATTGCTACAGCCTGAAACACAGAGCGACTGAAGTCTGTGACATCCTCTGCAGATTTTTACAATGCCTTCATCTGAAATTTGCTGCAACACACAAGAAGGCTGAAATTACTTTGTTATCAAGTAATCAGCTAAGAACAAAAAACAAGTGATATTACTGAACTGGTAGTGTCACATTGTATACAGCCATGGCAACCTGTTTTCAACCAAAAATTACCATTGTGAAACGATGTTCATTGATAACACTGAAGAAAATCAACGCACACAATTCCTACTTATCTGCGTATTTTTCCACAGATCTCGAATACTGCTTAAAGGCACTCTGAAGCACAGAGAGAGAGTTGTTTGCTGTTGTCTTCCTCTTTCACTTTGCTTTTGCTTTAAAATTTTCACATCTTTTTTTAAATTTTAGCTGTTGTAGTGTTAGCTTGCTTCTTACATGTTTGTGTAGTTCAGTTCTTTCATCTCAGAGACTGCGAGTTCAGGACCAGTGGAAAAGAGAACTTAAAGCTCAACAGCAGGAGAACTAACTGCCTATTTTTCACTGGAGCAGTAGAACCCAAGGGTAAAAATCCTTCACCCCCAGAAAATTTTCTGGAGTTATAGGTAAGCAATTATATACAATCTGCTCTTGCTTTAACATTTGCTCTCTGTAAAGATTTTCCCTACCCTATGCAGCTGTCTTTAGCTCAAAGATTTAACTGAAAAGAGGGTATTTTATTTCTAAAAAATATTTTGCACTAGATATTCTGAAAAAAAAGTAACTCTAAATTTGGCATATGCAACAAAAAAGTTTTCTCTCTGAAACAGCAACTGTAAGAAAAAGCCCCAATGCAGCTGCACACAAAATTGCAACAGGAACTAGGTTTTGCATGTGTGTGCAAATATTATTTTATTTAGAGGTCTTCTCTTCTGGGGAAAAAAGTATTCTTTCCTCCTGCCCCTCCTAACTCCAAGAATTTGATTTTTCTGCTTAATGACTAATCCTGGTGAAACATTATTTTAAGTCCTGGCCTATGTTACTCTTCCAACGATAACAAAGACCTCTACTGTATTCTGAATTGAAAATACAGATTTCTTTTATAAGCTGCTCATCTAGGTACGCTAATACTACTATAGCGTATTTCTGAGGCTATTACCACAAACATTACCTTTCATGGACGAAATTAGCATGAGAAATAGAAGTAGCTCAGCAGAAAGACCATCTTATAACCCCTTCCCCCAACCCGGCACTTCTTCATAACAGTAGTTCAAATATGCAAATTGTTTTGTCAAATAAAAAATATTTCAGAGAGAAAACTAGAAGTCTTGTCTTCTTTTTGTGGATCCAGAAGGATCTGCATCATCTACAGACAAGAAGATATTTTCTGGAACTGTTTTGTTCCCTTTGAGAGGTATGAAATGACACTATTATCGGGAAAAAAAAATATTTTGGAGGTAAGGGCTATGTAAATTTTATGCTGCTGATGGAGATGGACAAAACCCTCAAGTTATATGTGAAAATTTTCCATTCTGAAATTTCTTGTGATTCAATGCCTACATCCCTCTTAGGAAAGAAATGTACTCAAAAATTGCCTGCAAGTCCCCAGTTTCTACACTCTAAAGATGGTACCTTTCAGATGTGCAGTTTCCAGAGTTAATATCAGTTCATTCCATAGCTGCTGGAGCTGGGCTGGCATTTTATAACGTCCATAAAACAGAGCCACTAAAATACAAGTGTGGATCACGTAAAGTACAGAGCCCTGCTGTGTGAAAATCAGTGCTAGCCCTTTGATCACAAAGAGCCTGGCTGCTTCTGGAAGCATGCTTCTAAGCCATGGCAAGCAGGACACATCTTCAGTGAAATAAAGCTTTAAAGCACAAGTAACGAGGTAGGACACACAGACTACAAACTCAAAAAATTCAAAGGGAAAAATACTTTCACTCATGAGAGTTTATTGGTTGGTACTTCACATCTATGTGACAACAAACGCACTGGCCAAGGGAAAACTCTGGTACACTTCTATGCCAATGCCCTTCGTAAGCAGAAGAGCACATAACCTGATCATCACCTCTTGAGAGCCTTCCACAAAAATAATCAGAAAAGCTGGCCTTGATATAGCTCATTAGTCTCAGGTAAAACACAACAGCAAAAGAACTTTGGAGGAGGAAGACCGCAAAAGAAAGAAGGGAAAATGGAGGAAATGACATACTGACTTTATTTACTTAAGTGTGGTTCTGACCAAAAGAAGGAACTTCCTTTTATTCTCTTTTATCTTTAGGTGCCCAACTTCAGTGGGCTCCTAAATTCCAATTTAAAAATCTGAAAAATCTCTTTCACTAAACAATCGTCTCATGGAAGCTCAAACTTTGTATTCATATCGTTCTTAATGTAGGCAATTTTTTTAATGTAACTGTTAAGAATCCTTAACACTCAAAAATGTTCAACACTTAAAAGAAATCAACTAGATCCAAAAGATTTTTATCTAATCTTAATCAAAAAGGTTCCATGCTACATTCATTCAGGAATAACATGTAAAACAGATCTGAAAGTTTTAGTCCAAGAAGATTTTATAACTCTAACAATAAAACTGTAGAAAACTTTCCAAAAGCAATAAAATTAATCTAACTATATTATTCAAATTTGCATGAGCGAAACACTGAAATTCTACTTTATTTCATTTTCTTAAGACTTATTCAGACATTTACAGTTATGTAAATACGTTTAAAATCCAGAAGATCTCTGCCATTCCTAAAAAGTCACATCAGAAACAATAAAAAAGCAAATATAAAATACAGCAAATCTAATGTTTGCATGCTCTCTAAGTAGAATTAAAAATACACGAATGACTCCCAGTCATTTCATTACAAATGAATGTGTTCTTCCATTAATATTGAAAGAGAATGCCCTTCTCCTGGTACCTAGATCGTTCTGAATCATCTTCAATTATGATGTCATTACATGTTATTCTCAATTATGTAGCCCAGAATATGGCTTCTGCTCAATTAGAAACCTTAAACCCATAAATAGACCAAAATGCTTGACCTTAATGGATGGGAGAAGAAGAACTACATCTGTAAAACTGCATGGTTTAGTGCATACACAGTTCATGAGAGTGGAATGAATGCGGTTAATTCTACTCTAGAGCTTTTAGCTATAGCTAAAAGATGGAACAAGAAGAAAAGAAATAACCCAGTACTACAAAATCCATGCTCAGCTGCAGAAACAGCCAGCTCACTCAGGACTTCTATTCCACACAAAATTCTGTGAACTTCAGAGATGTATTATTTGAACTATTTAAGTGTAGCAGACCAATTAATTAGCATTCAAAATGCTTTATAATTCTTAAGAGAATACTTACTGTACAGGATTGCAAATTCAGGATTACAAGTTCATGACAGTGATTTTGAATGTGTTTCAATGCTTCATCTTCTAACTGTGTTTAGCAATTAAATTGAACAAAGGAAAAAAAATATGAAATTAAATGCACAGCAAAGAAGCCCAAAGAATGTACATATCTTGTAATATTGAACAAAAAACTATAATAAAACCGGAATTTTTTAATTCATGTAGATTTCAAAAACCCAAAATAAAATTTTATTCCTAAAGGATCACCCAAGCAGTTATGTACCTGTGTGCAACCTCTAAGAAATAGAGCTTTTAGTCCACTACACCCTTTCACCAGTGCTTCAATACCATCCTTCGTAATCTGATCACACCAGGACAGATTCAAATGTTCCAGATTTCTGCAACCCTCACTGGGAGAATTAAAAAAATACATAAAGTTAAATCCAGCCTTCAAATAGTCATAACAGTGGGAAATCCAAATTAAACACACTGTTAGAAATTAATGACAGCCAGTGGACTCTGCCAGGCCTCCACAGAAATAAGAAAAGACCACACACAAACATCATAGTCTACACCCAAGAAGCGCTAGATATACGATGCAGGCAGTGCTGATACACAGTATTAAGGTTCAGTCCTGATTTTTTTAAACTTTATTAAACGTTGAACAGCTCTTTAAATACTTGTCTTTAACAAAAAAAGACTGAATCTACTTACCTTAAGCCTTTCAAAGAGCTGTTTGTGATGGCTACGCAAGATGTCAGATCCAGATGTTTCAGCTTGGAACAGAATCTGCTAAGACTGTAACACGTGCTGCAAAACAGCAGACACACTAAAAATACCTTCAGCTACTTCTTTTTCCAAATTTCCCCACTGAACAACAAAACCCTTTGACTTACCTGTCAGTGATTTTTGTGCACCCATTTAGATTTAAGTGTTCGATGTTTCTACAGTTCTGTGCAAAGGTCCTAAAACAGCAACAAAAAGCTGGAGAATTAATACAATGTCACAAGTTGTAATACAGTCACTAGAGTGCGCTCTGTCTCGTCTCCTTCCAACTTAGTCAAAAAGCTTAATTTTCAAGCCAGAGAGTAATTACAAAGTACACCTCAAATACATCTGTCTCAGTGATTGCTTTTTCCTTTTGTTATTGCAATGTCTGTCTTTGATAACTCCTGAGACCAAGCATTTTTCCTCTCTAAAAGACCACTTGAGCCATGTGTTCTGCTATATATATGCCAGAACTGATTTACTTCAAATGCCTTAACTAAAAACATTAAGGGCATAAACAGAAAGGTTTAAATATCACAACAGTTAAATATTAATCTGCTGGGGAGAGTTTTTGAACGTCTCACTACTGAAGCCTTTGTAGGTCTTATCAAGGAGCTTGCTCCCACATCCAAGCGGAAAGGAATATATCTTGTGCAATACAGAAGTGGGACCTAAGCCTATCAAACTACTAGTGGAAAGCCCTGTGGGCTGCAAATCAGTTAATTACAATTTTAAAAATTAAAATGCATCTGTGTGCACTATTGAGTATGAAATCTTAAGGATGACTGGAGCTATTATACCACTAAAAGCCTGTATGTATCATTATCCTAATTACCCAGAGGAAATACATAAGCTTTCTTTTCATCTCTGCAGAGTAATATTTACAGCTGCACTGCATTTCAGAACACTGTTTTTATGCCCATGTTTCCTCCAACTGCATGGATTTTATTAGCAGGGGTGGAGGAAACACACAAACCCAGTTTTGTCTGGAGGCTTGCCGTGGTTAACAGATCCAACTACACACTCAGCTGCTAACAACTTCCTGGCTCTCCAGCGTGGATTGAAAACAATGGAAAAAACCTCAGCAAGCAGTAACACTGGTGAGAGTTTCCACTTGAATTCTCAAAACAGCTATTCGAAAATTCATGTACTAGAGGGAGATTTACAATTGAGACACTCTTCAAATGATTTGGAAGGATGCTATACCTGCAGGAACAGCAACCTTTGGCTCCGAGATTCAAGCATGGGACATGTCCTGACAAAGCTGCCACAAACACTCAGTCCTTACATAGTCAATACCTATTTCAATAATTCACTATTTTTAAACAAAAGTTGATTTAGAAGACGGGTAGAGACATCAGTAACACTCACAAAACTAATGGATCTGGAAACAACACAAAAAGCCTGATATGAAAGTCGTTTTCAGAATCATAGAAACTTCCGGTTGGAAAAGACCTTGGAGATCACCAAGTCCAACCGCACCCATCTTCTGCTAAACCATGTTCCTCAAAAACTCATCTACCCATTTTTTAAACACCTCCAGGGATGGTGACTCAACCACCTCCCTGGGCAGCTGTTCCAGTGCTTGACCACCCTTTCAGCAAAGAAATAATTCTTCCTAACATCCAGTCTGAAGCTCCCCGGCGCAACTTATGGCCGTTTCCTCTTGTCCTATCTCCTGTCACTTGAGAGAAGAGATGAACGCTCACTCTGCTACAGCCCCTTTCAGGCAGCTGTAGACAGTGATGAGGTCTCCCCTCAGCCTCCTCTTCTCCAAGCTAAACAACCCGAGTTCCCTCAGCCGCTCCTCGTAAGTCTTATTCTCCAGCTCCTTCACCAGCCTCATTGCCCTTCTCTGGATGCGCTCCAACACCTCAACATCCCTCTTGTAGAGAGGGGCCCAGAACTGAATACAGTACTCGAGGTGTGGCCTCACCAGTGCTGAGTACAGCGGCACAACCACTTCCCTGGTCCTGCTGGCCACACTATTTCTGATACAGGCCAAGATGCCATTGGCCTACCTGGCCACCTGGGCACACTGCTGGCTCATATTCAGCCGGCTGTCAACCAACACACCCCCAGGTCCTTCTCCTCCAGGCAGCTCTCCAGCCATTCTTCCCCAAGCCTGTAACGCTGCATGGGGTTGTTGGGCCCCAAATGCAGGACTCAGCATTTGGTCTTGTTAAACCTCATCCCGTTGGTCTCAGCCCATCAATCCAGCCTGTCCAGATCCCTCTGCAGAGCCTCCCTTCCTTCAAGCAGATCAACACTGCCACCCAGTTTGGTGTCATCTGCAAACTTGCTATGGGTGCACTTGATCCCTTCGTCCAGCTCATTAATAAAGATATTAAACAGGACTGGACGTATAGATTCAAACTACTTTCTGGGAACAAATTGCACAGTTCAATTTATACACTACGTAAAAAGGGCCACAGCCTCTATTTAGAGGCTCACAAGACATTCCTGTTGCCTTCCTGCTCTTGTATTAGTGTCAGAAGAGAACCCCTGGCCTTTCCCGGTTTTATATGCATGCAATCGTATCAGCCTTTATTCTTCCTCCCATTGCTAGGGTTACCTCTAGTCCAGACTAGAAGATAAACAATAAACTGATCAATATTCATCTTGATGAAATTAATACTGTAGGATGACAGAGTATGGGTCTGAAAACATTTAAATTGCTTGAAAATGGAGAGCTATCAACATAATACTAAGGATAGAAAAAGATACATTTCTGAAACACAAAGTTCTCATTTCATTTCCAGAAAATAAAGGCTATACTTTGATCTCAAACTAACATCTCATTTAGTCATTATTAAGGTACTTAGTATTTACTTAAGTATCACATTTTGATCATTAGTCGGTACTTAAAAATCCAAACAAGTGTAACAATAAGTGCTTTTGGCCTGGACATTAGGAAGTAAAAGATGTCTCAGCCTAGGACTTTACTTACTTTAAAGAGGAGTCTCCAACAACAAGACATCCTCTCAGACTCAGTTGTCTCAGGAACCCGCCACACCTTTTCGATATATTTTCCACAACTCGACCCTTAAACCAAATAGAATATTTTGTTGAGGTTTATTCTGACATCATCATCTTACCAAATTAAAAATGCCAGGAGTGAACATCAGCCCCAGCTATATCCCATCAGAGCTACACATTCTTTGAATTTCCTTTGCTACTTTAAGAGAAAACAGTTACTGTTGGAGAACCTCCATTCACACTGACGTGCTATTCAAGTCAACCTTCAGTTTCCTCTTCCCTTTTATTAGTCTATCAGATATGGTTCAACTTTTTGTCTCAGCGAAACCTATACATTAAGACTGCTAAAATGACCTTCAGGTTTTGTCAGATGTGTAGGGAACTTAAACTGCTCCAGAGGTAGAATGAGGCATGTCCATTCCTCAAGGATCACAGTTATTACTACAGCAAGGAAGATTACGTTTTCCATGGAGACGTGCTTAGGCTAGTACATCACTCTCAGCTACAGCCTCCAACAACTCCTAATTTACTGGCCCTGCTATAGGTTACATCTGCAAATGAATGGTGCTGAACACCTTGGTGGGAGCAGCCACTTCAGTTGCCCCCAAAAGATTTGCCAGAGTTCACATGTCAATCTTCAACATCATATACATATATATATGTGTGTGTATATATATATATATTTAGGTGTCTGTGTCTAACACTTGGAAATGCCAAAGAACTTCTCACACTCTTAAGTTTACAGACTTTATGCCTTTATCTGTTAAAAGCTGAAACACAGCTTACAAATGAAACTTCCTACTTGATCCCACATTTCCTACAAAATGCTTTTTATTTACATCCTGAAAGTGCGTTTTGCTATACACTAGGAGTAAACAGAACGGCACAGTACTTCTAATATTCAATCTGAAAGTAGCATTATGGAAAAATGTTATTTAAACTACAATAAAAATACACTTTTCCTTTTAAACTTTGGTTTTGGTTTTTTTTCCTGGTAGGAAAGACAAGGTAAGATATAGAAAAAAACAAGTGGTCACTGAAAAAAATTGACTAGACATCAAATTGTGTCTAATTTTAGGGAGGTAAGGTACAAGAAATCAATATAGATCATTTAAGAAACAGGACTAATACCTAACAACACCTTTTATTTTCTTCTCTCTCTCTTTTTTTAAAAAGGAATACTTATAAAATTACAGGTCAGTGGATTTTTTTGTTTTCCTCTTGTACAAGATAGTAACAATTTTACAGAAATAGTAAAATGTTTCTTACATTTTGTTGTTCACCTCTAATACTAAAGTCCTGGCTAACACTATGTGAAAATATTTTATCAGAGCTTGTTTCTTTGTCCATAAGTAATATTTTTTATCTTATCTCTCAGAAGAATTTACACCAAAACAAACTGAACATCATTACACAAACAAAATTATATATTTTTTAAACCTTTCCAATTAGTCAGAATTATTTTTTAGTAGAGACCAAATACCTTTACTTTAAGGATAAAGTCTTCAATTAATAACCTATATTGCGAACTCCATCTACATTGCAGAAAAAAGTCAAACTTAAATGCAATATTAAAAAAAATTAGAAACAAATAATGTGATAAGTTTTCCCAAATCTGTTTATCTCTTTAAGCATCTAAGAAACCCCAACAAACAAGCATATTCAAAAAGACAACTTAAGTGCATCCAAATGCATATTCAAATGAATAATTTAACATCACTAAAACAAGTAGTTCTTCACATTACCCCAGCTCACATTTGTTTCCACATACCAAGAAATCCTAAGGCACATTTAACTTCAAGACTTTCATACATCTTCGGGACAGGAAAGAAACATTTTTTCTTTACGGTTTTTTCCCTCGCTTTATTCTCTACCATATGCAAAATTTCAAAACAAAACCTAATTTTTCATTATTTAATAGTCTCAGATCAAGTACTGCTCAATGCTATGTGAAACATGACCCAACAGTACAATGCCCAACTGAGCTGAGAGTTGCCAAACATAATTAGCAGCTTTTACCTGTCCTAAATCTATAGGAAAAAACATGTTACTAAAATAGCTGAAGAAAAAAGAGGTTTTACAGGCCAAAGTGAGAGTATATCTGGTTTAAAACTACTTTATGTAATAACTGCTGGTTTAACAGGCTCTTATAAATAAATTTAAGGGGTTTACATTACAAACGCACCAAAATATAATACGCTGGAGTAACTGAATTGCTCCAAACCACAATAGCTTTTTGTACCAAAAGAGGATCACAACTTGTTTTCATTTCTTCCCCTGAATCCCATGCTACAAAGAGTGTCTCAAAGGGCAATATCACTAGGCAGAGCGTTAAGACAAACATATCAAAAGCCTAAAAATCCACTACTGTTTTTCTAAATAGCAGAAAGGTTTCAGACACAGAAAAGGTAAACTAACAGAAGGACCACAGACCTCTGGTGTTCTCTTTATTATTTCTCAGCAAATGAGAAACACAAGCTTTTTTAGAAGCAACTGAAAAGATGACATTAAAGCTCCCAATCTTCTTAGACACATTTAGATAGAGGCAATGTCAAAATCTTTCCCCTGCTTCTGCAAAATCCTCATGTTTATAGCAGAGGAGTTGGCAATAAAACTTTAAAAGAGTGAAAAAAAATTACCCAATATATTACTGTAAAGCTTTAAGAACAGTTTAAACCATAGTTAGCAAATGAAACTCATCTGGATTTTATTCATGCAACTAAGCTAAAACATAAAATCCAGAAGCAAATTCACTATTGTGTTCTAAATTTAATTTGTATCATCAAACAACAAATAATAAAACACTTCAAATTCAATTAAGGAATTGGTTTTCCCCATGGATTTTTGTCTTCATTTTCAGATGTCATATTTTATTTTGTTATGACATTTAAGATACCATTAACACAGACACTTCTTTTTTATGGAAGATAAGATTGTCCTAATCCTTTCTTTATATGCTGAAAAGGACTTTAATTGTCACATACCTGCATTTAAGGCAAGGTTCAAACCTTATTAAACAGATTTTCATACAATGGTAATCTGATACACACCAAATCAAATCTAGACAAATCAGCAGTAAGAAAAGTTATTCAGCATGTTATTGTTTCAATCTTCAAATCCCATACCCAAGTATCCAGTGAGCTTTCAACACTAGATGGCACCCTCACAGAGAGACTCAGGACCAGCAACAAAATTATCCTCTAGGTAGTGAAAGTGATTCGGAGGCCCTCACACTATTTACATCTTTACTTTCTGGAAATATACAGCTATGAATTTCTAGAGCCTTGTGTGTATATGGTAGATGAAAACTATCTGCTATATAACTGGCAACCAAAATTGAAATACTCATCCAGTGTAAAGAAAGTCAAATACAGAGTTCTTTTTCCATTTGCTCCTTCACAATATTATTATTTAAAATTTAGCCTTTAAAAGGTGTGAACACAAGCACAGTCCACAGTATACTCAGAATGGGCTATGCTCTTAAACATCACCATAGGAACGAAAAAAACCAAAAGACACTAACCTCTATATCCGTTTGAAAGTTAAACAGATCTATTCTTTGCCAATTGCTTCCATCCAGAGCTAAAACATTCCATGCCTACAGAAAACAAATACAGTTTATTTATAACCTCCACAGCCTGCTCCCTTCAGCAGTTGTCTCTCAGCAATTCAAATACAACAGATCCAAATATAACAATATAGACAATTTCAGGTAGCATTAAAAAAATAAATTGTAGTTACCAGTAGTCATACAATATCAACTAAGTTAAAATTCACAGAATTTGTGGAAATGATTGCAAATCTCCTAAATGGAATACAGTTCAAAGGCTGACATATGCCCATAAAACATGCAGGAATGCAAGAAATTACACGTAAAACACGGACACAGCAAGCTTTATCCTTCCATTTTTAAAAAAGGCTTTTGTAAATCTGTCTAGTAAATTAATTTTGCTAGATCTACATGGAGAAAAGCAGTTGCAGATGAGACTCCTTCCAATAAAACCACAGCTCCTCAACCTCACTAGATACTATTCTGAGAGGAACAGAAACCTTTCAGAAAATTGCTGACTTTCCTGTTAGGATCAGGTCTTTCCTTTACACATGCTAAGTTACATGTACATGTTTAGCATTTGTCCTTCACAGTAGAAGTAAGAATTTTTCTAAGCAGAACAAGAAAAGCCAGAAAAACACAAACATACTCAGAAAACCAGAAAAAAAGAATACTGCACCCAAGTAGTTCTAAGAGGAAAACAAAACTTACTCCATCACCTTTGTTTTCTTCCACTTTATTTTAGGCTTTAGCTGAAGGTCCTAACTAAACTTGATATTAAAATCACAGAATCACAGAATCTTCTGGTTGGAAAAGATCTTTGAGATCATCGAGTCCAACTGCACCCACCGTCCGCTGAACCATGTTCCTCAAAAACTCATCTGGCCGTTTTCTAAAGACCTCCAGGGATGGTGACTCAACCACCTCCCTGGGCAGCTGTTCCAGAGCCTGACCAGCCTTTCAGTAAAGGAATTCTTCCTAATATTTAGTCTGAACCTCCCCTGGCACAACTTATGGCCATCTCCCTTTGTCCTATCACCTGTCACTTACAGTATCACAGTATCACAAGGTTGGAAAAGACCTCTGAGATCATCTAGTCCAACCTATGACCCAACACCAACACCTACTTGTTGTTTAAACCACGGCACTAAGCGTCTCATCCAATCTGTTTTTAAACACCTCCGGGGATGCTGACCCCATCACCTCCCTTAGCTTACTAACCTTACTAAAATTGCAGGCCAGGGTGATGTGGTGTAAGAATGGAACTGTTACACATTTAATTAACAAAGTAAATTTAAACAAAGTAAAAAACAACTACAACAAAAAAAACCAAGTCTCATAAAAAGAAGGAGGAAATGCATGAAATAAAAAGTTCATTCATGATACACAAGAATCCACTTCACTGTACAGACCTGATGTAGGAACAGAGCATTTTTCCTTTTAATCAAAGAAAAAAAAAATCAAGATGAGCTAAACATAAAAGCTTACTTAGCAGCATGCTTTCTCTATTATCTTCTGTGTGCCTTTTCCCCTTAGTAGTAGTTCAGCTACTTAACACCTTTTGTACTTGGCAAGCAAACGATGGATGTACTTCTTAAACACATGGTGCACATTATCCGTATGACATGGAATTTTAAGCAGAAAATGTGTCTGAAAAATAGTGTTATACAGCCACATACTTTATAAAAAGCAAATGCCACTATGCCAAACCGGGCTTAATCCTTTCTCCAGATACAGGGCATACACTACTGAATATCTTTTCCATAGCCTTTTAACATAAGTCCAGAACGTAGCAACTAATTCCACATCTCAATGCAAAACTGGACCCATAGTTTATTTGTTTTTATAAACAAAGAGGCTGAGAGAACTATACGATTTTTTTTGACAGAAAGCAGACTGTCCTAAAGTCCATGTTTTGCAAGCAATTAAGAAAATATCTTCCTTAAGAACAACAAAAAACTTCAACAGAAATACATACCTTGGAAACTTGTGCACATCGACATAGAGTAACTATGTCCAAGAAAGAGAATATTCTAGAAAGAAAGGAAAAAAGAGTATCAATTAAAATGTTTTATTATAAATTCAGAATAATAGATGGATTCACAGTTGTACAGTGCTATGGAAAGGTATCAGTTACACAAGAAGCAAGTTAAATGCAAGATCAATGTTTTTCCAAATTATTTTGCTTATTGAGACTTAAGGAATAATATCATAGCTATCATCTAAAGACAGTCAACACTAACATATCAGAACCAGCAGGTGCTTCTGCTGAAAACCTCTTTTCTCTTTACTACCCATACACGTATGAATGACAAAAAATTCTTTTTTCTTCTTTTTAATTCAGAGAAACTAGCTTATATACCTTTAATTGTGCTACAATTAAAGAAATAACTAAATAAATATATATGAAGATTTCAGAAGCTGTTGAAGAGTAGGAAATAGAGAACAAAAGATAGGTAAATCCAAGTTCAAGAATCTAAGTACTAACTTAAAAAACATCGATCCAAATTTCTAAAGGGGTTTCAGTGACTATCAAGTTTAACACCGTCAGTATCTTTTTTAATTTACAAGAAACAACTACAATTGAAAATTTAGCATTACTATTCTGATCATGGAACCAATTCCTCAAGGCTGCCAACTCTTCATAGTTTTCTGAAATAATTTTTTTATGTTCAAAATGAATTTTGCTAAATACCATTTCCAAACAACAATTAAATTGATTCAAAGGATGTTCTCCATGAAAAAAATCAAATCATTAGCTTAAGCTTAGATCCTACTCCAAAACAATTTTTTATTACAGAGAATTAAATACATGAAGAATGTTACTGTAATTCACTTAGAAACTGTTACCTGCTCACCAATGTACTTTTTCAGTCACCAAAACAATTAATAATAATAATTAATAGTAATAATATTAATAATAACAAGTTTTGTCTTACAGTAAGAATTTAACACTGAGGAGCAAACACTACTGGTAAGAGATGCTAAATTTAATAATGTGAAACCCTTTTACAATTAGTGGAAATCTAAAGCTAGAGTTCGAAATGGATGCCTGCATCTTTAGCAATGTGACTTTTTAGCTGTAGTAAGACTCAAAAAATGTAATGGAAGTTAAGGGAAGTACTTCTTAAACATAATAGCCTTCTGGACATTTATTATGATCACTTCAGATACTAGTTTTCCAATATTTCATTAATTCATGAAAAAACTTTCTCCTTTTCACTGTACAGTAATACATTTTTTCAAAAGACTATTAGCCATGCAAACAGAAGGACATACATTCTCAGAAACTATGAAACAATTTATAAAACCTTATTTCATAGCATCTATTTTGTCATTTGAACACCCATTCTGAGGTCTGTCAGTGTTTTATGCACAAAGTACATTCTTAATGTGCTCAGCAAGATTGCTGGACTGATGAGACAAGCAGCGAAAGCATTCTCTCTCTCATTTAAGAGCAGTATTTATATCAAGTGTGGAGAGGATGCTAGAGAGCTGCAAAAGCTTCTTGGCTTGTAGAAGCTTCCTCGTAGCACCAATGTATGAGTGGAACCAGAGGGTTATCTTAGTTTTACAGATGCTGAAGCACAAAAGAGATTTCCATGTTATTTGTAACTAAAAAAGGAAGAGTTGGGACAAACCATTTCATGACACAATACTCTTGCCTAAAAGAAGAACGTGACATGCTTTAGAAGTGATGTCTCAAGTTCTACTGAAATAAGAAACAACAGAAGGAATTGTGAGATGTTGAAGACAGGGTATTTTATACACCCCCACTACTCGCAAATTGTCTGGCAGTCTGTCTTCATGTTTGACTGTTTATGGCTGTTAAGAAATTAATGTTGATGTGTGACTTCTGCTAAACAAGTAGATTAAAAACTGAAGTAGATTAAAAAGCTGAAGATGTATTTAATTTTGCTCCTTTCTCTATGAAGTGACTTTTTAAAAAGGCAAAAATTAAGTGATGATACTATGTTAAAAGGAGAAATACTTCAGTAAATGTAAACATTCATGATGCTTTTAGGTTTTTTATTTTTGTTCTAAAGAAGAAACTTTCTTGCAAGGTGGCCCAAGGAATCCCCCATCAAAACAGATAACAACACTAGGATGCACTACAACCGCACAAAATCAGAATTATTATTCAAATAAATACTGTAATAGGTAAGAGATACCAGTATATTCTTTTATAATTCCTAAGAGTCATTTTGCCAATTTGCTTGAGAACAGTTTCCCCACACTTTTCTATTTATTTACCCTCTACAGTACAGTCTTACATGCAAACCACTGAAACACACTTGCTTCTCTACCTGCAGTCCCACAGAACTAAGAGCAAATGCTTACCACTCAGGGAAGCTAGCCAACAAGACACAAGGTTTAAAGTAATCTGAAGTCTTTAGAAGATTTTAAAGTCTTTAAGAGACTTTAAATGGAACGAACAAACTGAGACGGAGATAGCCACCCTGACATTGTCAGTCATCTGTCTCTCTCAGACACTGACGTTATCTGGCGCTTAGGGTGAAGGACTATGTCAGTAGGCACTTGTAAATTTAAAACATGGAAAAAACTACCAACTAGGCCAGTCAATGGTTGCGTAGCACATCTGTCCTCTGTGACCATAGCTACGTAGATGGAAGCTAATGCAGCCAGCAGCAGGATTAATTTCCACTTAAATCCGGCACAGATCTTTACAGGGAAACTGGAAATTAAGTTAATAGATCCACAGTAAAGTTTAGGATCATCTATTCTGATTTCTGGTGTCCTAGGCTATTAAATTCTCCATATTGTTATCCAGTATCAAGCTCAAGATAGATAATCTGATTACCAATAATTGGAGGTCTTCAAGAACTTTCATCCCTAGGCACATACCACTTGGGATACACGACCTACAAGCTTGGTCCTGAAGATCCTTGGATGTCAACAGTACCTGCAGCACAGGAGCTTCATGCCAAAGGCATGTACTGTGAGTACAAGCTCACAGTTCCTCAACTCCTTTATTGTAAAACTTGTATTTGGCTAAAGTATAACTTCCAGTAAAGGATCTATTCTTCATCTGAAAGCCTTCAAGAGATGGAAAATCACCACCTTCTCTGGTAGTTTGTTCCACTGGTTAATCACTGTATTAAAATGTTTGTCTTAGTTCCAAGGTGAATGTCTGATTTTTAGCTTTATGCTTTTTTCTACTTTTCTTCACCAAATTAAAGAGTGCTTTAACAGCTAGTACTTTCTCCTCATCAAGTTTCAAAGCTACTTATCATGTCATCTTTAACAATCTTTCTATTTTAATTTCGTTAAATCCCATTTTCTCTGCACATTCTTCATTTTTTCCAGTATTATTCTTCATAGACATCAGAAGCATTAAAAAAATTATTAGTATCAACAAAACTGTACACACATAAAATATGATTTCATTATTCCCATTTCCAGAGCTATTTCAGGCCACTGTAACACATTTTCGACACAGCATCAGACAATAATCTTATATTACCATACCCATTTCACCCTCTTCTAAGAGCACACACTCCAGGCCACATCTTTCTTAATATTCCTTAGTCCTGTGTATCTATACACATAGTCTGAAAAATGAGTCTTATTTGAACACATCCCAGTTTATCATGTTATTTGGACTACCTTAAGGGGGGGGGGAGGGGAGAAAAAGAAAAAAAAGTAATGTTATTGGGCAATTGCTGCTACAATTGTTCACCAATCCTGCATTCTTTTAACATGCACAGTGCTAGTTTCAAAATGAAAAGATCAACTGTTAAATTTAGATACCTGAGTAGAAACATGTAATTTTGATTAGTCAAGCCACCTTTAATCTCAAAGAACTATATTGTCCAATCACTTATTTTCTACAAAATGACAACTGTCAATTATTTTCCTCTCAATTTTCTGTTGAACAAATCTTTGGCGAGTTTTTCCACCGCATACTGAACATGAGGCTGAGTTTTCCAGTCATCTCTGCCTTGCCTAGTTATAAATGTTAAAGAGTCAGGATTCATATTCTTCCAGTCTTCTGGGATTTTCTTCATACCCAAGAGGCACCAAAACTCAGTATAAGAGAGGGCCACAGACTTCCTAAGTCACTTTTTTTTAACATATTTTCACTGCAATTTATATGGTCCCGCCAACTGCCAGAAGTGATGATCTATAACCTTTATCATCTTCCCATGTATTTCCACACATGCTTCGTTATTCCCATGTGCTACAAACAGACTGTTCTGCGTCTTTCCAAACACAGAAATGGCTGACTCCTAAAATGTTGTTTCCTTCCCTATGGAGCTATGGAAAGAAACAGTGATTTCTCAAAACCCCAACACTGTGTAGCGAACCACCTACAGAGTGAGAAACCAAACTGTGAAAGAGTCAAACTGCTTCTCTCTCGCCTTTGTAAGGCCCTTCCCAATTCAATGACATAAGGAACAAGTTTTTGCAGTAACAGACCAGCAATTACTAATTTTAAGTATTTTGACACAGTAATATACGGCTTGATAAAAAGAGAAAAACAAAATGCATACAGTAAGTACCACACGCATACACACTGTAACTTTTGGCCCCAAACCCCAAAATTTGGTATGAAAGAAACACTTGATAATTTCTAAAATGCTTCAGCAATAATATAAGTTAGGGCTTATTTTAATAGGTTGAGAATGGAATTCTATTTCAGAACTTCTATTTTTTAATGTCTTTTAAAGGTATAGTTTTTTTGCACACAGAGAAAGGTGAAAACTGTATCAAAATGAAAATAAAAATAATGAGGATAAGAAATTCCTGACTGAAACCAGCACATCATCTGGATAATCTACTCGGAAGATCCTTTCAACTTTATCACACTGTCCAGTTGCTAAAAAACAAGCATACGAACACTTTGTGCCCATTGTAGACTGGAAACTACTTCAGGATAGGGCTTCATTATTGATTGGTACAATTCCTTGCACAGCAAACCTGCTCTCATGAAAGTCTTCAAAACGCTACTTGAATGTAAATGCAATGTGAAAGAGTAGAACCTACACACATGAAAAAGTATCACAGAAAGACAAAGAACAGCTTATACAGATTTGATTTTCCTCTTTTAGCAGGATTTCTCAGAATTTTCTGACCAAGTATACTCTGTTAATGTGTGACGGGGGAAAAAACCATCAGCCAGTCTCTGCAAACTACTAATCATGTTTGAATACATACAGTCACAAAGTCTTGCAACCACCAAAGAAGCTGTCTTGTCTTTCTCCTAAAATGTCATATTCAATAAATATCAAACATAATCACAAATCTTAATATGTATATATATTATTATTACAATTCTTTGTACAACATATAAATATGTATAGATATTTCTCTTCTCCCTCCTTCCTCCATGATACTCAACATCCTATTGAGGTACAAGGTATGTCACTGCAGTCCCACAGTACATACAAACTACTACTACTACTAGAAAAAAAACATGCAGGCTAGAAAACACACACACATAAGCTGAACGATGTATAGCCATAATCAGTAAAAGTAGAATTTTGCATGCAGAAATTTATATCTATATGATTAAATTAACAATGCTAGTGTTGGTGGTGGTCTGACCTTCATCAGCTTTGCAGGTAGGAACCTGCTCCACTGGTAAATTCCAGTTAGATCTTATTCCATAAACTCCACAATAATAATTTTCTTGATAGCGTAAATGGTGAGGCATAGTAAAACCTTGAGGAGCCTGACTTATCTATTTAATTAAAAAAATACATATCTTTCAGCTTATTTCTGTCAGGCTTGTTTTCAGTAGCACATCACAAAAGACTGACCAACACCAATTTCTACACAAAACACATCCACTGACTCATCTAATGCTTGACTTTTCAGGTCAATTATTAAAATAAATCCCTTTTTGCTATAGATATGCTATTTTATGAAGTAAAGCACTTAAACTATAACCTGTGTGAGACAGTCCAAAACTTACAGTAACTTTTACTCCTGCAATTTCCCCTTGTAAACTACTCAGGCTAAGATGCCTTTCTCAGCAGATACACAAGCAAGTCTTTCAGTAACAAATGGGACCCTAAAAAACAATTCTTTACAAGCCAAACCTTTTCTTTTTCTGAGAGGATTATTGCTACACAATCCTTACATAAGTATTAGCAAGTGCAAAAGGACAGGCTGTCTACAAGATGCTTAACACCTATTTTCAGTTGAAACATAAGTCAGCTTTCTCTACAAATAATCAGCTCTGCTAGATTCACTTTATAGTTACAGTTCAGCTTCTAACTTTTTATGGCCTATACATTACTTGCAATACAAGTAATACTCGCTCCTTAAAAAAATAAATTTTACTCATTCGTAAAGTATGACCATATGTAACACAACTGCAACATTTTGAGTACATAATTCTCTTAGTATCTGAAAGAAAATGCCCAATGATAAATTCAAGAAGGGCCAGTTCTGCTTCATTTACCATCAAATATACAGAATACAACTACATTATGTGGTAATTTGTTTTGCAGGGTCAATTATGTAGCTAACAGACACGACTATGTTAAGCAAATTATAGCGTAACTTTAGTTGAAAATGAAATACAGAAGATAGCACACTAATGCATCCCTGATGCATCTTTGATTTATTTACTTGGATGTTATGGATAAGTAATGCAACTTAAAAGGTCATAATTTTGTAACCTTTTAGAAGTTAAAGACTCAAACAGAAAACTTACATGTAGTAAGTGCCCAATAAAAGCTCAAACCATGAAAAAGATTTTATCTAATGTTTCACAAAAGGTCAGATATACTCTAGAATCAGTTTCAGCAAACTTGCTAAGCTCAGTTTCACTCAAAATAGCTGTTCACCTAAATTCTGAGCAATTGTCTCATTGCATTGGTTATCTCAATTCATATAATAGCAAGACATGAGTCTCTTAAGTAGTACAGTTATTAGAAAAGAATCTTAATATTTAACATCATTAAGTCTTTAGTAATATTGACTAGAAATCTCACTGCAGTTCTTCCAAAAGGAAAGCAGAAGTAGAAAGTTTCAGAATCCTTTCTTTTCTATTAGTTTTATCTCTTTCTTTTTTCCCCCTGTTTTCTTTTTGCCTTTTTTTTAATAAAATCCTCTTTCTTCTTTCCCAAGACAATATTAAAGGTAAATTACTATTTTTTCAAACAAAAGGACGAGGCAATTCACATGCTTCACCGAGGGTAACAAGCTAATAAAACTCCTGACACTCCCACAAGCACATTAACATCTCCACAATAGAGTTCATGTCTTCCTAAAACTGTAACATTTGTAGAGAGGGATGATTCAGATTTCTAACTTTAAAAGTCCCGTGGATTGTCCGGTTCAATCACTTCTAAGTGCTGCATGAGCTTCAAAGTTCTGCAATTTCTAGAACCCTGAACATTCCAGCTCACGTAACTCTAGCTTCATTAGCATGATTTTTACAAAAGTTTTAGCTATAGATGCTCTTATTTAGAGCACAGGCTTTTTTTCCCTTTTTTGAGGGGAGGTGGGGGACAGCGTTAGGAGTAGACAGAATTCTGAAAAGGAAAGTGGAGATCAGCTACAGCTTTCTAATTTAGATACAAGCATTTGGTAAATGAGAGAGAAATGAACTACTACTTATGGGCAGATAGGAATCCATGAAAGACAGCCCGGGGTGGAAACCTCATGCATAGTCTGAGGGCCACCTGACTTAAAAGTGGGTTTGCAGAAAAGGAGGTTGGGGTGCTGGTGAGCTCTATGTTGAACATGCCTCAAATGAGAAGGATGGGGGGGATCTTATCAGTGCATACTAACATGACAGGAGGGACTGAAGATGACAGAATTCTCAGTAGCGACAGTGTGTGTGTCTTTTCTCCAGTGACAGAAAAGAGGTAACAGACACAAACTGTAATACAGAAAGTTCCACTTAAACAAAAGAAAAACTTTTTTTTTTTTTACTTTTTTCTGAGTGTTGTCAAACACCGGACCAGGTTGATTAGAAAGTTTATCAAGTCTCTATGCTTTGAGATATTCAAAACTTGAGTGGACAATCCCTAGAACCACCCTGCTCTAGCTGACCCTGCTTTAATCAGGGGAGTTAAGACTCATGGCATCGTTTAGGTTGGAAAAGACCTTTAAGATCACTGAGTCTAACCACAAACCTAACACTGCCACATCCACCACTAAACCACGTCCCTAAACACCATGTCTACACGACTAGATGATCTACAAAGCTAGCTTCCAACCTCAGCTATTCCGTTACTTTTGAAATATAAATTTTATTTTTATGAAGTGTAAATTACGCAGCTATAACACATCTTACTAAATAAAAGCAGTTAGCCTAATGATTAGTTCAGAGTGGTTTAAATTGCAGCCCACATTCTCAATCCAACTTGCTGGCCATTCCAACTATCCTATGGTCTATCTTATCCCACAAGACAAAGGATTATACAGCTACAGCACAAACCAGCCAAAAATCAATGACACCCACCCCCTACGCTAGTGGCTAGGTAAATATGTAGAAAAATAAGATGATGCCTTAGTGGTATGTAGCCTAGGGGTGCTCCATAAACCATGATCACTACAGCCATAAATTTTATGGAAACTTGGTTAGTCATTGGACTAGGATTTCATAGACTTGATCCAACCTGTATCTTTACTACTGGCCTGGGGGATGATCTCAAACAAAGATTTCTCTTCCTGATGCCTGCAGGAAGAAACAGATAAGAAAGCTCACCTCTTCTTACTTGAACAGTTACAGACAAAAAAGAATGTATAACTACGTGGTATTGTTATTTAAACGGTCTAGTATCAATATCTAATAAAATGGTAATTTTTTGGTAGGGAATTATGGCATCCTTTAATTGCCTTCGTCTTTTGATGCCACTTTTAGAATGAAAATGAGAAAGAATGACATTTCCCCCTATGCCTCCCAAAGCTCCATATAAAAAGCATGGTTTCTTTACATCACTGATATTTCTGAACATTTGGCTTTGATAACTTGTTAATCAAGAGATTGAGTTTAAATAAGACTCCAGTTTCAGGGTAAATATAGCTCTAAATGGAATTAAATCTTGATTAGTTGAAGAACAGATTCTAAAAGGAAGTTTAATATCAAACAAAAGAAAAATAAAATGAAACAAAATAAGCAGTAATGTATCATTCCAGGAGTTGTGCAAATCATCACTATATCCCCTTTAGCTGTTACTCCTGCTTCAAATGCTTGTTATTTACTTTTGTTTGTTCCCTTATAACTAATCCTTTGTCACAAGCATGGTCCTACTGAGAGATATCTGTACTTCAGCCAGGTAATGCTGAAGCACTTCATTTATGAGAAAGTCCTAATTGTTCAAGCAGAAACATTAAAGTATTTCCTTTCCACAATTCACAAATCTTACTCAATACCTTGGAAAAAAATCTCTTCCCTTCCTAAATCTCCTCTTGTGCATTAACACAGTACAAAAGAGCACTAGCATGCATTTTTCTCCTTGTGTTCTTTGAGCCTCTCACTGACATTTTTAAAAGAAATCCATCTGACATCTCTGCCCAGAACATCCAGTTTTAAGCTTACTCTTGCATTTGTGAACAAAACCAAATCACTTAAACATATTAAACAAAGGATAGCAGCTACTTACTCCAATTTCAAAAGGTCAAACTTAATTGATCATATAATCATTTGCAAGTGTTCAGCATCTTGTGTAAAGAATCCAGAAAACACGAACAAAGCACCAAGTGTTGAGGCAACGAACTGAAAAACATAAACCTGCGTCTGGAACTGATCTTGGCAATCACTTCATAAGCAGACAAATAAGGAATGTAGCAGTGTAAAAAAAGGTCAACACAAGACCTTTTCTATATTCTGAAGGGGGTATGCTGACTACCAAGCTATTGAGTCTTTCATTTTCTCAGACGGATCACAAGTTCTGTCCTGAATTTGAGGTAAATCCCTGGAAACTTTTAAAACCTATTCCTACTTCAGAATACTTGGAAAATTTTCTGACAAAAGCTGATTAATCAGAAAATTGCAACTTGTTGCATTCTCAATGTATATTTGAAGTTAGATACACTACCTTGAAGGCTGAAGGTACAGAGAAATAAATGCATTGTTTATCTGCTTACAAAATTCTTACCAACTAAGAACAGTTCCAGATACAAGCTTATATTTTTCAGTTCTTTGACTCACCAGTCAGTACTTTGTATGCTGAAGATACAGCATCCAAATTTCACAGCTATTGTGGGCAACTTAAGTACCTACAATACCTATCTAAGAAATACCAATGGCATTTACAACAATTTCTTCCTGTAACTTTTATTTCATAGAATCATGGAATCATTAAGGTTGGAAAAAAGCTCCAAGGTCATCAAGTCCAACCATCAGCCCAACACTAGCATGCCTACTAAACCATGTCCCAGAGTGCCATATCTACACATTTTCTGATTGCCCTCAGAGGTGGTGAAGCCACAGCTTCCCTGAGCAGCCTGTTCCAGTGCTTCACAACTCTTTCAGTAAATAATTTTTTCCTGTTATCTCATCTAAACCTCCCCTGCCACAACTTGAGGCCGCTTCCTCTCATCCTACCACTCTCTGCTTGGAAGAAGAGACCACCATCCACCCCACTACAATCTTCCTTCTGGTAGCTGTAGGGAGCAATAAGGTCTCCCTGCAACCTCCTCTTCTCCAAGCTAAACAATACCAGTTCCCCCAGCCACTCCTCAGAAGCCTTGTGCTCCAGACCCTTCACCAGCTTTGTTGCCTTTCTCTGGACATGCTCCAGCCCCTCAATGTCCTTCTTGTACTGAGTGACCCAAAAATGAACACAGTATTCAAGGTGTAGCCTTTCTTTTCTATTTCCCTCACAGTTAAGCACACTTATGGTAAAGCATCACTTCAAACACACCAAATACTATGTTTGACTTGACAATTTTTCTTCTCTACAATAACGAACACGCTAGAGGATATGCAACAAGCCGTGTGCAGTAATAAAAAAAGAGTAGAAACATGAAAACTTATATAGTACTTTATTACCTGACACACAAGCTGCACATTCTTATATACAAGAAAAGCTGCTGTTGGAACACAACTCCTGGGTTCCTCTCCTAATTTCAGTCCCAAAACTTTACTTATCCTCTTTTAAATCTAACCAAGCACTCAAAATTTGAGTCTGTTGACTAAGAGTTTTTATTCAAGTACATGCACCCAGTAAGTATGGTTTATAGCAGAACTCACAATAGCTTCTGTGCTTATGGTATGATTTATTAAGTTGGTACTTTGTAGGGAGAAAGGAACTGAAAACTGTTCAAATGGCCTGTTTCTGAAGCTTGCCAATTTCATGCAAAATCTCACAGCACAGAACATTAGCAGTTAATATATAAATAAACAAATGTTATCTGTTATCCTTCTATGTGCCAAAAGTACTGGTCAGACCTTCATTTCCAAATATGTATTATACAATATAATGCTGCTTGTTATACTAGCAATAGTAATAGCAAAAATAACAAAAACTAAGAACTGCAGTATAAGACCAAGGGCTTATTTTGTTCAACCTTAGAGTATGCATATATAGAAAAAATGAACAGATTTTAGAGCGGCCATATTTCCTAAGTCTACCATCAGGAAAAGGTTTTTCTCTTTTAGAGAAAAAAAATGGGTTCCTTGTTACAGTCAGATCACAGAAGTTTAAATGCTTCATGCAAAAGAGAACACGAATAATGAAAGAAACTGTGTTTACATTTAATTTCCAGATATTTGTAACAATTTGTCTCAAATGCTATGTTTTTTGAAAAAAGAGCTATTGTGGTTTTCAACAATTTGCATACATATCTGATATAAGCAAGTAATAAACTCAGCACATTTGATGACACTTCCGACAGTATTAACTATTCATTTCCAGCACAGTGAACAAAATGTTTCCAGTGCAACTGGTTTACTCGCTTTTTAATTAAAAGGTAAACTGCATAGTTAATGTAGTAAAAATAACTATGATATTAATTACACTCACTGCAGCAATATTTAATATCTCCTGTCATAATCATAAAGTAAGACAATTTTAAAACATGTTGCAGCATGAGTATAAACTATTTTAGGTATTAAAAGACATTCAGGCTCAGTCTTACAAAAGCATTCATTGTGAAGTACCATGAAACAAATTCTCCACTGAGAATCCTTTAGACAGCCAGGTTTGCGCCCCTAAATTTCCCTAGGTAGCTACATTCTGCAGGGATTAGAACTCAGATTCACATCCCATCGTAACATTCCCTCTAACACATTCTGCCTCTGGCCTCATGAGTTTGTCTCTGCAGCAGTACATTTCAAAAGTAGGTTTACAGAGCTTCTCCCACTCATACAATCACAACAGAATCACAGAATAGTTTGGGTCAGAAGGGACCTTAAAGATCATCTGGATCCAACCCCCCCTGTCATGGGCAGAGACACCTTCCACTAGAATAGGTTGCTCAAAGCCTCATCCATCCTGGTCTTGAACATCTGCAGGGATGGCGCATCCACGACTTCTCTGAGCAACCTGTTCCAGTGTCTCACCACCCACACTGTAAAAAAATTTCCTTCTAATATCTAACCTAATATTCATCGTCTTCCTCTACATTCCAAAGTCCTGATGGTCAGCACAATATTGTGCATGTTAATGAAACTTTTATTCCTTTCTGGCTATGAGCAGACCATCATTCAAGTCCCAGCATTCAACATGAGATCATTGTGATCTTTACTGAGAAAGTCAACTGTCCCTGTTCATTCTCTCAGATCATCAACTCTTCTAGCTATGACTGCAATGGTACTTTGGTGGATAATTGCGAAACTGCAAAAAAGATATACGTGCACAAGAACTATATGGCTGGCTCAGTCAGTTCTGTTTATGCTTGGCCTGGGGTATTCTCTCATTCCAGCCCCACAAAGCTCTTCAACCATGCAAAACACTGACATGATAGTTAGTGTAGTGGCAGTGCCTAAGTACATTGCTTCCTCTGTTGATCAAATCCAAGGTGAGCCTATACATCCTCTGAGCTGCTCTTGTAATAAGTTATCCTGAATACAAGAGCTAACAGCTAAGCTATTGTCCAACTGCTTGCGCATAGGTTTTTCCCTGTGAAGTTCCTTACAAACATCCTGTACAGCAAGACATTTGTTGGAATAAACATACTGCTTAATGAAACAAAAATTCTACACCCTATATAACATTTTAAAGAATTTCTTAGATTTGGTGTTGGAACACCCAATTCAGGAAACCAGTACACAGAAGTTAGATGCAGGAATTCCCGCAGTAAACGTCAACACATTAATTTTATAGATGCTACTTATGTAATTAGCAGACACACAATAACGTAGGAATTTAATGTCTACATAGCCTCACAGATATTTTCCTTTTACCCTACAATTAAAGCCGAAGCATACTACATGACCAATTAGTTCCTTCAAATGGTATCTTTATTGTCTCAGTGCATGATACTTTTCACTGTCTAAACCACATCAACAAATTCTGTTGAATTGCATAAATGGCATACTTTGCATCTATTACAGTGAAAAGGACAGTCATCTCCACAGCTATTTGCAAAGTCCTACTCTTAGGAAAAACATGCTTGCAGATTATGATTCTTCCCTAAGGAGGCACCACATTAAATTGACTTTTATCTTGTGGTTCATGTGTGGCACTGAGTGCAACAAAGTGAAGTTTTTAGAATTTCTGTTCAGGGCATCATTCAGTGATGTGTCTTTTTTAATCACATTTCTAAAGAGTTCTGTGAGTCTAGTTTACAACATTGTCACCATATGGAATGAGTATTTCTCACCAGAAATGAAAATACCTTTAAAATTAAATTCCTTTAACAATAAACTGCTGCTTTAATACTACCAAGAGACCATTGTGATACTACAGACACTAAAAGAAGTCATAATATTTTAAGAGCACTTTCTTCAGACACAATATGCAAAATACCATTATTTGAGACATTCTCCCACTTCAAATGAAAAAGGAAGCAACGACATATATATGAGGTAATGCAAACATCTCTTTAGTATATCAAGAAGAAATAATCGATTTTAATAGCACCATTACTAAAAAACAGTTGTGTAGTATTACACTTGCTTGAAATCAACTTTCAACAAGATGAGAGTGTGAAGACATCCATCAGTGTCTCAAGCAAGAGCTGAACTTTCTTGGTGCTGTAGCTAACTCCTGCAAAGGTGATCTACTTACACACCAGCAAGCGGATGAAATTTACCAGTAGCTGAATGACTACAGTTACAAAAATCCTCCTGTTGGTTGTACCTCATGTAACACAGACTGGTAGTAATGGTAACAGGCAGCTGCAGTGACTTTTTGAAAGCATTGAATTTATATTTTATTTTATTTTGTTATAAAAAAGTTCAAGACACAAGAGTGTGAACTACATTACAGAAAGGGTTACAGGCTCTTCAGACAGATAAAACATGGCACAGTGTGGAAGAGTTAAACACTCTATACACCAAAGCTTTTGGACATTTATTTCATTTCTTCTTCTGATATGCAAAGAAAATACCTTCCATAGCACAGTATAAACAGTACACATTAAAACAAATCAAGACTAACCAAGTTCCAGAATTCTAAGAATTAAATCAGATAATGTTGCTATTTATTTCAAGACAGATTTAAGAAAGAATGAATACCACTTGATAGCCTGTAAGCTACATAAGCAGTAAATGATCCTCAGTTTTTTTACTCCTTAACATATTATGTAGAATTACCTTAACAGAAGTTCTTTCGGTAGTTTTTTGTTAATAAGGGCTTCATCATTATTTGAGAAAACCTGGAAACAGAAATAAAAACCATAATTTAGAAAGACCAACAAGAAAAATAGCTTTTAGAAAGTCTTTTCCCCTTCTACTTAGGCGCTTAGTTCCTTTAAATTACTGTTAATGTCAAGTTTTCAACATGTTAGTTGGTAATACTATGAAATTATTTCAATACACACAAACAGGGCTGCACCCACACATACACCTGTTCTTCCCTAATGCTAAGATTTGACTGCACAGACATTGTGGAACAACATAATAATCACCAAACAAGCAATTAGAAACCACATGTACATGCCATACTAGGCAGCAGTAAAACTTCCAGCAATTGCAAGACACATACAAGTATGCACAGTTCTACTATTGTCTCATTACAGAAAACTGAAACTGGGCATGTTCCAGTTATTCATGTCCCTTCCTTCGCTGTCTACAGCGTAAATTCCTTAGCCCAAATATGTGAACATGAATTTAGTATAATAATCTAAAGATTTAAAGAATTTACGGCCACAAATATGATAGTAACTGCTATATAAGCAAGGGAAGGACCTCAAGAAATGCTACACAAAAACCGGAAAATAACTCTCATACTAACGTATCTCCTAAGAAAAATAAAGTGGGAGACTGAAAGAAAATGCCCAAGGGAAAAATCAGGCAAGACTAAGATTATATTGAAAAATGTTTCACAAATGGAGAAAAAGACCAGTCAACAGCTAAACAGAACTACTAAACAAAGGAGATACCAACCAGACTTACAATTTATTGTAAATATTTAGGTTTGAAAAATTTTGCCAGAGGAACACAGCAATAAAGAAAACAAGGTGAATCAGAATTGAAGGAATAACGGCATAGACTAGAGGAAGTCAAAGTCACAAGTAATCACTTCCACTGTAGAGAGAAAACCTTACGGAGCCCATTGGTAGAAACAACAAGTAGAAAGAGAGATCCAAAACAACGAAGAGTTTTTGAAATGCTAAAAGGTAAACATGAAAGCCACACAAAACAGAACTATGAAAAACAACCGGAAAAAATCTTTCCCCTGACCTTCATTAAGAATATGCTGTTCCTGGCCCATGCATCACGGTATTACCTCCTGTCCAGTCAGCCATCAACACAAATCACACACTTGGCAACTAATTGTTTTGCTTCTTGGTTAAACAAACAAAACCAACCAACCAAACAAAATCAAACAGAAAAAGAAAAAAGGAAGCTCAACAAGAGGTGGGTCTGAAAAAAGGTACATCAAATAAAGACTAAAAAAAGCACACTGAATGTAAGGTTGGCTCCATCTTCACAAAAACGTGACACAGCAGAAAGCACACACCTGGGAATTGTGAAAATACCTCCCTAAAAATACTGTAATATCAGAAAACCTGAATTTCTTTCTGGCTGCCTTCAAGAACCCGTTTTCTCTTCCACTACATCCTAGGCTGATTTCAGATCTAATTGCATAAGACTGTTTCTCAACTTTGACACAACAAATGCCACTTTCTTAATCCACCACCTCTGCGCGCAACCATCCACACATCTAGGAACAATAAAACTGTCACCTTTCAATAGGACCAACAAGTTTAATCCAATTACCTTTTCCTGCAACTGAAGCAGAAGTTATTCACAGATTGGTGACAGTAGACATTCAAGGTGTAAAACACCTATGCATGTATTTCAATTGGACATTTCTAGTTCCTTCAGCAGAGACACATTCTCTGCTTTAAGCAGTTCCACATGGCTGACCACAGGTTTTGATTTGCTCTGGCTTTGCTTTATATCCTACACTCGTTGCTGTGGTTATTTTCAGCTTCTATGCTGAAATACACTATGCACATCAACACTGGCTTTAGAATTGGCTGATTGCTTCTGAGCTTGGTAGTTCATAAACCTATGAATCATCTGCACATATCCCATTTTAATATCACGCTACTCACAGTTTGCAGCTTATAGCCTGAAAACAATAGTATATATTGAGATAATTATTTAGAATAACAGTCAAAATATAGGCCTAATTGTGTTTATTGCAGCACTCATACAGGAAAAGGAGACACATACACCATCCTTATAGAACTTAAACCCACTAAAAAGCGAAGTGGGGAAATATTCTTGTGCATTACAGGTTCAAAAAAAAAAGAAAGGAAGAGAGCTGCATGAGAGCCTCTGGTAAGACACACAAGTGAACTTAGATGTCATTAATTCCCATCTAGAATTTTACCATTTGGCACTGTAGACCACTAAAAATCCTCTTGCGATTTAATTATTCTATAGTCACAGATAACTCGTCAAATTTACATCACCTACCATACACTTCCCACTTACACGCATAAGCATATGAAATAAAGCTACTTGGCAGACTGCTACTAGTTTACTTGTGCCACCACTTTCAAGTACAAGAACTGTTATTATCCATTTCTTCTTTACACTGTAGATTCCCAGAGGTACAGTAACATGGATATATGCGCATTGTGTGAAGGTGACACAGCATTTAAGTTAGTAAGGAATAGCAAGTTACTATTTAAAACAAACAGCTACAATGCACGCTCAAGACTTTTGAGTATTTCCAACCGAACTCTTGCATTAAAAAAAACAAATCACTACAAATCACAGCTCATATTTTTGGGAATAGTGAGTATTTTTCTACTGGAGGCAAGCTGAAAAATCTAATCCTACAACCAAACTGGCAGCTCTTATGGGAAGAAGACATAATCTATGTACGTTTATGTGAGATATCTTTAAACTTTTAAGTCAAAGTTAGATGGGCAAACTATTTTGAGTACCTGACAGCAGGTATCACCAACATGGTTGCATTTACGAATCTCAGTTAAAACTGAAGAAATGCAGCTTTTACTACTGAATAAGAGAAGAATGCAACTTGCCCAGCCACATGAAGTACCATGCCTGCTAAGCAAGTCACAAATGAGGACACAAACATATTCAAAGTTGTTTTCCCTAAAACAGTAAGGTTTATGTGTTCTTGTATGCATTAGCTATAGTTTATATATTATATATAAAGTATAATTCTTACAGAACAAGAATACAAAAGCATCTCTTTCAAGTACTCTTTACTCTGAAAAAAAGTGTATTAGCCTCTAAAGTTATGTTGCATTTGCATCTCATAAGAACAGAGGGACTTCTCTAAAAGCCTTTCAGTACTAGTTTTCCCCCAAACGAAGAACAGGCATGGGAAAACTGGAGTAGAGATCTTCTAGATGAACACCTCTAACATGATCTTGAGTGTGAGCAAGCAAAGACTGAATGTGCAAACAGGATAATATATTTATTCTTTGAACATTTCCTGATAATCTAAAACTTCCTTAAGGAAATAAATACCTTGAGTACATTTATGTATCACCTCTCTGAAATAAAAACAAAAAGCATTACACTGTTTATGACATACATTCTAGTTTTCTGCTTACAAAAAAGCAACCAAAACCAATCAGTCAAGAAACTGTTCAATTACTGTAAAAGAAAACTTCCTTAAAATCTTCTCAAACATGATTTTTCTTCAGTTACAGATAGTGCTGACAATGACATGCCCTCAAAATACCTGTATACAATAATACAAATAAGCAATTAAGAAAGGATGTAGAAAGAATATTTCTTCTTTCCTTGCTTTTGCATTTGGTAGCAAGATTGACTATGTTCATGAAAGGATATCTCAAACTCTAGAAAAGTGTGGTTTTAACTATATAAAACCCCAAATACTACAGACAAATCTGTGCAAGAGGAAAAGGACAGGTAAGATTGAACATACATAATAAATGTTGCTCTAAAATCAGCTCTAAATTTCCTGTAAATGTAAGAGACACAGTAAACCCCCACATTCTTAAAGTAATTGCAAGAACAAACTAAACAAAACCCACGAGAAAAAAGTGTAACTGCTTATTATTTGAATCTTGAGCCAGTTCTTATATTCCTTAACTGACCTCTCTTGGTGGTATCTTCACTGCAACTTTGAAAGACTGGTTATAATGAGCTAAAAAAAAATTACTCAATACTTGCTTATATTAAATTTCTTCATCAACTACCACTTTTTTTTTTCATTTCTTTATTGCATAAACCAAGTATTTAGTGGGTGAATCTGTACACTGAAAGCAAGGCTGAGTTATTTATGAAGTCGGGAATAATACCAAATGTTGGGTCATTGCCATCAAAGGAGACAGTAGAATCATAGAATGGCTTAGGTTGGAAGAGACCTTGAAAGATCATCTAGACCCAACCTCCCATTAGACCAGGTTGCTCAAAGCCTCATCCAAATTGGTCTTCCAGGGATGGGGCTTCAATGACTTCTGTGGGCAACCTGTTCCAGTGCCTCACCACCCTCATTATAAAGAATTTTTTCCTTGTATCTAACATAAATCTACTCTTTCAGTTTAAAGCCATTACCCTTTGTCCTGTCACAACATATCCTGCTAAGAAGTCCCTCTCCAGCTTCCTAGTAGGCCCCCTTTAGGTACTGGAAGGCTGCTATAAGATCTCCCTGGGGCTTTCTCTTCCCTACGCTGATCAACTCCAACTCTCTCAGCCTGTCTTCATACAAGGTGTTCCAGCCCTATGACCATTTCTGTGATCCTCCTTGTGGCTCTCCTCTGGATCTGCTCCAACAGTTCAATGCCTTTCCTGTGCCAAGAACTCCAGAGACAGATGCAGTACTCCAGGTGGGATCTCATAAGAGCAGAGCAGAGGGGAAGAATCACCTCACTCACCCTGCTGGCCATGTTTCTTTTGATGCAGCCCAGATACTTTATTTCCGAGTCGTGAGCAGACACTGTTGGCTCATGTCCAGCTTTTCATCCACCAGTACCTACAAGTCCTTCTTGGCAGGGCTGCAATCAATTCCTTCATCCCTCAGCTTGTATTGATACCTTGTATTGCCCTGACCCAGCTGTAGGACCTTGCACTCTGACTTGTTGAACTTCATAAGGTTTGCACAGGTCCACCCCTCAAATTTGTTGAGGTCCCTTTGGATGGTATCCCATCCCTCAGGTGTGTCGATTTCACCACACAGCTTGGTGTTTACAGCAAACCTGCTGAGACTGCACTCAATCCCAACAGCAGTGGTACCAATACCAACCCCTGAGAAACGCCACTCGTCACCAGTCTCCACTTGGACATTAAGACATTGACCATAACTCTTGAGTGCGACCACCTAGTCAATTCCTTATCCGTGTCTCTCCAATTTAGACAAAGACGTTGTGCAGGACAATGTCAAATGCTTTGCACATCTCTAGGAAGATGACGTCAGTTACTCTTCCCTTATCCACCAATGCTGTAACCCCACTGTAGAAGGCCACCAAATTCATCAGGCATGATATGCCCTTACTGAAGCCACACTGGCTGTCATCAGTCACCTCCTTATCTTCCACATGCCTTATCGTAGTTTCCAGGAGGATCTGCTCCCTGATCTTGCCTTAGATGATCTCAAACTTGATGTTCTTAGTAGTTTAGAATTAAATCCATACATTTCTTTTCTCCTATGTTTGACAGAGGAAATGTCCTAGTTAAATTGTAAATATTGCCATATGTAAAAAGTATCAAGTCTTTCAGGTTTTCACTGGCAAGAACACTATTTATTTAATATTATTTATGCAGAAATAAGCATTCTAAGAGCAAGATGTTTTAATGGAAAATCCCAAGAAAATAAAATTAAAGTTTTTTTTGGTTCCCCAATATGCAGATCTTTTTTTACCAAACAGAAAAACCTCCAGTTTGCTGCACATCTCTCCTTCTCAGTGGAGATGTCTAGTTGTTCCCTGTGCAATTTCCCCTTCACCAGGCTACTGAAATTGCCGCTTGCTATAGCGGCAGGAAAGCCAGCAGATCAGCTTTGCCACCCAGAGTAATTCAGGAGCACACTAAAGTAATGAATGGCACCCTAAAAATCTCTATTTTTAAGTACAGCAGAAAAATGGAGGAGGAAGAAAAAAAAACAATCTTCCTTTACTATGAGTTTCAGTTTATCTCACGTGTTACAGTACAGACTGCTCTCTAATTGTCAGAGAATGGCTGCTAGCTGGCACTTCCTCCAGAAGTGTGTAATTAATGCACTTGACTTAGGGAGATAGGTAGAATCATTTAACACAAGGTAAGTAGTAAAACGTAACCGTATCTAGGCAACAAAAGGAGTGTTAGGCGAATGGATATGCATTGCCAACAGAACTCAAATAAATGATTTCAAAGACACAACAACTGATGGCACACGGCTGGTGTTACATTAGAACCCATGGCAAAGGTTTCTGTACAATCAATGAAATTACAACACACCAAAGCAAACCTCAAAAGGTGATGTCATCTTGAACCAAGCTTGTCTATGGCAGAGATAGATTGTCAAAGTCTATTATTTCAACACACAGACACTACCTGCTCTTGCTCTTATGCTCCAGCTGCTCACCATTTTCAGCGTCAGGCTTTGACTTTGTGGACTTCAAAATCCCAGACATCCTGGTCTGTCATGGTTGCCAATCTCTTTTTTATCCTTGAACATCATCTACCAGAGACCAGGGCACTGTATTCAGTAGGCTTGTAGCTTTCTCCTTGCTGCCAAACACTCACTGGATTTTTTGCACCGATCTTTCCGCAGGATCTTTTCTCTTCCAATATTGTGACAAGTAACTGATCAAAAGTGACTAGCACCTCATGTGAAATCCTTTTGTTCTTAGTGTGTTGGTCCTTTTAAACAGCTAAGGCTCACCTTCAGAGAACAAGATAAAGCACACCTGGGAACACCTCTCTCTCTTTCCATGATGCCTTCAACTGACTTCAGCCTACCTAGAAGGGCCATATTGCTTTTGAAGTTTCCCCAGAGTAAGTGCTGTCCAATCTAACAAAACCTGCCAGGCAGAAGCAGCTGGCCACACTGCACTCTGCTGCTTCGTCTTCAGAAGAACCATCATTCCTGTTTTGCCAGCACTGGTATTCATATCATATCATTCAGATTTGACTGGAGGACATCAGTCTGGCTCTGCAAGGCCCTGTTTGTACTGAGTGACAGACAAGGCAATTTGTGAACTTCAGAGATGATGTCTGTAGCTGCATAAATCTATCTTGAGGCCTCTGACTGTTCCAACTCAACTGCCTCTTCACATGGAGCAGGAGGTGATTGGAGGTTGCCTTGTCTACTGTCTCAAGCATACCAGCTCATTCTCAGTTGACTAACTAGCCCACATAACCCTTCCCTGTGTTTTCTTTTCTCCAGAGGGGCAGTTACGTACTGCCAATAACACATCTGGAAATCATAATCAAGTCTTTTGCAGAGTATGACTTAATTACTGCAAGTAGACAAGGTTTTAAGGCCTAACAGGTTATCCTGGCCTGTTAGCTGAGCTGGCCATCCTTTAATGCAAGACTTAACCTCCTCTCCTACAAAGTCACCAGAGAGACAGCAACCCTCTGAACCAGACCTGTTCATTATAGAAATTACTTTATAGCTTCTACAAAGCCATTTCAAAGCAATACTTGACCGACATCACAAACACTATGTCAGAATTGATGTTTTTCTTGGTACTGAGTGTGAAATCGTTATTACAATGAGCAAACCGTCTCTGCAAGGCCATCCCCCTAGAGCATGAACCAGAAAAAGAGATGACACAAAATCTGTCTTGCAGCTGCACACACCACATATGTAGTGTATAATTAATAAAAGCTTTCAGTTATAAGAGACAAAATTAGGTACTTCTTCATTATTACAATCAGCAATTATAACTAACTTCAAAGGAAACAGCATTATGGTAGCATTTCCAAAACATCTTTTTCAAAGTCTTACAAAAAAAGGTAAGAGGCTGAGATTTAGAAAAGGAACTGGACAGTCACTAAGTTGTTAGTATTTGTGAAAATTTATGGCTCTTGAATTTCTGCAGAAATAAAATAACCTGGGTACTTTTTCTTAAGCTGTAGATTATCGACCATTTTTAGAAGTGCAAGTACACTCAAGACATTCTGCCTCTTAACATTCATTTCCATATGAAGACATGATATGGAAATGCCTTTCCTTTGTGAAACTCTGAACTCATTTTCAACCTCTGAAGACAGACAAACTTGACCTACTGGTAGAGTTTCACACTTACGCAGAGTTTATTATGCCTTGTCTCCTTATTGATTTAAACTTACAGAACATACTGGTTAACCAGTTGAACAGCAATCAAATCCAATGTAAACACGTTTACTATTTCCCTCTGCCTGAAGGAGAACACAGGACAGAAAAACAGAGTATATCATGAAGTATGGCCAATATTTGAAGACTAGTAGCTTGATAATGAATTTTAAGCACTTTCTTGTGGGCTACACAGCACAGCCACTTGCAGTACCAAGTAGTCAAAAATGCACAAGCCCAGAATAGGGCACATTTCCAGTTCTAGTCCTCCTCTAGCACAAGTGCAGTGGTTCCTTCCAGGCAAAGATAACAGCCCAGAAGGAGACATTCAAGAGATGTGCTTGATACAGTTGATTGTATCAGCTGAGATGCCCTTGTAATTTACACAACGCAACTATTGTTGCATTTCCATTACCTCTCTATATGAAATAGAAATTACCTTCGTCCACTTAAAGGCTTAAATTCATACGGTAGTTTTGCTTTGGGTTTTTTTGGGAGGGTGAAGTGGGGACAAGGGACTGAGAAGGGACAGGAGAGAGGACACTGGGGTCAGCAAAAATTATGCATCTTACAGATTCCGTGCTTTCTTTTTCCTGACCAGGTAAATAACAAGTATTTCCTTAGGCATCAGACACTGCAACACAATTTGCAAAAGCCTAAGTTCAGAACACCTGAGAAACATACTTTCCTTTGATCATTCAAGTAACTTGGAGACTATACTGAAGTACTGAAATAGAATCTAAAGCAGCTTCCACTACAGCATTATTCACATAGACTGTACTCAAATTAAAATTAATCTCATCACAAAAGTAATCCATCTGGCTTCATGCAGTCTTGTAGAATTACACCATATACACAGATTTTCAGACTTTAACAGCAGAGTACGTTTTTTGAAAAATTAGTCTGAGAAAAAAGTTGATTTTTACGAACTACCAGTAAAAATCTTCAAGCTCAAGAACAACTAGCTTAATCTTTGATGGAAACACAACAAATAATTTCTTGATCCTAAAAAAACCCCATGGAATTGACAGAAGAGATACCAGTACACTATGAATTTCAAATCCAACATTATACTCTTTTAATGGCTTATGTGTACCTTTTTCTGTTGTAACCATGGAATTTGCATTTTTGGGAATGCAAATCTGACTCTCAACATTTAGAAATTACTCTGTTTACAATCTTACTTCTCAGAGACTTTGCAATTAGAATATCCCACTCTGTGTTAAATGTTCAAGTGAGAAAGCTGTTTTGTAAAAGCTCAGACAGTTGGACTCCAACCATATCACATTCAAACCAAGTCACCCATAGCTCAATTATGATCAGAAATTGTAACAATATTTGCATTGTGCTAAAACATAAAGAGGAAGAAAAAAGAAATCTATGGAGTATACCAATCACCTTCCTGAAAAGGTTCCTAGAAAGAATGCAAGTGAATGTTTGCGGCTATTGTCTTGAGGCTACTGTCTGAACTGTGAGGCAGAACTCTTTGATTTAACAATTTCATCTCATTTTGTCCTACTTAGCATATCCCACTTATGTGTATTTATGATTCAGTAGAAATACTACCAGAACTATTTTGCAAGTTGATAACAATTTCTATGAAATTGGTATAGTTATTCTGATTTCTAATTGACAAAACAGCTGAAGTAGTGTTAATGTGTAGCCTTCTGCTGGCATTCAGCTTGATGTTGTCACAGTGCCAAGATTAGTACTACTTTTCTACACTAATCTAAAAATAGTTGTCATGCTTCAGTGAAAATCTGACTTTATTTTAAACTTTCCACATCTGCTAAACCCACGTTATCTCTAATTTTCACTAAGATGACTAAATATTCTAGTCTATAAGCAAGCAACACACTAATGGTACTTCTGATTTGTAGGAACACTAATATTCCCTGTACTAAAAGGTCTGGTGTTAATTGGTCAAAATTAAATCCTTCCTCAGATCTCTTGAGCTTCAGACTAGGTAGCTATGAAGAATTAAGAGGAAAAGAACAACCTAAACAGGAGTAACCCTATAACAGAGAGCAACTCAAGTATAATAACTCATTGAACAGAATAACTGAAAAATATGACAAAGAAGAACAATATGACACCATTTCATCCTTTTCTTATCAACTGTCAAGTGCAACTAAGGTGCTGCCCGATATAAGGATTTGCACAGCATTAAGGCTTATCCAATATAATTTCTGAGATTTCATTTGTGCAGTTGCAGCAACAATTCAGTGCTTCTTTCCAGATCCTATGTCTGCTGAATTTAGACTGATAAAGGTATCTAATCAGGAATATCAAAATGAACCATGAAGGAAACCTCCTTACTTGGAGTTTGGTAAATGGAAAATATTTACCAATATCGTGAAACAATTTAGAACTATTTTGTTCACAGTTTTTCAGTCTGTAATTTTCCCTACATTGACAAGAGACAAATCCATTTTATTGAATTGACTTTTAAGATACTGTATCTTCTCTGATGTGGTGTAAGATGCGTAATGGAATAATAATGTGAAGTGGCACATGTCATTAAGTCGCAGCATAATCACTTCACCAATACTATACCATTTGCAGTCTCATTCACTGACGTTTACTACTCCTGGTAGCAACAGATCAGATCCTAAAACTTTGCAAACCCAGTCCAGCATGATTCTACATAAAAGAAAAACTGCTATCCCACACAGTTTATCCATATTTTTATTCCATCTATGTTTGAGTTTTCAAGGATGTTTTGCTTAGATTCAAAACAAGGAACAGAAGGTGAAGTGCAGGAAAAGGAGAAGCACGAAAAAGCCTTCATACAAAGAAAGAACAGAAAAGTTACAACACCATAGGCTATGCTCCATCCCTTTGTGAGGCTGAGCGCTCCCTCCTCCATTCCAGAACTTGATGCAGGAATTCTACTGTCATTACACACACACACAGACATTAAGTGATTTTCTGCATTAAAACACTGTGCCTTTCCCCACAGGAAAGGCTAGCAATTGTGCCTTCTTCCTGTATAAAACTACCACTGCAAAGCAATAAGGCATTAGACACTTAAATTGTAATTGAAAACAGTGATTATATCAATGCCCTTTTCAAACATGCTGTGCCTGTCCCTACTCATTCCCCCTTAGACACCCTGTCATCTTCCTTTCACAAACATCATGATGCCCCTCTCCCCTGCCACTCACTGCTCATACATATTGTATCACATCCCCATATACTCTCCCCACAGAGTAAACCTCAACCACTCTCCCTCCTTTGCTGCACCCTCCACAAACACACACACACTCCATGATACACCATCTCTACATACAGATAAAACGAACCTCGTGCCCACTGCCTACCTACCACATCTATTACATTTATAAATGCATCTGTGCATACACATTAAACCATCACAGCTATGCATACTCACACATAAGCAACTGCCACTCCATACACACAAAATACGATCCTCTATCTGCTACATACATACAAAAGTAAAGATAATCCATGCCACATAAAAAAATCCACACGCTATGCCACACCCAAGGTTCAATATATACACACAGACGGACACAAGCCCATACCAGACAGCAGCATACCAGACACAACTACAGGCATCCGATGCTGTGTCATGTCCCTCCACACAGTATCACATCCCTACTACAACACAAACACATGCATATCCAAACCCCAAATAAGAACAGATACACACACACACTGACAGGGAAATGTAATATTGATTGCAATATGTCCTACTGTACATCTGCTATACATATACATCCCTGGCCACACCCTGGCTTACTGCACATGCACAAGCACATAGCACAGTGGCCCGTGCATCCACACTGTAAACACTCTACCTCTGCTCCGTGCACTGGCACACGTTCCTCCCAACTTTACACACTGAGACAACACACCTCTCATGCTCCAGCCCCAACACACCCATACGTTATCCCTCCGGTGTTATACTGGGGGAAAACACACCTGACCCACCCTATACACAGGCAGGCTCCAGCCATGGCTGCTCTGGAGTTATACAGGGCAACAAGACACCCATCACATGTCACCCACAGACATGCAGGCACATCCTCTCCCTGCCTGGTGCACAAGCAAGTGACAACAAGGGTTATCAACCACCGGAATGGGCTGGCCAGGGAAGTGGTTGAGTCACCATCCCTGGAGGTATTTAAAAGATAGGTAGATGAGGTGGTCAGGGATACAGTTCAGTAGCGGACAGGTACGGTTGGACTCAACCTCACAGGATGACCTGAGTTGGAAGAGACCCACAAGGATCACAGAGTCCAACTCCTCCCCTGCATAGGACAATCCAAACATTCACACCATGTGTCTTAGGGCATTGTCCAAACACTTCTTGAATATCATCAGGCTTAGCATCGTGACTGCTTCCCCGGAGAGCTGTACCAGTGCTCCACCACCCTCTGAGCGAAAAACCTTTTCCTAATATCCAACCTAAACCTCCTCTGGCACACCCTCCTGCCATCCCAAAGGTCTTTTTCAACCAAACGATTCTATGACTCTATGAATGCAGCACCACCTGTTCTGGACAGACAGACACTCTCTTTCCCTACATGTTTTTCAAAACATACAGGCTAGAACCCAAGAGGAACAGAAGGCAAAGCGCAGAAGAAGAAAGAGAAAGAACATGAACAAGACTTAAGAACTCCACAGCCCACCACAGACACAGCCCCACTCTAGGCCATGCGCCCAGCACAGCATCTGCACCGACACGGTGCACAATGCCTGCCCGTGCCCTGTGCAACTGGCATGTGCCCTGCATACACAATCCCATGTCCTGCCCTCTCCCCACCTGTACCCTGTGTATCCTGCCCCTAACCTGCACACCCCAGTGTGTGCCCTGCATATCCATCGTCCCTATCCTACACACTCCGCCTGTGCCCTGTACACCCAACCCCGTGCCCTGTGCATCCTGGCGCGCGCTCTGCGTAACTCCCCGCCTGTGGTCCGCGCACCCTTGTCTGTGCTCTGCGTAAATCTCCCACCCCCTGCGTACGCTTCCCGTACCCTGCGCAGCCCTCGTCTGTGCCCTGCGTACCTTGTGCAGCCTCTCCTGTTCTCTGCGCACCGCGGCGAGCGCCCTGCGCACCCCTCACCTGTGCCCTGCGCACACTGGCTCGTGCCCTGCGTAAATCTCCCGCACCCTGCGTAACCTGGCGCGCGCCCTGCTTGCCCCCCCGCCCGTACCCTGCGCGCCCCCCGCGCCCTGTACACCCTCACCCACACCCTGCGCATCACAATCTCGTGCCCCACGCACCCCTGCCCGCCACAGCCCCCTGCCCCGGGGTGAGAGGAGTCTGGGGGCCCCGCCTTCCACCCCGCGGCCGCCCCACACACGGCCCGGTCAGAACAATCGCTCCCCGAGGCGGCACCGCTCGCCCCGCCACCTGCCCTGCCCTGCCCTGGGCCCCAAGGGGCCGGGCCAGCCCCCTCATAACGCCCTGCTCACCATGGCAGAGGCGCCGCAGGCGAGGCCGGTTGTCCTGGCGACGAGGGAGCCCCCGAGGAGGGCGCCAGGTGCGACGCCTGCGCGCGCCGCCACCGGCACCGCCACCACAGCCACCGCCGCTGCTATTGCTGCTGCCGGAGCCTGGGCGGGGCGGGGCCGCCGCCGGCGCACGTGACCATTACCGCCCCTGCGCCTTGGGGCCGTGTCGCTCCACCCCCGAGCATGGAGGCCACGCCCCCGAGCATGGAGACCACGCCCCCTAGCATGGGGCCTCTCCTTCCACGCCTCTGCCCCTGTCGACCGCGCCCCCTCGTATGGAATCCACGCCCCTCGCACGACAAGCACGCCCCCTCGCGTGGAGGCCTCTCCCCTTGACTATCGACCACGCCCCTCATGCGGTATTCCCGCCCTTCGGCTATCGGCCACGCCCTTCACATGGGGCCACACCACCTCACATGGCGGCTCCTCCCTCCCACCTCAAGTGGTCCTGACGTGTTCTGAGCCTGTCAGCTGTTACCTTCCTCCCACCTCTTCCTCAGCTCTCCTGCAGCCGCCTTCCCTCCCAATGGGAACGGCCTGGCAGTCCTCACCGCTCAGTCCAAGGTCCCACATCTGGTTCAGTGCAATCCACGGTTTCAGTACAGGGTGGGGGCTGAAGGAATTGGCCAGCCCTGCCAAGAATATTTTGTGGGTACTGATGGATGAAGAGCTGGACATCAGCAGATAATGTGAGCTCACAACTCAGAGGACGAACCGTGTCCTGGGCTGCATCAAAAGAAGCGTGGCCAGCAGGTAGAGGGAGGAGATTTTCCCTGTCTGCTCTGCTCTCCTGAGACCCCACCTGGAGTGTTGTGTCCAGTTCTGGAATCCTCAATACAAGAAGAAAATGGAACTTTTGGAATGGGCCCAGAGGAGGGCCATGAAGATGATGAGAGGGCTGAAGCACCTCTGCTATGAGAACAGGCTGAGGGAGTTGGGGTTGTTCAGTCTGGAGGAGAGAAGGCTCCAGGGATTCCTCATAGCGGCCTTTCAGTACCTGAAGAGGATACAGGAAAGCTGGGGAGGGACTTCTTACAAGGGCAAGTAGTGACAGGATGAGGGGGAATGGCTTTAAAATGGAAGGGGGAAGATTTAGATATTAGGAACAAATTCTTCCCGATGAGGAGGTGAGACACTGGCACAGGTTGCCCAGGGAAGCTGTGGATGCCCCATCCTTGGAAGTGTTCAAGGCCAGGTTGGATGGGGCCTTGAACAGCCTGGTCTGGTGGGAGTTGTCCCTGGGTTGGAACTGGATGGGCTTTCAAGGTCTCTTCCAACCCAAACTGCATGTTTTTCGGACAGTGTTTCTCTCTAGAAGCATTAACACGGGGAACTGGGATGAAGAAAGGCCAATGCTTATACTTAATCCTACAGAAACCAAGGCCATCCTTGAGCTGGTGGAATGCCGTAAGTCAAAGAGGTGAAAAAGAGTCGCACCTGCAGGGAGGAGCAGACAGGACAGCTGACCCCAAACTGATCAACAGAATATTCCACCCCATACACATCATACTTGGTATAAAACTGAGAGATCACAAGGGTCTCTCCTTCTTCTTTGATTGCCAACGTCTAGTGAGGACTTCATCTGTCTGTTTGCTCCTAATCTCGGATCTGTGCATTCTGAAATCTAGTTCCTGAGTTCAGCTTCGTTCTGCCAGTGACCTCTGCCCCATGCTTGCTCTGCAGCATTTGTGGTGACAATCGAGGGGTGGAATGGGGGAACAATTTAATGTATTTGGGTATTTTTAGAATAATTTTCTAGTTAATAGTATTTTCATTATTAGTATTGTTGTTGTTATTATCATTAAAGTTGTTTTAGTTTCCAATCTTCAAGTCTTTTCCTCTCATTTCGCTTTTACCATTCCCTATGGGTGGGACATAGCTGCTCGGTTTTAGCTGCTGAAATTGGCCAGGCCAGAGCTAAACCATTACACATGGTCAGTCCCAGATACTCTGTGTAAACTGGAGGGGCTGCAAATTGAGCATGCAATCACTGGTGTTGCAGCCATGTGGGGAGATAACTGAGGATGATAACAGCTTAAATTGCTACAGGAAAAACCACAGAAACTTGACTGTCAGAGTTCCAAGTGCTTTAAAGTGATGTGTGCTGTCAGGAGGAGCACGGCTTGCTTCTGCAAACCACTGTCAAAGCCAAATACAATATTGTTAATAGCAAACTTACAGGTTACATCTGTTCAGCAGTCACAATACCGCATGTAAAACCAAGAAGATGAGAAAAATTGGGAAGGAAAAAATTACCCCAGCAGGTATTGTTTATTGTTGTTTTAGTCCTTCAGGCTTCTAAGAAATATAATTGGCCATTGTAGAATAACAGGACTTTGCTGTTTGGAATGGTTGGCTCATTCCTTTAAGGAATGAAACATTCTGGTTTGATTAACAGTAAAAAATAGTTTGTTAGGAAAGTGTCCTTTCTCAGAACCCGCACGGAAATAGTTGGTACATGCACATACCGTTGGCACATCTCTGAAGCTACTGTCTTATACTGTCCAGATTTTGGAGAATGACCCGGTTCATACAGTTGATCTGGTCTGTATAGTAGGGAAGAAAGCCTCAGAAATGTGAAATATGCATAAACAATTTAGATATTTTCAGCTGAATTGAAGAAGGTCCAGACTAGCAGTTTCTAAATTCTGTTGGTTCACATTAAAATAAAGTATTATTGTCACATTATTTTTTTTTTCACAGTTCAATGCAAATCTCTGGACTGTCTTATAAAGGCAGGTACAAATATTTTCCAATCTCTACAGTAAAAAGGAAGAAATTTAGGGAGAAAGAATCAGTTTGAATTGCAGCTACCTGAAGAAAAAGAAAAAAAATCTGATTTTGCAAAAAGAAGTCATTTTAAAATAATAACTGTGTTTGATGAAGAGGAGTTCAGGTTATTTAGCCCAATTGGGATTTGTTTGTGCAATATAGGCAAGACAGGAAAGAAAAGTACAAGTAGACTCGCTTGTGACCTAACATCAGCTCTAATTTGATTGAAAACTGGAAAGGAGTGGAACATTACATAATAGATTTGAATCAGCATTTCATGTATTAGAAGACAAAGAAAGCTCTTTGTTTCACTCCTTCCCCCTCCCAAAAAAAAAGAGAAGACAGCAATGTATTTGCCACCTGTGTATTTGTTTAGGATGTGAGAGTCTGAAATCTGCATCTTTGAATCTGGACCAACTAGTGATGTTATAGCACTGCAATACTGACTTTCTGGACTCTTTTTTGTCTATGTTAAGGTATCACTTGAAAAGTCAAGAAAAGCTCACTCAAAAAAACCCATGTAGATTAGCTTGAGTTTTGTCAAATAAGCAATTAGTTGTGGAAATAAGACTTCAGAAGTGTGTGGACAGAAGTGTGTATATACATCCTGATGTGTTCTCCATTTCTTGTCTGCGTAATGTCTAAACGTAGGCATTTGAAGTGTTAAGATAATGTATCCATGTTTAGTGCCCTGTTTTCAACCAATCCACAGCAGTATTGTGTGATGAAAATTTTTTCATCCAGAAATTCCCAGCTAGCTCTCACTTTAGCATTCTTTTAAAATCACTACATTTTTAGATAATGCCTTTGCACTGGTCATTTTAGAATGACTGATTAAGTAAGCTATTGCTCATGTCTTTTTATATTTTGTAAGCTGAAGAGTCTGTTCAACAGCTTGACCTTTTAACTTGACTGTCTGGTGTTCCTCCTAATAATTCATACAATCATAGAATGCCAAGTTAGAAGGGACTTCAAGGATCATCTGGTCCAACCTTTTTTGGTGATATATAGTTTAAATGAGATGGCCGTAAAAGTGTCCAGTGTCGAGGAACCTACCACTTCCCTGGGGAAAGTATTCCAATGTTTAACTGCTCTCATGGTGAAAAAAATTCTTCTGGAATCTCTCATTGATTGCTGACTCAATTCCCTTCTTACTTACTTTTTTATACCAAACTTAAAAGAAATGGAAAATAGTTTAAATTCTTGTTAGAGAAAATGAACAAGTGCCACTCAGGACAGGACAAGGCATGGTTCTGGACGTCTTTACTCTTTGCTAAACAGCAGCTTCAGGGCCTCTGTTCTGTTAGATCCCACAACCCAGAAGAGTCTTTCAGATTCCAGAAAGCCATTGCAGAGACTGAGTAGCCCAGTTTCACGAAAATTTTATTTCTAGATTCCATGAGTTCATGCTTTCCCCAACTTCACTCTATATCCAGTGAAGATTTCCCCATGTATGTTGTTACCAAATGTTGCCAACCTGCAGTAATTGAACCTTTTCAGCGCAGGACACTTGCCATGCATTAGCTTCCACTATAGTGGTCCTTTGACTGTCAGACTCATTTGAGTCTAGAAGTAAGTTGATATTCCTAGCAGTGGCCATGTGCCACCATAAATTTTTCCAGGAACTTGACTTACTGGCTGAAGGAATTTGCTTTGAAACAAGCTCATTGTTAGACTTTTCCTTCCCTTTTTCCTATCTCCCTTTATGTAAGACGAATGAAACCAAGTTCCAGAGAGCGGGCACAATAAATTTAGGATGCTACAGTTCCCAGTCGTTTATTACAGCTCTTGCTTCCACAGCATAGCTGAAGCTTGTGAAGTTTACTTGGTAGTGCTTCAAGCCAAATTGCACCGGGACTGATGAAGAGATCACTTAGGATTTTGTTAACATAATTCAGCTTTAAGGACTTTGACAACAAGTGTGTAGGAAAATGGTTGTAGGTGGTTAACTTTGTAAATTACTACACTGGGTCTGAAGGAGCTCATCTTTCCTTAAATTAAATGATTGTGACAAGAAGATCCACATCTGTTAATTGCCATTATGTGTAAAAAGGGACGAAAGGAGTATATCTTGTTTCTAGGATGCATTTTGTTATGTTCTACAAGATCCCATTAGAGCATAAATAGGTGATGGCTGACATGGCATTTCACGTATTGCCCTGTAAGAACAAATAGATCAAGACTTCCCAAACTGTTTTTCTTTCCCAAGCATGGCACCAGCGCATGCTAGCTTTGTGCCAGGATTTAATCTTCTGTGGTGCTGTTGCTTTTTCAGAAGTTGCTTTTATACTGCTAGTAGTGCACATGCCATAGGTTAGGAATATCGTACCCCACACAGATAATTTTTAGGGGTCCAAACCAGCAACCTGACAAAGTGACATAATGCATCCTCAAGCCACCTCATTCCTTGATCAAGACAAGCAGGTAACTTGCTGGCAGGCAGAGTGGCCATTCAGAAGGACCTTGGTTAAGGTAAGTGATTATACCCTTCCATTCAAAACCTGTGAGACTGCAACTGAAGTACTTTGAGCAATTCTGGTTCCTGATCGTCAGAGGTGCCAACAAAATGGAGAGTCCAGTGGAGGAACGCTATAGTATCTGTGGGGTGCAGCATACGCCAAGCAAGGAAAGACTGTTTGTTCAGTCTAGAGAAGGAGAAGACTACGTGGGATTTAATTGCAGTCTTAATTGCTTTAATTGCTACTTGAAAGGAGGGGGTGAAGCCACACTGTCCTTGAGGCTGTCTTGTGAAAGACGTAGAGGCAACAGTCACAAGTTCCAGCAAGGGAGATTCAATTTGGACATAGGAAGATTCATGGCAATTAGAGTGTCCAAGTGCTAGAACAAGGCCTAGAGAGACAGTGGAGTCTCTACTGTTGGAGATTTTTGAAATATGGCTGGACAAGGCCATGAGCAACCTACTGTAATTTGAGTAGAAATAGACTAGCACTGCTTTGAATAGAAAGTCAGTCTAGATGACTTTTGCAAGTTCCTTCTGAAGTTCATGAGAAGAATAATCAGCCTCCTTCAAGTTCAGAAAGCAGAGAATATATGCAAGTCTGGAGATGCCTGAGCAGTCAGTGTACAGAGACTGTCATGTCTGTGCAGTCAGTTCAATGTTTTTCAAAAGTCACTGACTTCTGTGCATATACAGGTTTGTGGGTTTGTCTCAGGTCATCTTAATGCATGGCAGCCTACTTGTGGTTCCTGTATAGTGACTCTGATCACGCTGCCATACATCAGGATATCCCAGACAAATAAGGAAGTCTTCTGAATGTCAACCACACAGCATTTATAGTCAGAGAAAGAAGTGTGGCAGCTTTTTGTTTAAGATTCCCCTAATGCCCGGTTTTCCTGGTTTTGAGAGGTCAAGGTTGGTCTGTCCTTTATGTTCCCATTATTTCAGAAGATGTTCTTTTAAACTCAATTCTGTATTAGTGTATCTTTGTGGCAGTGAATTACTTTATATGAAGCACAAAGATTCAAACAGATAAAAGTCTTTGAACTTTATTACAGTCACTCAGATAATAATGAATTGGAAATGTTTGACAATTATTATTTGCAAGTGAGAGTTTGATAAGCCATGACACCAGTCCTATAACTGCATATGTGGTTGATTATCCTCACCTACCAAAGCAGTTCAGTAAGCACAAAACCAGAGAGCTGTCGTAGCAATTCCCTGTATCCAGCTCCAGAATTTTCTCTAGATATGCTTCTAACATGGTATATTTAAAGTATATTTCAGAGCACGCTTTCATTTGACATACAGAATGGTCTCTGCTCAGGTGTTTTTAATTTAATTTCTAGTTTAAGTAAGAAATGTTGAAATTTCTTTCACATTTTCCTTTAGAAGATATTTGAGAAAATTAGTTCGATAAAAGTTTGGAAAACTGAATTCTGTTCCTGTCAAGGACATAGTACATATGTTTAACCGCTGTTGCATTTATCTATCAACAGTACACATATGTAGACCAACTTTCCATGTGGTACAGACGTGTGGTAGCAGTTTGGCCATGTATGGCTTCCCCAGTAGCCTAATATATTTGGCTTAGAGCTATGTTCAAAAAATGTGAAGATAAAATTAGGGGAATAAAAAGTTACTGTAGTAAAATTTGTGTGGTCGCAAATAAAAATAAAACAAAGGTTCACAATCAGAGTGATAATTTATTGCATGTCCTAAACTTCTGCCTGTGTCAAAATAAATTTCAGTAAATCTTGCTGTTTAATACTTCTTTGAATTAGTTCCCATTTGTTGCACTCATGTGAAACACATTAGGATAATAGAAGCAGTGATGGAATAGGACACCATTTACAAAGTGTGATAAAGTCCTTTGCTTATATACCATGCTGCTGTGCTTTTTGCTTTTTTCTTTTTAATTTAAACATTTGAAAACCACTCACTAACAGATACAAATGTGCACTGAGAGATATTTTGCAAACATTTTTGCTGTATCTTTGTATTTTGGGGGAATGTGTGTATCTTATTTGTGTAAAAGTACTAGAAAAAAATTTTTGGATTGTTGCACTCGAATTATTGGTGAAGTTTAGTGGACCTAATTTGAGTTCAGGTTAATTGTGTGTAACATCCAACAATTCTGCAGTTTGAAAATTGTGTTTGATACACCCATTCTACATTGTGCATGTTATCTTGGAATTTTCTAATAATGTTAGTTGCAACTGTGAGATAAAAAACTTTTAATGTAGTTTACCATTGGTAAACTAGTAGTTGTAGGGAAACTAAAAATCATTTATTCTGTGTTGCCTTATCAGATAGAAACCTGAATGGAGTTTTGTTGGATAAATGCAGAAGAGAAGATAAATACCAGAATTTTAAATGGGGAATGAAAATGATTGTGGTCAAATGCCTTGGCAGCATGTCTGCTTTCTCTAAACTTGGAATACATGCTTTAACAGAACAGATATTTCATGCCTCTGCCACTTCCATTAGCATATATTTCTTGTTTGTGATTTCTTAAATGTAAAAAATACGCTTGATTCTTTGAAAAAAGGGAACAATGTGAAACACTGGACTTTGAATTATATTTCAATGCAGAGAGGTTCTTATCTGGCTCAGCAGCAAAAGGTTGGAGCACAGTAGGCAACTTAGAGAAAGAGATAGCATAGGTACCTACTTTATACAACATTCCGGTTAGTTTAGAGTCATTTCTCCATTCAGTGATGATTCCTTCCCGAATTACCACTTTAAAATGGGAGTCCGAGGCTTTAGGTTTGTATTCATTTGCTTTAATACACGGTTTTGGCCACAGCTGAGTTTTAGACATCTAAATTAGCTGCTTAAATGAGAAGAACAGATTTTCTTTACAATGGCCTGTGTGAAGTTAGGAATCCACTTGCTCCCTATTGACTGCATAACTGACCTCAAATCAGATGCCTCAAGATGTAAACACAGTTATATGGACAAAATGAAGCATAAATATGAATGTTATCAGGATGTTGTTCTTAAGTGTTTAGAAACACTGCTACAGAAGCTGCTACAGAAACAGTAAGTGAGACTTGATAATAATGAGTAGAGTAAGATCTTCCTGAAAATGTTACTTTTCGTGGTCTCCTCAGAAGGGTGCGTTTCCACTGAAGGCCTCAGTGTACTTCTGTCATGGCTCAGTTAGTTCTCAAATTACTTAATGAAGTGCTCTGTTCCCAAATGCCATAGGACAGGTTTCTATTCTAAAACCCGGTGAACTGGAGCCTGCAGACAGCACGGCCCCTGTTCGAGTAGATACAGCTGGTGGGAAGCAGTGCTAGAAACAGAAGGCAGGAATTACAGAACATGGTATACACTTGTAGTGCAAAACATGGTTGCCTAAATGTCCTCTCAAAATTAAATGAACATTTGCAGCCTAAGCTCCAGTCCTCCAGACTCCTATTCCTACATGCAATACTTGCTACTTTATTATTATTATTATTTAGTATTATTAATGGTAGCAAGTACTGGTTTGAGTTTGCAGATGGATCCCTAAATTGCCTTCTATGGCATAAAACTGAGAACAAGAATTTTGAGGGAGGTTGAAACAACTGCTAAACCTATTACTAATGGCTGATTGGAAATACTGTAACATATCCAAAAAAGTGTACAATAACATAGAAAAACATGCGAAAACAAGGCCAAGACCATATTTCTAAAGAATTTCCATAATCTCTGCATTTTTATGTAGGAAATATGTTTAAAATATTGAATACATGAGATCTAAAAATAGCTTCCAGTTTGGTTTACATGAAATAGTGACAAAATGCTAATGACAACCCTTCAGCTGTTTGTTGTAATAAGCACATTAGTGAAACCCATAATAAATTATGAAGGGTGAATCATATTTATTTCAGATTGGATATGTTATTAAGACAGTATATGGATCCATATAGAATATAGATTTTTGTCCTTTCGTTACCAGAATAACAAAGGCACACACACATGAACACAATTGGTGACGTTGCTTTAACAGCTTCTTTCCTTGACAGTTGCAGAAGTAAATTAATCTCCACTGTAATTCTACTGACATCAGTGAAATTAGTTCAAGAATTCATACTGTGAATTTCACTTATATTTTTTCCTGTAATTATACTTTATACAGAAAATAGAAACAGCCAAGCAATCCAAAGGGATTTTAGAAATTATCAGTGAAATGCCCTCTGCTTTCGTAGAGGTTATCCATTGATATATATACTTCTTTGGTACATGTGTTGTGATGCTGTTTTAATTTTCGGGAGAACAAGCTCTTTGCAGTAGTAAAGATTTTCAGAATTACAACAAATACACACACAGTGTATACCAAATAGAGCAAATGCTTCAAAGATACAGAATGGGACAAGTACTTTAATTAGTCTAGGGGCAAGTTCCCAATTTCATTAAGTCTGTTGGAAAGATGACTCTAATATCAGTGGATCAAGGTTTGGTATGGTTTAAGATTGCCTTGGAAGTCAATGAACATTTTGCATTTGGTGCTAAGTGGTATAAAAGCATGCACCTTCTGCATGGAGAGGCCTTGATCTCTCAAATAGCCGTTGTTGGTCCCATCTGACATTGGAGTGATGTTCCATGACTGGGAGAAGGCAGAGGTCCTTAAGGTTATTCCTTGAAGAGGTTGAATATCACCTGCCACTAGCAAAGCATATTTGTAAGTGACATTCATGAACAACATGGGTAATAGGTACTAGGTCTCACAAACACCCTCAGTTTCCAACGACTCTTACAGCTTGTCAATTCAAGTGCGATGTCTCCTTTCTTATGATAATTAACGTGTTATTTAAGGTCACTTGCTGGACTGAGCCTTACCTCCTATATTTTCATCTACAGCAGTATTACCAAGCCTCTGTATTCTTGCATCCATTGCATTATGTTTTCTGCAGGAGTTATTGGTCCTACATGTTTTCTTTTCCTGTCAGTCACAGTGTGGCTAACACTGAAGGCAGAAACCAGTCAGAAAATAAATAGTCTTAGAATCTCTGAAACTATGAGAAAAGTTAGAATTTGGAGGAGAGTGAGAGTGGATGGGAAACAAATGTTATACAGAGGAACCATGACAGCTGGGTGAAGCAACAGCAAGTTTCCAGGGGAAAGAGTTATCGTTGTTTAAAGTGTGGGATTGATGCTAAACTATCACTACTAATAACGTATACTGTGGTCTTATGTGGTATACTCTTTTATTTTGTTCTATGAAGACTTTTCAATCCCAAAGTGAAGGCAAACAAAATAATCTTGTGTGAGGAAGGTAGAGAAAGCTTTTTACATAGACATTAAATTGCTTGGCTTGTAAAAACTCCTTTTATAGCATTCTGCAGCATTATCTGTTCCTGATGCTTTCTCTGTGTTTTTACATGTTTGCACTGGCATTATCCATGGTCATCCTTCTGCTGTATTCTTGGCACTGAATACTGCAGCAGTATGGGTTTGAGGTGTGGATTTAGGAGATAGAATGCTGGAAGAAAAAAATCAAATGGAAACGCCATAAGTCTTAACATTTTTCAAGAGTCAGCTTTATAGAGATTATCAGTTGGGAAGATGGCCGTGATTTTAGAATATCCTTAAAATATTTCAGACTGTAAGACACTTCATCTGCATGCAGAATTTCCGACAGTGTGAAACCAACACTTAAGAGGTAACTGAAGCTGTCTTTCCCAGCAGCTGTTTTTCTGAACAGCACACTTAATGATCTAGAATTACAGAATCACAGAATAATTCAGCTTGGAGGAGGCCTCAGTCAGTCACCCTGTCTGCTGCTTGCTAAGTAGGATTGGCTCTGATTTCAGAGCAGGTGTTTCAGGGCTTTAGCCAGTTTGATCTTGAAAATCTCTAAGGATGGAGATGACACAGTCTTTCTAGGCAACCTGTTCCACTGCCTGATTATCCTAATAGAGGAAGTTCTTCCTAATAGTCAGTAAAAAACTCTCTTCTTTTGCCTCATGTCTGTTGTCTCTTGTCCTCCCATTGTGCACTGTTGTGTGCAGAGCCAGGCACTCGCAGGCTTCTATTAGTTCCACCCACGGTCTTCCCTTCTCTAGGCTGAACAAGCTACACTCCCTTACCCTCCCCCCACAGGACAAGCATTTCAGCCCTCCCTGACAATCTGGTGACCCTTCACTGAGCTCACTCTGATTTGTACTGATGATCCAAAAATGTGCACAATATTCCAGATGTGGTATTGAGCACTGAATAGAGAGAGATGATAGCTTTTCTGGAACTAACAGCTGTATTCCTGTTACTACAGCTCAGGATGTAGTTGGCATTCTTTGTTGCCAGGGCTGATGTTCTTCACTAGGTCTAGGGCTGCAGGTATTGCAAGATGAGCTGCAGCCTTTGTGTAATGGATGCAGTAGAAGTACGTATGTGTTATGTGTCAGGTCTATAATCAAGATGTCTGCGTTGCCTTTGTAGTGAATGAGGAGAGGCAGGCTCCTTTTTCAGTGGTGCAGGTGTGAGGCAGTGACTATGCTAACAATTCCCTCAGCAACCACTTTACTCCCATCACTTGCTCTTCCTCAGCTGAGGAGATGTCTGGGAATCTTAATTTTACACCCTCCTTGCAAGTCATCGAATCTGAAATCACTGGTCAATGAACATTATCAGTTCCAGTTGCTTTATCCATCTTTATTTTTTGCAGATTTGTTTTTCTTTGCTTGTCTTTTTGCTCTTTCCAGCTGAAAAAGATACTTGATATCCAGAATGACTACTTCATGTTACAGAAATGAACTAGAAAATTATACTGAGAAACAAGACATTTGTGTGACCATATTTGTAGAGGACTAGGCTTCGGGTGGGTGGGATGTACCTATTGTGAAGGTTCTGTGGTAAGATTTACTGGAGCGTAACATTCAGAATTTGAAAGACATGGATATGCCAATCCAATATATGTATTTGCACTGTTTAGAGTGGCATTTACAACACAGGGTGGTAAACCAACATCGTTTCAAAACAAACCAATTCCCCAGGCACCATGTACTTCAGCAGGAAATTGAAGCCTGTGCTCAGAAAAAGACCAGAAGAGAGACTAGTACAACTTGAGGAACAATCAGCACTGCCCTAGGGTCATGACAGGAGGTCATAAGGTAGGAAAAACTGGAAGAAAGTTAATGTAATTAAAGATCAGAAAGAGAAGAGCAACGCAGCCCATATTAAAATTTACAGCCCATATTAAAATTGTTCACATATTAAAAAGATATTTTTTTAGTAACATTATATTGAAAACAGTAAGTCATTGTGGTGGTAAAAATTTATTTCTGTTATTCCATTTATTTCCTGAAAAAAATAAGATGTTTTCTGTCAGTTTTATAGTAACGAAAGAATAAGTCAGGTCTGGACTGGCACTTAACCTAGTTTGATGTCAGGATGTGTTACACTTCAGTTCAAACCAAGTGCAGTCTGGATCATGTGTAACTGTAATATATTTAATTGAATTTCACTAACTTAGGCTGACCTGATTTGGAATAATACATTGGCATCACAGTAGCTGTTTCATTGTGATGTTATTAAAAATTGTGTAGTCATTTGATATGCCATGGCTTTATACCACACATTCATATTCTCAGAGATACTATTAAACAGCTGATAACTTCCTTGTAGTTTGAAATTATATAGATAGCCCAAACTTCTGCTACAAATTACACATGTAATTGCCTAAATCTGTCACTCAAACACCTTTTCAAACATGTCCAACTTGAGCATAAGGTTGCACGAGGAGCATCTCTGCATGGACATTTAAGCCAAAAGTTTTAAACCAGAAGAAATTGCAAAAGAAGATATTGACGCCACTGAACTTCAGAAACAAGGCTAGCAGGTAACTGAATAAGTGCTGACTTGTGAGTCACCTTCTAACTCCTCCTACATGTTGTTAGAAAATGTTATATTGTTGGTGTTTCAATACAGATGTATCGTAGTTAATTCCAAAGTGCAACAAAACATCCCTCCATACAAAGAGAGTTCATTTTGCAATGATACAGAAAGTGAACAGCTACTTCACATGTAAATATGTGGTGCTGTGAGTCTAGAAAGATAAAATGTTGACTTTCCAACACCATCATTTTCTTTCAGAACGACTATTTTCTTTCTTTTTGTCACTCTTTCTGATCTCCCAAATTGTTTTTTTAATGACACAACTTATATGCATGTAATGCTTTTCATCCAGAACAATGCTGAAGTACCATACAGACTCTATATTGTATTAGGGAAGCTTCACAACAAATGCATTTTTCTGTATTAGCACTCTCTAGAAAAAAAAAAAGACCCTGTTTACATGACAGGAAGTACATCAGGAAGATGAGGCCATGTATCTTGACATATGATATAAATTGTTAGATTGAGAGTGAAGATTAATGTACAACCTCCACTACTGTCTGTGTGCATTGTCCTTTTGATTGTTCAAGTATTTTTAACAGCATATAGTAGTTAAGGTTTCATGTTTTGTAGAATAATGAGTAGATTATCCAAGCTTCTGTAAGTTATGGAAGAGAGTGAAGCACGAAACATAAAATGTACTATAAGAAACATGAAAAATGTAGTTCTGAGTTTTATCTCACCATATAAATTGAGATTTCATTTCCATTTTGCTTCTTTTGGTTTTTGATAAATAGATATCTACAGATCTCCTTCTCTTTCTGTAACGTACAGATTTTTTGATGATTGTTTTGTAAGTATAACTGTTATTGAATACTTTTTGGTTTGCATTTAACTTCCAAAACATTGTAGTAGCATGTACAATGAAGTATTTTAAACACATATGATACTACATATAGGTAAGATTTGCATTTGAGATAAGTGTTTTCTATATTTTCTCACAATTACTTAGAAGTCTTACCCTCGATAAGTCCTCTGGGGTATAAACCAACTGAACTTTGCAGCTATTTATTGTCTCTACAGGGGTTTAAATAAAAGTTCTGCATAGTAGTCTCTAAATTTTAGGGAATTTCAGTACTAAATTTGACTCTAGAATTTCAACACTAACTTTGACCCTAGAATTTCTGCAAGGGTCAATCTCTAAACCAGCTTGGTCTGTCTGTCTGTCTATCTATCTATCTATCTATCCATCCCCATAATTACCCTACTCAAATGCAGCTCTATATCCTTTTAATGATGTGAAACTCTTCCTTTTTTGCTTGAATCTTAAATAACAAAGCTTTTAATAGAAAATGTGCTTTGGTAGGAATCACTGAATACACCTACCTTTTCCAAAACAGTGGGGACCTGAAAGTATAGTCCTTCTGCAACTTCCATTTCAACGTACAATAAACAGTGTACACTTTATCTCATTTTCCTCTTCGAGAGGGTTTCTGAGCTCTGCTGTCCCAGAGGTTGCGCATCAAATCTAATGGTTCTTACATATCTCTTGTGTCTCTCTCTGTGCCATCGTGTGTCAATGAGTACTGGTCGTTGCACAAGGAATGCACTCCCACACACTTATTTGGACATATCACAGATTTAAATAGGATCTTAACATTCATCTTGGAATGAATTTTCCCAGCAGTGCTCACTGCTAGGCAAAAGTCTGAACGCCTTATCAATAACGATAACCCTACTAATATAAATATAAGGTCAGGCATTCAGCTTTGTTTCCCACTCCCCCATGAGCAGAAGTGCTCAGTAATGGAAATTTAAATTCCCTGTCACAAGTGTTACAAAACTGGCCTGACTGTACCATTTTTTGCCTTGTGGTTTTGATTATTTCCTCAAATCTGGTGACCTTTTGCAAGGGTGAGAAGGTGCTCTACCATGACACAATGGCAGCCATCACCATCATCCTGCTTAGTGGTTTGCCTGGAAATTGCTTGTAGTTTAGAAAAGGTTTCCTCTTCACTTAGTGCATATGTGAAATAAATTATACTATGGAATGGTGCTGTCAAATATTTATTTAGTATCTCAGTACTTGAACTCACTTGCCAATCAGATAAAATTAGTTTTGAATTCTTTTATACTGACATAATTTTCCTAACTTACAAATTCACTCTCAGACACAGAAGTAACGAATGTTTGCATTGGCCTGTTGTGAATTGCAGCGATGTTTAAGAATTTTAATGTACAGTTTAGTGTTTTTATAATGTCACTGTGAATCAGTGCTTAATTTTAGCTAGAGACAACTTTGTCCTTAAACTACTTACTTCGTGTATTTTCCTATTTTCTAATTCGGACTGAGTGTTAATGTTGGCTCCTTTTAGATGATTTGCATAGAGTTTCAAAGGAATAGGATTTCCCAAGACATTACAAAGCAGCAACAGTGGCTGCAAAGCCAAGTGTATATTGCTGGGTCAACAAGATTGGCTTTTAACAACCAAATAGAAAACATAATTGAGAATAATGACTAGCATTTTGAGAATTGTTTTCTATATATGTTACTTTGCCAACATCTTTCCACATAATCCTGATGATTATGTCTCATAAAAATAGCATATTAACTTGTTAAATTTATGAAAATAAGGCCTACTCTAAAATCTGTTGAAGTCAACTAGTTTAAAAATAGCTTTTCTCCTCTGGTATTTGATGATAAGTTGTTGTGTTATGCTTTAAGCACTTAGCTGAAATTTTGTAGAGAATTAAATTAACCATGTAGTATATAGAAGTAGCATCTTATTTGGATTCATTTTGTATTACTAGAAGTTGGTCAAAATCGAAAAACTAAGCACAGACAAAAATGCATCTATACGATTTACTTGCTGAAGTGTAGTATATCCTGAAAACATAAGAGCTTTAATAACATTGCATTTCCATTGTGTATTTACCTTTTTCCTTTGCGTTTCCATTACTGAGAATTTTATCATCACTGTCAATTTTCAGTCAGAGAATAGAACATATTTGATTGAGTTTGCACGGCCATTGTAAAAACCAGAAAACTGTACATGATATTATGGGGAACAATTCATTTTGAGTCTCCAGTTTTTCAGGTTTCTGGTTGAATTTTGTTCCCTAAAGTCTTGTCTGTGCGGCTGCATTTCTGATGCGTACATCACTAGTGAGGGATCACCAAAGCAGCCGGGTTCTTGGGAGTGCTGGTGGGAATGTTGCTGAAGCCATTAGTGGTGAACGGTCAAAATATGGGAAGTTGAAAAAGTCTCTGCCAGGAGAGATGTGCATCTCTGCATATGTGCTGACTGCCAAGAGTAAGACTTGAAGAATTTTGTTAAATGGGCAGCTAGGGAAAAAAAAAGTTTACTTTTCTTAAACATTGACATTTTTTTAGGAACTTAACAACAAACCTGAAATTCTATGGTTATTTCACTCTTTATTGATGAAAAGCCCTAACTGGGCTTTTATAAGAACTGCTTCTGCTTAACTGAGCCATACCCGCTTTATACTAGAAGTTATAATGGGAACAGCAATTAGCTATAACCATATACATTCTAATTTGGTAGTAGAGTCCAGCTTCTGTGGGGCCATTTACATCTGTGATCATATAGAACAGACTGTTACAGGATTATCCAAGAACAGAGTGAGCTCAGGATGAAGAAATCCCTAACAGTACTTTTGTACTCAGAATTTCTCAGTCATAAGCAAGTATGTAGCTTTTTTCATGTCGTGTTGTGCACAACCAGACCATAGAAAGTATCGCTTCCACTATTTACGGTGAAGAAGGCCAAGAAAAAAAGGCTGAGGAATCAAGGATCTGAAACTGTGGTGTGTGGATGGACTGCAGAGCTCTTTCATGTGGTTCATTGAAAGAAACATTTTATAACTATAACACGGTAGATTAAACTACTGGTACCGGAAGGGAACAGGGTCTGTGAGTAGATATTTTCCTTACAAAGTAGTCTGCTGACTGAAAATCTGGAGCACCATCAGAGTTCTACTAATTGAGCCAGACAGCTTGTTAGACTGTCTTATAAAAGCTGGATGTCTGGCTAGATAGCTTTTGGCACTTTGAAGAATAGAGAGGCAGATTTATGAACTGGACAAATGAGCATTACAGTCAGGAATTTTTCTAACAATTTGGCTGTATCTCTAAGACCCTTTGACTTTAAAAAAGATGCTGCTTCAAAAAGCAGTTTCTGCCAGGACATAAATGCACCTTTCAGCCTCAGATATTACGGCTCATTTTAGGCACCTTATCTTCCCATGCAGTTCATGAGAGACCTCGGCTAAATTTAGATGTTTTATGCCCATTTACCCAGCAGCACAAGGGCTTCAAAATGGCAAGAAGGTTCATGAAAGAGACAAGTCTGTGTGCATATAGAGGAGGAACATGGTTATGTTAACATGCTGGAAAAGCTTGATGCAGTTCTGGAAATATGAACCTGAATTTATGTTCTCTTAGTGTTGCTGAGACTTTAGAAATATTTAGGTTCTTTGTGACATTCATAGTGGGCACATATCTCTGCGATACACCCATAAAACTCTTGTGTTAGGTTCAGTTTGGACAGGAATTGCTGAATCCCTTCCATGGCTTACTCTCAGCAATTAAGACCTATCTCACTGTGTCCTGAACTACACTGTCAATTAGTCTCCATATCCTCGCCACCAGCAAACAGCCAATAGCAGTGTTGCCAGGGCTTCTGCACTTTTTTTCTACCTCTTCTACATTGAACATTATTCCAATTCAGATCTATCAAACTATTCACTGCAGAAACTGAAACATCATGGGCAGAGGAATACACAAAATCAGAATTTCTTGGAAAAACCCCAGTCGCTATAATTGTAAATAGCTGTTTTTCTTCTTTGTGTGCTATTTCCTTTACGGATTCCACAGTTTCTGATTTCTGAGTTTTAGACCTGCTTAGAGTGGAACAGATGGATTCAAGCCTGAAAATCATTGAAAAATGAGGTAGTAGCTGCACAGAGAGGAACATGTAAGTACAACTTACATTAAACCAGAAGTACTGTGATACCTACCAGAATGCCAGACGCCTTAGACAAACAGAAGGAAACAACTGAGAACAGGGAACATTGTCACACTTTTGTTGGGTTTTTTTGATGCTACTGCTCCCACTACTAACAAAACAAAGCAGAAAATACAAAGCTGATGAGAATTAAACACTTTTTTATCCATCACAAAGCTCTGTTCTGTTTGGAGAATTTTCTTACTTAAGCTGAGATGTCACCAAAGCTATTCAAAGCAAAACAAACCAAAGGAAACCAAATACCCCCCAGACCCAAGAGGAAGATGATGCTATGGTTTATCATGGTCCCTCCCCACCCCTGGAAACCTGAGGACAAATAATGATCACCACTTTTCTTTGTTGTCACACTGCCACTAATTTTTGTCTCATTTGTTATCTGTGGTGACAAGAGGACACGTGGCCTGGTAGATCAGCCCTAGAAATGAGGCTGAAGAGTGCATTGGTTTCAGAGCCACACTCAAAGCCCACTCTTGTTTGGGAATTGAAAAAGGAGGGAACACAGCAGTCATGAAATTCCTCTGTTCTCTGTTTCAGTCACTGATGTTTCTTTTCACCAGTTTTCAAGGTGCACACTGCTGTTTTGGTGGTTTGCAGATGATATATTTGAACAGTCTTTAAAAATCATGCACTAATAGGTAAGAATAGAAGAGGGAGCAAGTGTACGGAGGAAGCTCAGATTGATTTTTGGCAAATCCTACGCTTGCTCTGTGTTGCAGTGTTGCCAGCGCTAAGCGTTCCAAAATCATACGTGATGAGGGTGGCTTAAAAATAATCAATTTGGAGTTCCTTTTTATTTGCCTTCTGGCTTAAAAATAATCAATTTGAGGTTCCTTTTATTTGCTTTCGGTTTCTTAGCCTTCAGGGTATGCTCAGATAATGTTTTCTCAGAAACCACGTGTGCTAGAATGCTGCTTTCTCTATTCCAAATAAAAATTACTATTTCTCAAGTGAAGACCTAGCCCTATGCTAAGGCTTCACGTTCCATATAGCATGAGAGGTACAATAAGCATGTTAGAGTTACAATCCTTCATCTTATTCCCTTCATATTTTGTTTCGTTTGTTGTAGTCCAAGGTAGGATGACAGAGAAAGAAGAAAGTGGACAGGTTGATATGAATAAAACCAAGAGAACGGGGAGTTAGGGAAGGAGAGGCAGCAACCTAATAGATGAAGTAGAGAACAGAGAAAGAAAAGCAGTGTAGAAACAGAGATGAAGCAGGAGGATGGCAATATTCACAGTGGAGAAGATTTAGGAGGAGAAAGCAAAGCAAACAAAACAGGAAATATCATTCTGCATACACATATCCTTTTAGTGTGGCAGCTGCTTTGGGGCTCTGGAAGCTATCAGGACTATAAATAGCTCTGTATCTGTAATTAATAATTTGAAGCTGCACCAATTAAATATAACCAAGGATTAGCCCTGCCAAAGCAAATGGGCAGCAGCCCGTGGACCTTTGGAGAATGCATGTTTTCAAACTTTTAAGTGCTGCACACTCACACAGTTCTGCATGTGTGTGTCTTCCAGAAGGCAAAGTTAAATTGAATTTCAGAGACCTTTAGGAGTGTTGGGTTGGAAAGACACTTAAAATCCTTAGGTCTGAAAATAAATCTGAAAAATTTGTTTTCTTTAGCAAGTATGTAACTCTACTAGAGGCATGTCACAGTCTGCTTTTCCATAGTCTGAGTATTTGTAATGCCTGACTTTCCAAAGGCTTGAAGGAATAATCCAGCAAAACACATTGAAATCTGGCTATATCTTCGAAGTAGAAGGTTGTTCTTGTTTTTAGAATTTCTTCCCCTTTTACACCTCTGTGTATTTTTTGCTAATGTGGCTCCTGTAGCATTCCTATCCCTTTCGTTTGATGTAGAATTCTCATTTCATTGCTTTCTCCTTTATTAGACTTTTTTATGGTTCTGCCCCCAAAATCTGAAATGCCATACTTAATGTACACAGAACTACCTCCCATCTCCTTTAAAACGTGTCATTGAATGTGCAAGGATTCTGTCTGTAGCATGCTTTCTTTGTATCCATCCACTCTTTCTTACAGCTTGTGAAATAGATGCGTTATGTTTAGTCCCAGTTTAGCCACTCCATGTATCCTGTCTCCCTGTGGAACTAAGAGCAATAAAGAAGTTACGAAGTCCAGCAGAGCGGCTTTACCTTTGTTGCAGTTGGTGAGCCATATTTAATCTAGGATAAATGTCAGGAACTTTTTTCCCTGGCTTTCAAATGCAACATTGGAATAATTTTTTTTGTGCGTTCAACTTAGGTGGAAGTGTTTTCACTGAGGCCTGAAAACAAAACCAGAGAAGTCTAAGGAATAACCATAGAAGCATTGATACTGTGACTTGAATGGGAAGATAAGATTTTTCTTGTAGAACTCTGACAGGCAAAGATGGTTGAAACACTGAAGAAAATAAATTTCTCTGTATTCAGAGTCACAGAATGTTTGCATTTGCTTTCATGTGCAAAGCTCTTAGGCACTCATCTCTCCTCTCCTGAGACTGCTTGTCTTAGTAGCAAGTATTTGTTGTGCTCCACAAGGGCAACAAATAGACTGAAGGAGACCAAAAAAGATCAGTGATATAAGGAGAAAAGATGGACTGATAAATATGGTATACCACAGACCAAGTCAGAATGAGCAGGTCTTATTTCAGGCTTTATCGATTGGTCAGTAATTCATTGCAAATTTAAATTTGGCTTTTAATAAAGTGACTTGATCAGCGATGCCTCAGCTACTCAAATTAGAAAATATTTATTATATAATTAAATACTGCTTTATTTGTTCAATTTTTTTTTATTTTTTTAAAGAATGGTTATGGAATATGCCTATTTCGTAATCTTTCCTTTTTTTGGCAAATACTGAGCTTTAAATCTATCTTAATTTCATTCTTTAGAGCATCTTTTTCATACATGTACTGAAAGATATCACATGCTTATGAGGTGCACAGAAAAAATATCAAAGTCCTCCCATTAGGAAGCCTTAGCCACAAAGCTAAGTTTGGAAGCATCAGCATATGATGAGGTCTGCAACATTAGATGCATGTCTGGAAACCACCTATTGCCAGGCCCTGAGCTGCAAAAATAAAGAAGCAAGGAAATTTTTTCTCCTGTTTTCTCTCCCTCCCTGTTTTTCATACACCCTCACGAGCACACCCACTCACACATGTGCGTGTTCATGCACGCATGCACGTACACACAAAAAGCTTCTGTTTGGATTCAGTTCTCCCAGCTTCTTTGTACAATTACAAATTGCAGATGTTCCAAACTTCAGGGCAGAGTTCAATTTCATTTGCAAATGAAATTTATGATTTATATATTTTAAAAAGTCCTTCTACTTACAGAGCTAAAATGATCAATTCTTTGAGGACACAGAGTATTGATTTTTCTTTTACAAAGTGAGGGAGAATAATTCTTTTCTTTATTAAATAAGTATTTTGATTAAAAAAAAATCCTGGCTACTTCCACTGCTAAGAGTGCATGTTTTGATGTCAGTTTCAGTTTAACAGAACAACATATATATATTTTCAGCATTTTTTTGACTAATAGTAATCCGCTACTATTTTTGTAGTGGGTAATAAAAATTGATGATTGTTACGTTATTAGCCATGCATTTCTGGATTATTCAACTCAAACCCATTTTTAAGAACTGACCAGTTCAAGAGGCTGGCATTAACTCATAGGCTGTTAAGACCAGTTACTGATTTTGGTACACAAATTATGTTGTTGTACAACCCCAGTTGTCATTTTGGATTGTAGGGTGTACTTTAACAGCTATTAAGTGTTAGTCAACCCCTAATGACTGAACTTGCTGCAAGGGTGAAAGTGTACTGAACTTCAGATATTACTGATAGTATTTGGCAGGTAGCGTGAACATAGTTTGAATATTGTGTATCCACAAACTGAAGTGTTGTATTGAAAGGGAGAAGATATGAGATGATGTTCCCAAAGTGTAACCTAGCCATTGTGAAACTGATGGCAGGTAGAGCTGCTGTTTTAAGTTGCTTAGGTACTTGATCTTCTTTGAAACATCATTCTCAGTATCATCAGGCACCCCACCCGAACTGTCCCCTGCTCACATTGATATCCATCACCTTGCACAGGACCCTGACTCTGACATTAAATAAACTGCACTTTTCTTGGTCCTATGTCTATCCAGCGAATCTGGCTCTGCTTCTTCATCCTTCTCCCAGTTCTCCCATCCCCTCCTCCCTGTGGAAGACCTAGGTGTCAGCAAGAGACTCAGAAGCTGAAGAGTTGGAGAAATAATACACAAAAGATGCAGCAGAAGATATTGTCAGGAACCTGATAAATATTTTCTGAAAAGATGGAAAGCTACACTGAGGGCAGGATGCAGGTGGGGGATTGAGAAAACAGAAATTAGGCTTCCCTAGTCTAAGAGTTAAAAAGCTTGATCTTTTTAATTCTGTCCTCCTTCTCTCCATCGTTCAGCGCCCCAGACTCCCACAGCAGCTTGGTACCATCTGCATTAGCTTTTCCAATCTATTCTCTGTCATGCTAATTCCTCTAATCATCTTTGAATAAAATCCTACACATATCACTCAGCAGCTTTACACTCCCAGATGGTCAGTTCCACTCTCCTCAAGTACCTACATATCTTGGAGAGGTCACAGAGAGATGTAAAAGGAGTTTGGTCTGTGAAAGCTAGATGTGCTAACTGGAGAAAGGGAAGATGCAGAATGTGGAAGGGTATTTCCTTCCCAAGACTGAATGAATGTCTTTGACAAGAAAGACTCAAAGTTTCTTCAGCATTTGCCTTTCTCATACTTTCTATTTTCATGTTTTCTATTTTCTATTTTCTTTCTCATATTTTCTAGTTATAGTTACCTGAACAATGACATGTTTGGCTTGTGTGAGGAGGGAAGACATTTCAAAGATTGGTATAAAAAGCCATGCCTTCATCTCCCCAATTCAATTCTGCGGAGTTAGGAAACGGGACAACATTATCCTAACTGCTTCAGTGTGTTCGAGCAGCATCATTTCCCCCGAGTGGAATTAGGAAAACACAGCACTTTAGAGTCTGCAAAAAACTTTACTTAAAAATACTACTGTTCATGTGCAAAGCATTACCCGAACTTCTTGCATATGCTTTGCAAACTGCAAGGTGTGCAGGCTGGAACTCACTTACATTTCATGGCTATGCTATGTCTGGTTACTGTGACAGCCTGCCATAAAAACCTTTTGCTTCAGCAGAACCCGGTGCTCTCTTTGGCTTATCCATTCATTCCATCTTGACCTCAAAATTCAGGCACTGAGGTGAAGAACTTTCTCAGTTGCGTTTTGCTCAAAGCAGCACTGGTCACATTCCCAGCAGCTGAGGACTTGTGAGGTGAATCAGAGCCACAGGCTGAGCCACATAAGCATGCAATAAATCAATTTCAGTTGAACCAGTTGGTATTGTAAGATGCTGGGGTTTAGGTGGGCTGTATTTCAGAGGTCTGTTGTTGGCTGGACTGGTAACCCAGTCCCAGGAGAAGGCACAAAAAATGTCAGGTCAGTTTAGTCAACATGTAGATTTTTAAACATTTAACATTGACCAGTCAGCTTTTAAACACCAGCTGGGCCTTATGGCAAAGCCACAGGTCTGTAACACAACCTCCAGTTCCTGTATCACATGCAGCACTAGAGGGCAGAGGTAACAGCTAATGAGAAATTAAGGGTGCCTTAAGGTCCAGGGAACATACCCTGTAAGGCAGTTAAATAAACTTTCAGGAAATAGCTGAAGAAGGATGCTGAGACAAAAAAAGCCAAAATATTAGAGGAGTGGTAAAATAAATGGCAAATTAATTGCTGTGATGGAAACATGACAAACACTGAACCCATGGCCTTGTGTATCCCCCACATCCCTGGCTGAGGGTGTTTGAAGCTCTGATAGACACAGTTTCCAGCTTTCTGCACATCCCCTTCTTCTGCGTTTGCAAGGGTCTGTTTGCAAAGGACTAAACCTATCCCTTTGGAGTCACCATGCAATGGGGCTCACAGGTAGCTGGAGGAAATCAAAGTGGGAGTGGATGGAGAGGTTTGAGGATCTGTGATAAATGCTGAAGTTCAGCTGTTGTTCTGTGGTCCATTGGCCCTGCAGTATGGCACCCTGCTGATGCAGGTATGGGTGCTGGTGAGGGAACTCTGCTTCAGAAAGACTCCCAGCATCAGAGAGACCCTGAGAAAGGGACTATCTCTTCTCTGGTTGTTACCCAGGGACCATGAGAAGATGAGTCACATCCCATGCTTGCTTAAGCTTCATGTCCCCTTTAGTGAGACAGTCAGCAGCTATCGACTAGGTAGATGCAGGTAGCCTTGAATTTAATCTAGTTGCTGTCTCATCTAACTGAAGACCATGGCTGGTACAGGTTAAAGGGCATGGGAGTTGTTAGTCTGCAGGGTTGAAGAGGGAAATCTAGGCAAGATATTAGATTCTGTCCCTACTCAGACTTTTACAGATGCCCACAGAGACCAAAGAGAAACCATTTGGCTAAACTAGAGTATTTTTTTTTATTTAGCTGCATAATTTTCACCCATTAAACTGCTGCAAGGTTTTAGAAAAAGAAGAAAGTAAAAATTATCACCCTCCACTCAGCCAAATAACACCAGCCCAAACTGGCCATATGTTTGGTTTACCTCTGCTCATCAAGAGAAAACATGGAAATAATTTTGTATATTGCTAATATTGTGGCTGGTTTTTTATGGCCAGATATCTTCATTCTTTTCTTGAGGCTGCTCAGTATTCAAGAAATGAAGTGTTATTTTTACAATTTACATAGCAGTGATTTATATGAGGGTTCTGGCCCCTCACATGACAACGGCCGACCCTACATAACATGATGTAAGTGTAAGAATCACACTCTTTCTCAGGGTCAGCAGTACCGTGACACAGGTCTCTGTGTTCAACACGCCACCCACCATGTGGGGTATACGCTTTTTGCTTTTTTTAAAATTTGTGGGCTTTTTTTTTTGTCAGCTCCCTGAATTACTTTCAGATAGTTCTACATGTTTCTACTTTTTCATTTAATTAGGTGCCAACACTCTGTATAAATAAAATAAAAAGTTCCCTGCAGTTAGTCGACTGTTGCAGACTGCCAGACACTGAAAAATGTTTGTCCCTGTTACTGTTGCTTAATAATTCACGTTTTATAAACAAAGGAATCTTTCTTTCCCTATTTTTTCTTTCCCTTCTCCAGTTGGCTTTTGGGGGTTAAAAGCTTGGATACAGCTGCAGAATAAGTTTGGATCAGAGTATACAGTAGGTGTACTATCCGTGAATACAATAGGTGTACAGTCCTACCAAGATTTCCCGCCTGCCTTTCAGTCACACAGACTCCGTATCGTTTAAGAGATGTCAGTCATTGCAATGCTGTATGTAAATGCTTGTATGCAAATGCTGTATCGTCTGTTAGGTATTTCAGATCGCTTTACATGGTACTTGACAAGCCAAGCCATAATTGCTTATGTCTTGTTTCTAGCAGCAGCTCAAGTCATAGACTTCAGGAAAGCAGACATCCCCTGTGATAATGATATGATATGCTATCTATAAAGAAACACGTTGATTCACTAGAAGTATATGAGAACGGTGTGTAACATTGGTTACCTTCATTTATATGTGGAGAGAGGCTCTGAAGAGGCTCTGCAGTCTTATATGTTGATGTTTTAGTAAGCAGCAGAAACCATATCCTCATGGTTTACACAGTTCTTACCACTGTATCTAGGAAGAGCCATCACCAACGTGTCTGGCCTGTAGGAAATCAACTAGTTCATGATATTTACAAATATCAACTGATATCTGAAAGTTTGAGTACGATAACTCATATCTGCTCATGGATCACCACAAATGGTTATGGAGTTATCCAGTTGTGCCATCATTTTATGCAGCTCTGCAGCTGAGCATAGGGCACATAGCAAGCCATATGCCTTGGTTATTTCTGTTGTTATCCCTCTCCAACTTCATCTGGAGACAGTACTTCAGAAGTTCCAGACTGTATGATGAATTCTAATAATCATGCTTGGTAGAGTAATTTAGTTACCATCTTGCTCACATATTAATATAGATCTCTTTCTTTAAAAAAAAATAGGATGATAAGTAAACCTAAAGTCAGTCCTTCAAGCTAAATTTACGCAGACGGTCAACATCTGAAGCTATGGCATTATGCAGAGAAACAGCTGAAAATAATCTCATGCTTTAGTGACAGAGAAGAGAGGTATCTTTTTCTGAACTGAAACTTTATTTCTATTGTGCTTTATTCTGATATGAAAAGTGACCTTTCCTATGACTTTCCAGCACTCTTAAAAGACCAAATTCTTTGCCAGCTACAGTACTTCAACAAATCTGCCAACATCTGCCCAGCTTGGCCTGAGATAGCAAATGTTTCTGAGAGTGTCTTATTTGCTCAAGGCCTTAGGATCCAAGGTCCTTATCTTGCCAAGGCTTAAGATCATGTGTTAGAATTTGCAGAGTTGGAGCCTTTACAGCTGTAATGTTAATAGTATATAAGTTTTTAATAGCAAAAAGTAAATATTCCTAGAAGTAGATATGAAGAGACCAAATACAATAATCTCTATTGTAAATACACATGTTCGTGTTTTCAAATGTGTCTTTGTTCACTTATATTTCTTTTAGGTGTTTTATTTAGTATAAATAATCCACTCTAATTTGAATGACATATTCCAGATGTAAATGTATACAGATACTCTCAGGTGCTAGGTGCCCAAATCATTATTGCATGCTTCACAGCACGTGAGTGTCTTGTATGTGTACATTCATATGTGTATGTGTGTATTTTATAGCCCATTGCCTTCATGTGTCTCACTCCCTATGTGAAAGTTTGCATATAGTGAAGCACTGTATTATAAACTACCACTGCTGGCACATTCATTGCTCCCAAGGAAGGCACGATCTATGAGTTGTTTAGAGCTGCACGTACAATTCATCTTTTGTAATGTGTCATAATACATTGTACATCATCGACTGAATAGTTTTACCAATGTATTATTGTAGTGCTATGAATGTCAGAGGTCATGAGCTCAAAGTTTTATCTGTTTCTACCCATCTTAATTTCCAGATCTCATTTTGAGTTTTTGGTTCCAAGAAGCCCAAAGTCTGAAGGCAGGATTTTTGCCTGATTAATGTTGATTTCAATGCAAAACAATGCGTGTATCATTTCAATACAAAGCCTAACCTGCTCAGCTTTATGTAAAACTTCCAAAATACACTAGGAGCAGGGATTTTTGTTGACAGTAGTAGATTGGAAGGAAAACCGTTTGGTGGCAAGGTACTTTCCTCCCAGGAGCTAATTACTGGTAAATGCCCTTACCTTTCCACACTTACAGACTTACTTTACGGTTGAGATGGGATGACAAGAACCAGCCAGGTCATTACATGAACAGTTCATACCTTCAGAAAGGAACATATCCTGTGGTCTGTTGTAATTCTTTAAAATCAGTGAGATGTTCTAGTTAAGAATACAAGCTGAGATTTTCCAGGACAGGAGCCAGAGTGGCAACAGGCCTTTACATATATCAAGACAAGGAAATGAACCAATTATAGCAAAACTAATCCAACAGACCTTTGAAATTTTAGGTGGAAATCCGGAAAAACCTGTCCTTTCTCCCAACTTCTTTGGTCAAGCTCACGAGGATGGCAAATGGCCAACATAGTCATCAGCCCTGTGACAAGTGTCAAGAAAACCTGGAATTATTGCTGTGGTCATGTCAAGTCTCTAGTAGTGGCTGTGTGGCTTCCTGTAATTATTTACTCAGTTTCATGAGATCTCTTTGCTTTCTCACTAAAAACTGTAGAATCAACATATTGTCTCACTTTGTCACGTCCACTGATTTTTTAAATAAGGGTAGACCTACTGGTGTATTGGAGGATTAAAACTGCATTTTATGCCACTAGGTATGTCATTGGTAAAAGAAACACAAATAAATTCAATGAACACTACAGCTTTCTATTTTCTTTTCTGCTGTATGTTAACTTCTGTTGTACAGAGCATTCAGCTTCCATTGAAATGAAATGTAGTTACATTATGCCAACCATCCCATGTTAATGATGGAGTGAGCAAGAAACTACCCTTTCTTCTAATTCTGGAGGTGTTCCTTACAAGTTAGGCTGGCAAGGCAATGTGAAAAAAACTGCTGCCGGCTCTGTTCTCTGGATAAAGAGAAAATTCAAAGCTGCCTGTCTGAAAGCTTTCAGTATGTACGTTCGCATCTCATGTATGGGTATAAAGAAGGGCAAGAAGGTATGATTATTTAAAGGTCAACAAGATCAGAGCATTATCTGCCTTAATGCATCAAACTTGGGTATTTTTAAAGCTTCCAATACTATGGTGTTACTTCCTTCCTTGAATATCACATGCAGAAGTTTCTGAGCTTGAGTCATTTCAGTCAGATGGAAAAAACTCTGGGCAGGTTCATCATTATCAGAAGATGCCTGCAACTACCTACCAGAACCTGGCCATGTATGAGACCAGGGCCTCTGGCAGTGGCGAGGGTCAGGTCCTTAGTTCTGTTCCTGGTGGCTTGGAGTTTCTAGCAGACTGTGCAGGTTTTTTGCCCAGCTTTGAATTTCTAAGGGAAAAAATTCTAAGAAGCTGAAATAAAAGCAAAATAGGATGGGAATATGAAAACAACATTTCTTAGCCCTGTTCAGTTCCAACAGCAACACAAAACTATTCCGTTTATATATTTAGCGAAGTAAATCCTGGCATCACCACCAGTATGTTTCCTCTTATTGTGGGGTGAGTTTTTTTGAGTTGTGTTGGGACAAATATAGGAGGAATGAGAATAAGGGACAGATGTTAGTGCTGTAAATGCTAGTGGGACCTGGAAACTCTCCTCGTCAAGTTGCTTTCAGAGTGTTCAAGCCTGACCAGCATCAACCCATTAATCTGAACCAGCAGTGTTGATGGAGATGAGCTGACAGACTCCTGTTTTGACCTGCAGTTCCTCATAGCCATCCCAAACCCAGAATCTGAAATAGCAGGATTAAACCATCCCAATCATGATCTTTAGGGAGGCTTGGTCCCCAGAGTCCCACTCCAATTGTCTCCTTTCTTCAGCCCTTACCTGAAGATCACCACTCGCTGCGACGGCCCCTGACCTGCGACCCTCGGCAGCTGTCATCAGGCTGATTTCACGTTGCAGAGAGAAATCACTCCCCACATCTGATCCCATTCCTCCCAGAGATGCGCAGATAAGCTCACAAACTCACCGTGTACCACTGCCAGCCATCTATCTGCCCCTCTCCTCTCAGCCAGGGATTTCTTCTGCTCGTCACTTATCCTCTCCCCCCCTTTTCTCTCCCTCGTGGCTTTCACATTTCTTCCACTGTGATCCATTAGGCATTTACCGACAGGGCAATGTGACTTTTCACACCGGCTCTCTGCATGCACTGCCCTGCAGACTGGGCTGGATAAAGCCGCTCCCCAACCCCAGCTGGCTGGACATCTCCCCCCGCACCTTCCCCTCCCCTTCACACTACCCGAGCCAAGGATTCCTCTCTCCCTCCCTCTTTCTTTTTCCACCCCTCCCGCCTTCAGTGCAAACCCAAGACGGAGGATCCTGCCGAGGGAAAGCACTCCTTGAAAATTATCACCGCAGACCCCGCTGGGAAAGTGTAGAGGAGGAGAGAGAAAAAGCCTCGGCAGCCAACCTCCTGTGGCTGAGGGCTTTGCAAGCAGGGCAATGGCTTCAGGCTCTCAGAGATTCTCTCTCACCTTTCTCCAGGGTGTGGGATCTGTCTTCTTCATCCTTCAGATCATCTCTGTTCAGGCTGATGGTGAGTCCCCCATTCAGTTTGGGCTGGGTTGCTGTGGCTGGAATGAGAGCTGTATTTGAAATATGTTATTAAAAAAAAAGAAGCCCACTTTTTTTTTTTTAAAAAAAAAGAAACTTAAATACACGCCCCAGTTTGGGTTAGGAAATGTCTGATTCAGAGGTTTTTGGGACCCTACAAATATCCTGGGGTTAAGCAGAGAAAGGAAATAAGATCCCAGAAGGTTAAGATTATTTTATTACAACAAAATTATAGGATAGTGGACTTTTCTAGAGGAAATAAGAATAATAGAACAAAGCCAGAATATGAATAAGAAGACTCAGCTATAATTTAGGAGAGCTCTCCCTGTAATTAAAAGTATCTTTTTCTCCAAAGAACTTTCTTCTCTGTCCACTTCAGCTGCCCCAATGTCAATTTATATGGGCAGGTACTCAAAGATAGGAAGATAAGAAGTTGAAAGCTTTTCCTTATAGCCTTTTTTGATCAGTACCACCCACGCTGAAGTTGACTGCTCACCTTTCTGCACCTGAGTTTCATCTGCAATTCACTGCCGAGGGATTTGATCAGGGCATGAATTTGGCCGAAGCACCAGTTACCAGTTACTCTGAAATGGGACTTCTTACTTGCTGATGATAATCCTGAATAGCTGTATCTCTTGAAAGTTTCTAGTAGCCTATTGCCCTTTTAATGGTTAAGCCTGTAGTAAAGAGGACCAACTTGCCTTAGCAAAAACACGATTTATTTTTGAATCAACTGTGTCTTTTCCTGGGAGAGCAATGCTGAATGGCCACATTTTTTCACTTTCACAGCTGCAATAGATTTATGCCTGAACTCAGGACTTTTTTTTTTCGGTGCACTAATCCTTTGCCATCAATGCTTGCTGCATTATTCCAGAGAAGAGATCTTAAACACTATAGAGTGATAAAAACCTCTTCTTTTTGTTCTTGAAGTATTTTTCCTCTTTAACCTAAATTTATTTCAGCTGATGACAAAGTATGGCAAAGGAACAGGAGAAAATTAATCTTTCCTGTACATTTGTACCAGTTTGTGTAAAATACCATTTATACAACGGAACCTTGTCTTGTAAATTTGAAGAAAGTTATTTTTCATTAATAATAAAGGAAAAGAAATGTGTCAGACAACTGCTCTGTGTTGCAGTAGGCAAAACTATGATTCTGATTTTAGGAAATACGCCTTCCCTTGCAAAATGCCTCTGAAATGAGGAAAAAAACCTGCGTACCCATGAAATAGGGTTCTCCACAGAACTGAAGAAAAGGGGACAGGACAGGAGCAATTTATTTCCCTTGCTAAGAATACTTCTTCTGAAGAATTCCCTGATCTTTTCCAGAGCACCTCCCGATTTGTATTAGTTCTATAGAATTAATGGCATCTTTTTGGTTCCTAAACAGGCATCCTCTAAAAGAGAAAGTGAAAAAGAAGTTGGAGATCATTTTAAGGCAGAGTTTGAGACAGATTTTAATTGTCATTCAAGAGTTTGTCAGATTTGCTTCATGCATGCTAAAGCTACTGTAAGAATTAAAGGGTGAAATGTCTGAGTTACATTACAGTTGTAGAGCATTATTACCATACTGTTGTTTCCCTTTTTATTTGACTCCTAATTATCACTGAAAAAAACCTGCAAGCCCTCTACTAACATGCTCTTCGATGTGTTCTCATAATATTAGTATCCAAGCAAACAACGCTAGCACTGTCTTATAAACCATCTGGCTTACTATACACTGATAGAGAAGAAAACACTTCATGTGAACTTTAAAATTTTACCCCTACATATTGGCTTACATATTTCAGAAGATCTGAGAGTACGAATGGAAGGATTAATACTTTCTTTTATAACAGATTCTGGCCTGATTCAAGCAGGAAACCACATTCTTATTTATGTAAGTTGTAGGTGAAAATACAATTGTGCTACCCTAATACACGCCAATGTCATTTAAGTGCCAAAAAACTGTTCTGAGTGACACGTATGGATGTATGTATTTATTATTTTTAACTAAAAGTAACTGACTGTTTTGCAAACCGCTGAAGGCATTTTGAATTCACCTTGTAAAAAACCCTGTGAAATTCAGACTGGCCCCTGTTACAGGCAAACCTCCAAAACTGGTTACAATATATTTCCCTAAGGGAGACTTTAGCTTTATTATCTCTCAAACAAATAATGATAGAGAGCAGGCAATAAAACTGGAGACCATCGAAGTCTGGAGAAGGTGTAAAGCCTTGAAGCTTAATTGATCTCTTTTGAGTAGTATTTACCACAGCACATATTGCTATAGATCAGACTCCAGAAAGACAAAGGTAAACGCTGAAATAAAAAATAGCTTTGTTTCACTTTGCAGTTTTTTTATGATTGAAATGTGCTTGCTCATAACTGTTGAAATCGGGGTCAAATGGACAGTAGGCTCCTCAAGGGCTTAGTCCTGCTCTGACTTACCATGATGTGCCACTACGGTTAGTGCTGTTACTGGGAAATAATACAGGCTATCGTGACAGGTCTCAATTATACTAGTGCAAGTGCAGGCTTTGGGGAATTTCTTTGCATTTGCAGTGGAGTAGGAGAACAAGGATGCAGCTTCATGCATGCTGCACAGGAGTTGGCTCACCATTTTTTGCCTCCCTCTATTGTCTTTCCAAGGAAGCTAAAATATCCATATGTATGAGCCATAGTTTTCTGCAGAGCACTTGCTCTGAGACAGAGCATGTCAGCGGATAAATGGTGGAGATTAGTATGCTGTGCTAAGACACTCCTGAGCTGAAAACCAGTGCTAATTGCAAAACCTTATTAATTGTTCCTGAGTGAACTTGACCTGTTGATTAAATTTGGGTTAGATGGAAGAGCTACCGGTCAAACCAGTTATCTGGTAGTGAACATCCATAGTCATTACAGAGGTTGTAGATGGAAGGATCCTGAATCCAGAAAGCTAAGCACAATTAGGTTAGGATCTGAGCTGCACACTTCTGACCTGGAAGCAGGTATGTCTGGTGTCAAAGGTAGGGACAAAAACTACTGTAATATTTCCTTTGACTTGTTTTGCAACCTTTTTTGTAAAGAAAAGGAGAAAAGCTCTGTCTAGGCATTGCATTTGAGTAGCAGGTGTCTTAAACATTTCAGGCTCCCATTTGCAAAAACAGCACGTATGCTTGCATGCTGCAAAAATAAGTACATAAACAGTTCCAACTATTTGATCCTGAAGCCTGTAGTAAAATTAAAATTTAAGCTCAAATTGAATTTAGCTGAGAAGGAACTCAAAGGTCACCTCCTAGTCTTGCTGTTTTTCCGATGATGTAATATTTGAAGCAATTTGAATTAAATAAGACATCATTGAACTTAGTTTCTCACAGAAATAAACTCGACATTCGTGACACTAAGCAGAACTGGTAACTACCCAAATTTCTGTCTGTAATTGTATAGTTTTACTAAATCCTCCACCTTTACTATTACAATCATGACCATTGTTACACACAGCTATAGAACTGGAAGTTACATTGGTCTTCAAGTACAGAAATGACCTTCCCTTCCATGACTTTTTACCTCAATTTGAAGTTTCTAACATTTAAATAAAAATAAATCAGGCTGCAAATGTGCACGTCTTTCACCTCTTTTATTTTCTTGAAACTGATTTGTTTTATCCTTTGAACTAGTAAGTATTATGCCATGAGATCAGCACACTGGACATGCCTTTTAAGATGCTTTCAGTTTATATTATATAAGACAGATATTTTAATTTCCAAGTCTATTTGGCTATGCAGTTTAATGTTTCTTCTTCTGTCATGATGCAACTCCTGCTTGAAGGCATGAAGAACTTTGAACTCATTTCAGTGGGCCTTAAACCACAGCTGTAGGCTCGCAAGAACTTCTTGCTGGATCATCTGTTACTGTATTAGAATAAATTAGCCAAACTCTGTCTTCTTGATAACTAATAAAATTCTCTAATTCCACTGGGATTTCTAAAAGTATGAAGAAACAGGTTTTGGACTGGTTTTATCTTTAAAGAGTCCCCTTTTTTTGCACTTCCATGTATCTGATTGTAGACAGCTCATAAGGCTCCATCCTGTCCCTTATGGAAATACAGTACAGTCTTAGATTTAAAATCGCACATTCATTTAAAACAGAATTACAATACCTCTCTTGATACTATTTCAGAAAGAAAACTGATTTCAACTACTCCACATTGTTATAACCTGAGTTTTTCACAACCCCAGCACCAAAATTGACTGTGATAGCAAGTATATGAGATAAACCTTTTCTTAAAAAACTTTAAATTTGAACTACCAGTGATAAAAATTTTACAAATACTTCATCAGGGCCCTTCAATTGCAAGCTTGAAAATGATACCATTTTGAAATTAAAAGTGAGAAAAAATAAATACATGAGTACCTCATGCATGTTAACCATACCACTGTAAAGTGCAGAATTAAATTTTGCTGTTGTAGTCTTATTTATTTCAGAGGATTTCCAGTTCTGATGTGCTTATGTATTTTTCCTGTTATCACGCTAGCATGTCTCCTGTATTTTTTACCTGTAACTTCACCTCAGTAATGTGACACAGCTCAGGATTCTGGGGATCTAGCTCTTTGTTTAGTCGTGTCAGATTAGTGAACCTTACTTACTATTATATTTTCTAAGTAAGAAATTGGGCAATACAGAGAAGACATCTTATCTTGGGTGGATAATCATAGGGCTTTTAAAGCTTTGGGGAAGATTCCCTACTTGGTCTAGTTAGTAAGTCAGTCTTCTTTATCCACTTCTGACTAACCAGGATTTCCTATAAAGCAGTTCACTGGAATTTTCTCAACCAGTAATTCCTTCCTAGCTTACCCTATCTGTCTACACAATTTGGGCATCTGAGATACCTTTTTGAAGGATAAGTTTCTGTTTTAAACCAGCATCTTCATATTTTTCATTAAAATATCTTATGTACTAGCGAACATCTAACAGTACTAAAGCTGTCTCAGCTTCACTCGTGATGAACTAAATTCCTTTAAAAATGTAATTGTCAATTACTGGTAAAAAGTTTAAATGATGAGCTTAATTTCTTCTAATTATATGTAGATGGAACTCAATACTTAATGGTTTTCCTTTTGTTTAGTCTTCTAACTAAAATATTAGTGGCTGGAAAATAGGGCTTACAGACACATCAAACTGACATTTATGATTTAAGTCAGATGCTATGCAAACTTGCCCTGTATGTCTTTGATGATGAATCTCAATTCTGACAGCCAAATTGTGAAATGTAGAACATGGACAAGTTTTTAGTTGGGACAAAGCCTCAATAAAGCATTACATTTAATCCCTCCGTACCTTTATTAATGAAAGTTGTTCTGCAATTCAGGAATCATCCTTTTCAACGTCATGCTTCTGCTTTTATTATCTCATTCCCTACCCCAGGCATACTTTTCCTGTGTCTATTCACGGCTTTGGAAACAATAGCCTATGTTAGAGACGTGCGTTATTTGGGGCGTTTTGCAAAGAATCCTGAGGGTTTGGTACGCAGGACTGCAGAGGCTTGAGCTTTTTTCACTGCTCTGTGTAAACTCCCCTCTTCTAATTACAATTCGTGTCTCGATGGTAGTTGAGAACCAAGAGACAATGTAGTTGAGTGGTTAGGACACTGATCTGTGCTTTGGGATTGCATTCCTTTGTCAACTGCTCTTATCTGCATGAGAAGGTCACTCTGGGTACTCTGAGTTCCTGTCCCTTCTTGTCACTGTTCATCTCTCTTATTTAATTTGCTGTCTGCCCGAGTCAGGATGACTTCTTATTGTGTGCAGGTAGAATTTGCATTAAAGCAGGAATCTTCATCAGGGCTCATCTGTATTTGTTAGCTAATGTAAACACAAATGACATATTTGCTTGAAAGAAACTTCGCATTTTTTGCTGCGATTGTTGTAGTGGATTAAACTGTGCGCAAGTGAGAACAGAAAGCTGTGTGGGACAGACCTACCCTGTAACAGTTCCCTGTATTTAGGATTAAGTTCATATCAATTTGTTCAAGTAATATGTGATGAGGATGGCACTAGGTACAGAACCAGTCTGAATCAGTCTGAATAAATCCTGCTACTGGTCAACATATCCTATGAGGGAGAAGCTAGTGGAAACTTGGAATGTGCTGGAAGCTATGCGTTGATCTAACCGTTACCACTAATTTACTTTCAAAATAAGACATAAGAAGTGTTTCCAGGCATTTACTGAATGAGCAGTGCTTCAGAGTTGTCTTCTTGCATCTGCAAGCAACCTAAATCTGTGCCTTTGAAATTTAGAAGATATTCCGAGGGATGTTACCTTCAGAAAGAAGACCATTATGGCAATTTGCATGTCAGAGCCATAAACAGTTGCATTGTTTCTTTCTTTTTCTGGAGACATCCAGCTAATGTGTTTATTCCATAATCCAGTAACTCCTCAGGCTTTATTGCCAAAACCCCAACTGCCCTGTTCCCAGTTGCCAAAACCGCTAACTTTCACTCTTACAGCTTTCACAGTGTTAGATAAATTAAAGTAAAATAAACTGAACTGAAAATAAAAATAACACAAGAGATTGTTATGCTAAATATGTTCTCATGCTCATTCAAAAAACCCTGCCATTAAGAAAAAAAATCCATCTGTCATTCCAGAAAGCTAAGAGAACAAGTGGCAGCATTTAGAACAAATCGCCATAGAATTACATTATATTTATTTTAGCGAATAAGTGTAAATCTATTTCTGATCTGGAAGAATGAGTTACAATACCATATTTTAGATTTTGTTTACTTACTTTATAGATGTAGTGCTTATAAATGCGACTGTAATACACTTAGTAATGAATTACAATGTTATAGCCTGAAGAAGATGTTCTGACTCTGACTATATGTGCATGAGTGAGAATTGTGCTTTCTCTCTCCAGATCCTAAGCATAGACCAATAGAGGCAAGATAGGCTTCTCACACAGGCTGCAAATAATAGGGTCTTAAGCCATCTTACTCTTCTGTTGATGAACATAACTAAAAGAAAAGCTAAGACAAAGTTATTTACAATGTTGATAAAATTACTCATTCCAAGAAATAGGTTGCTCATTAAAAGGAACTTAGTAAAAGCAAGAAGATTTTATTTTGTAATACTTTGCAAGATACATATTTTCTAGAACATATTGAGTACAATACTATGATGAGTGACATGTCCTTTCTTGGTGCTACAGGGAAAGTGTTTGCACTTGAGTCGAAGAACAACTCTCAGGGTCTGGATTTAGCTGAAGCTGAGAAAGCTTGTGTTGACCTGAGTGCTCGCTTAGCAACTGCAGAAGAACTGAAAAGGGCTGTTCTGGACTGTTCTTTCACTGGCTGCACCACAGGATGGCTCGCCGGTGGCTACACCGGGTAAGGAAAATGGTATAGCCCTTCCTGAGAATTATGAATGACATCTGTCATGTGAGTTTTCCTCTTTGACTAAAAATATTACTAGAAAACACTGACCACAATTCAAGCACTGTGACATGTAGCTAAATATACCACTCCCTCTGTAGACTCAATTTTGTACAGCTAATATTGCAGGGACACAAATATTTACCAGTCTCGGGTCACATATTTCATGGATCTGAGGGAATTTCCTCTTCCTCTCTCTTTCTGAATTATGTTATTGTGATTCCTTTCTACCCAGCCTAGAGTGGGGTGCGGAGCCCTAAAGGAGTTGGCCGCCTGAGGACATAGTGCTGGAATATCAGTGCTCCTGCTGACTCTGTTAGTCTCTATTTTGCTCAGTTTGCTGAGCTTCTCATGTAAACCATGTATATGTCTCAGGTATTTATGTGTGTCTAAATTGACAACAGGCATGTTCAAATTGGTATGACTTTAGATGTACTTATATATGATAATGCGAAAACGGTAGAAAGTTTGTTGAAAAAGCTCACTAGGAAGCTGATACTATCACTTGATATGCTGAATTTTTTTGTTTGAGGTAGCTCAGGTGAGTCAACATGGCACTAGGCTAAGCTTTGCCTCGCATTACAGATAGTGTTGCAAGCTGTGGTGGCCTTCCACAGCTTCTCCTGGAGGCATTGTTTCCTCCATAGAGGCCAGTTCAAAGCAGGAACATGAAAGTGGCCTGTGGTAGAAGCTACTTCCCTCTGTTGATCATAGTTTCAGGAGGCTAAAGTCAGCCTCCAGAAGTCCTAATGACTTTCAGTGAAAGTTAAGATTTTGAGAACACATGTCCCCATAGGTGCTAAATGTATGCCAGGAGCAGCACGGCCCTCCCACCTGACACTCTGCTGTGGCTGGTGAGGGCTTCCTGAACTCAAGCTAACACAGACTCATTCCAGTCTTGCACAGGTCTAGCTATGTGGCACCGTACTGAGCCAAGCACCTACATCCCAACTTCTCAGTCTCTTCCAAAATGAAAGTCTTCACAACATGCCTCAGGAACAAGCAGACAGGTTTCATATTTGACAAAGAGACCAAATCACAGAAAATTCAGTTGAAAAAAAAAAATGGAGGAGCTGATGATTGACATGAATGTCTTGTGTCACTGAAGCTGGACCATACAGGAATCTCCCAGAAGGAGCACGAGTAGATTCTCTCTTGAATCTTTCCTTCAACCACACCCTCACTATAATACATTTGTTCATTCCCTTGAGTATCTTTACAAAGCCCTCATGAGTTAGAGGGTAATATATAATATTTTGTGAATGTTCAAGGGTGATCAAGTTTTTCTTTATCAAGAAACTGTTTCCAAGTTCCCAAACTTTAGTGTATCATTGGATTTTGTGACAGTAATCAGTTATTTAAGTAAGCATCGGTGTTTATGTATTTTTAGTGATAAGGCTCCCAAGGGACGTAAAATTGCTGCTATTAATGAAAGGTGATATTTAAGCAACTTCAAGTAAAAGCAACTGCTCCCGGTGGTCCTTTTTTTTTTCCTAGGCGAAGAAATGTTTAAAAATTTATTTGTGTGAACTTTTGGTCATTAAAAAAAACATACAAGAAATCTCTCAGGATATAAGAAAGTGATCTAAAACCTAACATTTTTTTCTAAGCCAGTTCCTGAGATGTCATGCAGGCTGAAGACCCTGGAAAGCTATCCACCTCTAAGAAGTGCATGACAAAATTATTGTACACGTTCTTTTATACAGCCTCTGTATTATGGAAGTAGGGAATGATGGTGGGTAGGACAATAAACCATCCCTCTTTTATCTAAGAAATACCATAGTTAGTCCTGAGAGATCCTCAATTAATCACTACAGCACTGCAGCTACAAATATAATAGACCAGTTGTGGACCTCTCCCAGAATATTCTCAATATCAAAATCAGAGACAATAATGGCATTGTACACATTACACCATGATAATGTGACAATGTACACATCATCATGTCGATCTGAAGGGAAGGAAGATTTTTCATCCCTTCCAGCTTTCTGTACTCCATTTCTCCATTAAAACTGTCCATAATATGGAAGTCTCTAAACTGATTTCCAGAAACAATATTGTGAGGATACATCAGCCTGCCATTGCTGTGCAGTCACCACATCTAACCTTCACTGGAAAGATTCCGTAGATAGAATAGTTCTTCAGAGCTGGAATTTTATACTCTCTTCTCTGGGACTATTTTACCCATGGCTGGGCAAGCATCAGAATGTATGTTACTTGGTTCACTGAACTGGATATTTTTGACTCGGGGGCAAACTAGGAAAAGTACAGTGCCTAAAAAGGCTATACTGGGTTCACTGTTAGTTAATGCAGCTCTGGAGAAGGGAATGAGCAGTTGAGTGCAAAGTATGCAAATGAGACAAAGTTACTCAAGGTGGACAAGCTTAAGCAAAATATAAAGATTTTTAGAGGGATTTAATTGAATGGGCAAAATGTTGATGAATAGAATTTAATGATAATACATGCAGGAGGAGTATGCAGTCTACTTGAAAATATTTTTGGGGGTTTACCTCTGTCAGCCCAGGAAAGATACGAGGACATCACTATGTACAGCACAAATAAAACCTTTGTGAAACTGCACCTGTAGTAAAAACAAATAAACAAACAAGCAAACAAGTTGCTAAAATGCTTATGGAATGGGATGGAGAATATGAAAAATATATACATATGCATACACACACATTGGTGTAACAGCCTCCTTTGGAATACTATGTAGTACTGTTACCACATCTTAAGAAACATACTGAAAGAGACTTAAAGAAGGGCTCAAAAATGATTAAAGGAATAGAAAATCTATCGAGAAAGGACTAAAAATATTTTACTAAATTGGTTCTTTAGTTTAAAAAATATGTCTACTGTTACCTATACAATTCTTTGGGCATTTACTAGATAAATGGAAATATCACAGCAAGGGTAAAGGATAGTTGGTAAATAGGAAAACCTCAGTATGCACTCAGCTGATTTAAAATGAAGAGGGGAAATCAGGCTTCACAGCATGCCCAGAAGGTTACAGAAGCAGGGAAAATTATTTGAAAAATAAAGGGCTCTTCACGGGACATACCTCATATTATTTGAACCTTGATGGTTCCCCACATCTTTGAATGTGATGGCATAGCCCAGGGATTGAAGTGATCTCCCTATGTTGCCAGGTCCATAACTGTGCGGGACTTTATAGGTTGGATCTAATTCCTTCCAGCTACTGACTGGCTTCTAGTGCAGATCACAGAGCTTAAGTCTCATATTCTCCCATATCCTTTTGGACTGTGTACATCAGAAAGGAGATGAATAGGAGGGAGCATGATAAAAGAAGTTCCCAGTTTCAGGAAGAAAGCAGTTTGGTTTATTTATTTAGTGCCTGGAAAGTATCCCAATCTTTCCCCTGTGGAAAAATGGATTAGACATTGGCAGTAGAAGTAAACACAAACAAATGATGTGAGTGAAGTCATTGTAGCATTGCAGATTTTCTGACATGCTTCAATCCTCCTTCCACCACATAGATTTAAAACACAACAGGAGCTCTAGCAGAGGTATAAAGACTTTGCCACCTCTACATCAGGATTCCAAGTTCTGCACAAGTCAGTGATTCATTCACTTCTGATGGCTGTTTTATGATCTTGGTTACTAATTACAATTCCACTTCTAGTAAATATATCCATCACTGTTGGCTGTTATGTCCTTATTAATTTTACAGCTGAGGCACATCACTGAGTCAGTGTGAGTGTGTTTGTACTGCCTACTCTCTGGGTTATACTTCTTATACAGGGAAAGAGGAGAATTCAGTCTGAAGAACTAACCCAATCTGGGTGACTATCAAATTTCTGATGACTTGTATGTAAATAAGGATCCATATGTAAGTAGGCAAAGATTTTGAGATTGTAATGGGACATCTTCTGTTGGATCCTCTGAGCTTGTGGCTGCCCCGCTCACTTCAAGCTGCTTCTTACTGACCCACTGCAGTGACTGTTGCCTTCTTAGCTGTGCTGGTAGAGGTACTCGTCTCCCGTCTATTTTTAAGTCAGAAGTTAACAGAGCGGACAAGGAGTTAGCCATTGTTCTGCCTAGAGTGATGCTGGTGGAAGAAGACACCAGTCTGCTGGTGGAGATGCTGATGTTGTGCTCGCTAACCCATTTCTGTCTCTGAAAAGTGGGTTAGCCCAAGCAGCAGGTCTCAGCAAATATGATTCACTTCAACTGATGCAGGATGGAAATTGCTGAAACAAATAGATCCCTGCCAGAAAATCCAAAGAGACAATAAACTGGGTGGTTTTGTGGTTTGAGCAGCCTGGGGCAGAACCTCTTTCACAGGCATAAGAAGATGTTTTTGTCTTCCACTTTCAGTTGTTCAGACCAACTGAATTCAGGGTTCAGGCAAGTCACTGACACATCCAAGGGCTTGGGAACTTTTAGAGAAGAGCCACTGACAAGTAGATAGGGTAAGAGGATAAGGGGTAGCTTATTCTAGCAGCCAAATGTAACTTATAAAGCACTATGCATTGTTACATTTCAGGAAATGAAATGTTGTTAGATAGGTCTCATTTGTCAGATGAGCTCTAATAACTATTCATACTAAAAATGACACTGTTACTACTTATTTGCATGTCAGACAAGTGAGTCAGAGAAACCAGTAAGTGATCTGCCAGAATATAAATGAAAAAAAGGTGGCAGAGTTCTCTGAAGGGCTCTCTCACTGCTATCTTTTGAATTCAGATGTCGTACTGGCAAACCTTGTGTCAAGTCCTCCAGTACTGGGCAGCATGTCCTCAAGTGTCTTGTGTTCATTTCTGGAGTTTTTGAAATGTGGAAAGTGAACGTGGCACAATTTTTCTTATGATCAGACATACACACAGAATGTTAAAAAGCATTATTTATTTTAGAAACTGTAAACATCCTCAACAGCTTGTGTTAAGATATTCATAGCAAATTTACTCATTTCCATCACTTTTCTAGGGCTGAAAAGCTGAAGCTCTCCTACCCCCTATCCTATTCCTTGTTTGTCTACAAAAGAATGAAGCCCTGTATCCCTTCTACAAGGGCTTTGAAGCTCTGCATAGACCTTCTGTTCTGTAATAGAGCTCCTTCAGGGCAGTCAACCTGTTACTTTGTATGAAATTGCACTGGGCTGGTTTCTGCCCAGTCCCTGGAGCATTTATTTCCGAGGGAATAACTCTGGAGTGAGCAAGCAGAGTCAGCTAGAATAAGCCCTGTTGTGAGAGTCAGAAGACTGGGGTTCTTTTCTTGGCTGACCACAGACCAGATGTTTGCTGCTAGGAAAATTACTTCATGTCTATTTTTCCTTCCTTTTGTTAGCTCTTCTGATTTTGCACTAACTCCTATTGAATGCTTCTACAGTGTCAAACACAACAGGGCCCTCACTGCAGATGACACCAGTGGGAAATATAATAATAAGACTCAGAAATGACATTTCAGAAGACGACCTACTTCTTTTTCTGCCTACTGTGTGGGACTTGCCCATCACCTGGCAGCAGAGTAATAAAAGCATATTTTTTGGGGGAAAAAAAAAAGCACTAGCCAAGGAATGAGAGAAAGGTCAATTGGTAACCCTTGCCAGTCCTCTCATGTATGTGTGCAAAACCTTGGACTGTGGGCCTGTGAAAAATATCCAGGTGCACATGCTCTAACAGGTTCACTTATTTATTTACAGAACAGCAGTCCTAGTGATATATCAGTTTGGCAAGCTCTCTGTTTTATTTCAAGGCTGTGCTCTGCTGCCTGATGATAATGCATATGAATTTGTTCCCAGACATCTGTATGAGGTAGGCCAATTTATTCCCTTCAAGAGAAAAATCCAGACATAGCTGACAGGACTTGGTCCAATTCAAAATGCTAAAATTGGTTATGAGACAGTCTGAGGACGTCTTGCACTCTGAAAAGCCTTCGTGACACAAACTCTAGTCCCACAGCCCACAGCTGGTGTCACGCTTTGCTGGAAGATGGTGTTGTCTTCTTATTGTTTCTTGTCAGTCATCTCGGAAGGTCTCAGACAGAACAAAGCAGTTGTTTTTCAGGAATAGCCATTTCTACATGAAGCTCAGTCAAAAGACTTGAATTTAATGTATGGTCAGTTTACTCCAGATATCACTGAGAAACATGAACATGAGCCACTTTGCATCAATTTTGAGGGGGATGTGAATCTTTTCTTGGCACATCCTGGGAAGACAGCATGGGCAAAGTATAACAGCCACAGTTCTTGTAAAACAGACAGCCCAATAGTTGAAGATGTTTTTTAGAAAATGTACTTTTTCAGGAAAAGCATCTTACAAAAGAAAATAAATCTTCAATGTATTTTCTAGGACAAGCACCCAAAAGACCATGTGCTAAAAGGTAGACAGACAGTCTTCAGGCTAAGCATTTACTTAGCTGGGATGTGCACTTTTAAATTGTGTTTCTACTGGGACGGATTTTTTAAAGAACTTTGAGGGCTTTAGCAAAACTTTAGCAAACTTTTGCACAAAAGGTAGGGGTGTACTAGTGAATTTAGTCCATATCAGAAGGTTAGAGTTCATTGTTAAGACCAAGGAAAATCATGATACTGAACAGGAAGGTAAACCCGACTTCAGATATGGAGTAACAGAAATGGAGTGAAATACAACAGTATTATGTGAAGACTAATAGAAATTTCTGCCTTAAGTTAACAGTTCTGCTGGAAAAGGCAGAGAAGGAGAAAGCACCGGATGTACAGAACACAGGATGGCAGTAAGCCTGCCTCTAAAATAAAATAACTCACAAGAAATATGTGAAAAAGGAAATGCAATGCTCCTCAAAGACGTCCAGCAGCTCTTCCAGGAGAGAGTGAGCGATGCTGACGGGCTTAAACGAGACACTGATGAGACACCACCTGCAACAGTAAAAAGTAATTCTTGGTGTCCAAGCTCAGTAGGTATAAACTCAGTCTAGAATCAGTCTAAGGAAAACACCTCTCCTATCAGGAGTGCTTGAAGATGATCATTTTGTTTAGCCAGAAGGAGGATCTGCTTACTCTTAGCAAATATACAAGAGTGACTAACACCAGGATTTTAACTTGCCAGTTAGTTCTAATGGGTTGATTTTCTAATTTTAAAAAGAACTTTACATATTCTCCCTTTTTTTACAATGTTTGTAATGTTTAGTCCTGTCTGAAAGCCTTTTATCTGAGAATTGACCTTCTTTGTAAATTAATAGCACTCTGTAAATATTTTTTGTGTTTTGTTAAACTCTTTGGTAATTAATCAATAATATATGTTATGAAAGCCATGGATTAAATTGGAGCCCATAAAATGAAAATTAATAAAGCCAACTTTCTAGTGACACTTGCCATTTCTTTGAGCACCCACCTAGTCAGGAAGCAACATGATTCTCCTCTACGTGTGCTGAGAATGGTCAAATTATATGTACATAGCACTATTATAGTAAAATAGCTACATAAAAACTTTCATACTAGGCTACAGTATGAAAACCTTCATGAATGGGCCATATTTATTTAATGAACAGAGGCCTTACTATTTCAGTACAATTTTAAGCACAAAAGGCTGCATTTTCAAGTGTATTTTTAAGAATCTAAAGGATGTTGGTTCTGCCTTGGTAAGACCTCCTTTTGACATTTCCAGTGGCACTATTGCTGTTGGAATGTCTTCATGTCACACTTAGCAGCTGCTTTCTTTGGGTTACATCCAGCCAAAATTGCCCTCTATAGTTCCCAGTCAATTGACTTTCCAAAGCCCACCTGTGCTCCCTTTCATGACTTTTCAGAGAAACTTTCTTCCCTTTGGTGATTGTGAACGTCATTTATATTTTATTCCTCATCAGAGCCAGCTTTATAATTTGCAGTTTCCCAAACTACAGAAGGAAAATACTAAGAATAAAAATCTTCTAGTTTGGCTTCCAGACTACCGATATTTTTCCTCTCACCTAGTTACCTGAAACAGAAGTGGTAAAGCTGACCCATGAAAAAAAATTAGCACAGGATGTTAAAGATTTATCCTGACTAAGAAAAGTGATGAAGTTTTAAACTTTCTAATTAGGGGAAGGTTTCTTATAGTTATATTATGTTATGAACCAGACTTCCACAGTGCCTCAGCTAACACATTGTTGATGATGTTCTTCTGAGTTTAATATAGTCATATGCAAGTTCATACTGCTATGAATAAATCTCATAAGACCGTTCTGACTCAGTCCAGTGAATTTATTGACTAAGACTACAAAACTTGCAATCAATTGGCAGATAAAGTAGTGACTACAAAGCATCCTGTTCTCACCCACTGGATTCTGTGCTGATGAATCATGCTATGTCATATAAAATCAATGGTTAATTCCATATGTTTTAAATGGGATTTATTGAAAAATTTCCAAGTATTACAAAATTGCTGTGTGATTATCTTAGAAAGCAGATGTGGATACTACTATAAACAAAATCAATGATTTATATATAAATATTATGTGTTTATTATATATCTCTATTATACAAGCACATACACAATATATAACATTAGGTATCATTACTATGGCTTAAGTATATAATTATGATATATTTAATAATATATATTACATAATGGCATATAGTGGCATATTGTGAAATAAATACTATTCGTACCAGCTCTTCTAATATTTCCTTCTTGAATAGAGGAATTAGAAGTGCAAACTGTACCGATTATTCACTGGTTGCATAATAGATCAGAAAAAAAATAACCAGCGCAAGAGTAAGTGGAAGGCTTCTAGAAAGTCTGGTTTATACCTTAATGTGCTATACATTAAATTTTCTCTTTGTGTGTGCACGTGATAAATGCAATATCTGGGTCATGGTATGGGCAAACAATGACCAGCACGGCCAACCTCTGTTTTTTCTTTTAGGGTAGATACAGAGGAAGGTTTATTAGTTGTTCTTAGTTGAAGAAATAATATCACACAGCAGAAATTAAGCTGAGGGTCAACATCTTATTTTTCTCTTGAAAGGAGAAGAGGCATCATGAAGCAGGTTGTTCTTCTAGACTGGTTAGCAGTGGACTGAGAAGATTGTCGGTAGTTTTTGGGTTGTCTTGTCAAGGAAGCAAAAGAGACATTTTCCATAAGAGAGCAGGGGCTGTAGTCAACACCATTAAACCCCCTCCTTTCCCAGTTATATTTTTACCTTACTGATAGTATATGGTACTTACATGGTCTATAGCAGTAATACATGTGACTGATTTTTATGCTGTGATTGTGAGCTCATGGTCATGTAAGACTAATTTTCAGGGATGCATGGATATTTCAAGCAGATGTGTGTTAAATGTAGAGGATTATTATGGATCATCTGCAGTCTAAACTCAGTATGTTTCATGTGAGCTTGTCTGCTTTCATAAGAGATCTTCACAAAAAGGAAAAATAAAATTACATCTATTTCTCAAATGCAAGGTGATCATGCATTTCACATCACTTCATTTCAAGCATCCGATTACCATATATACTAAGATGAGTAATGAGCAAGTCTGTTGAAGTTCAATTATTACATGAAAGTACTAATAAATAGAATTAAAATTCCCTGCACAACTACATTCATCTAAATGGCTGAGCATAAGGTTTGTGACATTCTCTCAACCATGATGCAAGCTCCAGTGCAACAACTCAAAATAGTAAGAAAATGAACTAGGTGACACTTTCCCACAACCTCTCAGCAGTGTGCTGGAAAGAGTAGGAAAAATATATGATTGTTTCTTATTTCAGCATGGCAGTGCTGCTGCTAAAGAAATTTTAAAATACGTTGAATTCTGAATTGATAGCCATTTTTTTGGTCTTTAAAGGAAAAATCTAGTAAATTTAAAAACATTAAAACCTACCTTTTAGAACTGAGAAAAAAGTGTGCGTATATATATATTTAATCTATAGTTATAGATGCAAACCTATCATTTTGGGATTAGAGAAATACGTACCCACCCTCAAGAACTCGGAGAAAAGAGCGTATTATTTCATATTTTTAGTCATACCCGGAGTCCTATTGATTGCAAAGAGGCTATTTCTATGTGAAAGAGGTTTCAGGCCTGATCATTAGATCCCCTACTGAGAAGTGCTGAGCACTCGTGCCACTCCTTTCAGCAGTGGTAATAACAGCTTACCGAAGATGTTTAAAGCTTGCAGTATTGAGCTCATGTTGGGAAACTACCGAGAGAGAAGAAGAAATGGGGGAGATTAAATAGATTTTTTTCTTTCATTTTTTTTGTCTATGTACAAGTTATGATTTCTTTCATCTCAGAAAAATTACGTTAGAATGTTTGCAAGTTTAATCAAATCAATTTAAATATGACAAAAATCCAAATAAAAGTCCTAAATAGAGGATTAACCAGGGTCTAGTCTGATGTAGGAAAACAAGGAATAGACGTGAAGAGCAGTTTTTGAACTTCATGTAAGAAAAATACTTAGTGCGATCATAATTCAGACCACTTGTATAATTCCGCTGTTATATCGTATTTAAGTGCATGATCAAATACTGGGTTTCTACTCTGTCTTTTCCATGCTCAATAAATGGGCAGTTAGTCAACTTTTATTCTCCAAATTGATTGCAGGGCTGACAGTAAAATTAGTTGAACCATTTCACAATATGAAATGATAAATTTCCTCAGCCTGGAAGGATTCCTCTGTGGAAAACATTTTTGTCTTGCTTTCACTAGAATAGCTGACTGTGCAACACTTCTACAAACCTGCTGTCCACAAAAAATAAACCCCACATCATTACTAACTAGCTGCAAAAATTTGAACTGAATTCACTTTCCCAACCTTTGTTACCTTCAGTGTAGCAGTAAAACTAGTGTTTTCTACCACAAACTGTCTTCTATTTGTTAGATTTAAACACTCAGTGTGGCTGAGAGAAGAGAGAATCTCTTCCTTCATGTTCAGCATCTACAGAGTTGTAAAACCAAATACAGATCTATTACCTTTGTTCAAGCCTATGAAGGGCAACAGGATAGATTAGGTACCTCCGAATACCAAACTAGAAAAAATGGCTTTTACACAAAGGAGTGGATTTCCTGTTAAAAAAAAGAACATGTAGAAGCTTTTCTTCCAATAACTCAAAATGAGTTTTCTTAGCTTGCCTGTATTAGCTTTTGAGCAGATAAATACGCAAGCTTAATGGTCTTTTAAAGTTAAATACTATTAATTTCTAATCTTTCAGACCAAACCTTGAGTTTTCGATTCATTTTTATCCAGGTGACATTGATGGGAATCTGTAATGTTGGAATATGAGAGCAGAGTGTGGCCTTAAATACCCTGGGACTTGGTCTGATGTTTAGAATTATTGCAGAAAGTAATAAGATAAACATTCTTTATTGCTTCCTGTGCCTTGAACTGATCTACAGCAAATATTTTTTAATTACTTCTAATTCTCCGTTGGCTTTTTTCATAGATTTTCCCACACTAATGCCTTATGTGCCAACTCTTAAACAGTTAAGCTGAGGTAAAAGCCTGACTACTGTGATAAAAGATCTCCAAATTTCACCTGCATGTACAACTTCAGAAGATTTCTGATTATTTTTTTCTTCTTCTTCTTTGTTTTAGGACAATTATATGCAGAAAGACGGGCAGCAAACAGCAGAGCGTGAAAGCCATTGATGTTAAAATTGAAACCGATCCCTTTGAGAATGACCAATATGATGCTTTTTGTGTAAAGGATGAAGGTCAGCACTGATATAGATTGAAATAATGCACAGTCATTGCTGTCTTGTAACATTAAAAGTTTGTCCTTCTATTTTTCTACTGCTGAGAGGCAAAGTGGGAATATTAAGGAATAAATCTTTGTAGTAAATGCTTGTTAAGTGAGCCAACTGCTACAAAGACATTGGTTGCAGGAAATAAATTGCATTATCTTCTGTCTTTGCTGCAGTTTATCCAGTTCAAACAGCACTACTGATCTGGAGGAACCATTTTGGTGTTCACAGAACACAGTTTATGGAAAAGAATATATCTGACACCAATACAACTGAGATGCCTGAAGCATCTCCCATATGCAGCACTGTAACTGACTGTAACTCAGAAAGCTGGTTTCCAACCACAAAAGGCCACACTGTTGCATATCTCTCAGTGTATAACATCTGTATGCAGATAGCTTCATTGCCTCAGTTTTATTTTTGGTTTGGGTTCTTTTTTTTTTAACAAGTGTAGGCGAGCCTGCTGGGAACTCTGATACGTTGTGGATGATTCTGAAGACCAAATTATTTACAATTTAAGCTGATACTTAAACTTTTTGGTATTCAAATGCGGGAAACCACAAGCAAAGATGGAGTCTGAAGGCAAGAAGTAAATTATTACTTATAGACAGGGTTGTGCAGAGAAGTTTAGGAAACCCCAAAACAGATTTTTGATGTCTGCAGTGAAGTTTTGCATCTCATTTCCAAGAAAAGCAGGGACAAGTAGATAGCATTAACTGAGAAAAAATAAGTTCACAACATAGGGGGAATTTTGATGAACAGTCAATGGCAACAGTGGGAAAGAAAATACAGCTGAAGTGAAATGTGGCAGAAGTGATGTATATTTGACGTGCACACAGTCATTCAAAAAATGCAGAGTTTGACTGACTGTCCTCTCAAAACAATCCTTGTGATATCAGCTCCAGGCTTCGTGCTTCTATGAGTGATGCCAGCTCCGTCACCCAGTTGCTAATGTTGTCACACAAGCACCTTTGTGCTTTCTTCCATGCTGCTCCTCACATATAGGAGTAGTTCCCTGTAAACATCTGCAAAAGTCTCTCTTTGTCTTCCTTCAAATCTCTCTTTTGTTATCATCCCCCCCCTCAAGAAAAACCTTGCAGTGGGTGGGACAGCTGTGGGATGCTGAAATCATTGCTCTGACCACTATTGTTCCATTGTCGCCTTGTGCCCCCCCATCTGTCTCCACCTGCTGCGTATGAGCTTACACGTAGATGTTGGATCTCAGGGGTTTGCCTTTTGCATTTGGTTAATATATACAGAAAAGGGCCAGTAAAGGAGAAGATAAGAACATAGTCTGATAATGTTTGTTGGAAAGGAGTACTACATAGGACTCAGAGACTGCATAGTTAAAACTCAGGGGAAAATGTGCGTCATTTGTAAAGAGACAATTTATTATATATATTTTTTTTTTTACAAGGCAGGGAGTTCACTGGTGACAGAATGGGACAATCATGCCAAAGCACTGTCCAAATAGTCCTTACATGTAGAAATATTTCTGGATGGCAATAAGGTACCCTCTCCTTTGAATGTATATAACAAAAAATATCAGTGTTTGAATAGAAAGTTTTGAGTGAATTCGTGTGGCAGCACCTAGTCTGTGGTTGGAATGAAAAGCATAAAGTTCAGAAAGGAGTGATTTAGGCAACTGATGTTATTTAGCCTGGAGAAAAAGAGGCTGAGGAAAGACCTTATCACTCTCTACAACTAACTAAAAGGAGACTGTACAAAGGTGGGTGTTGGTCTCTTCTCCAAAGTGTCAAGCGGTTAGAAAAGAAAAAAGAGCCTTACATTGTGTTTTACATCGGATATTAGGAAAAATTGCTTCACAGAAAGGTTGTCAGGCACTGGAACAGGCTGCCCAGGGAAGTGGCTGAGTCACCATCTCAGGAGGTATTTAAAAGATGGGTAGGTGTGGTGCTTAGGGACATGGTTTCTTGGTGGAATTGGCAATGTTATGTTTACGGTTGGACTTGAAGATCCTAAAGGTTTTTTCTAACCTAAATTATTCTATGATTCTATGAAATAGTCTTAATATGCAAGCGTAAAACACAGTAATACACAAGCCAACACAAAGCGGTTGTCTGATGAAAGAATATCCTTAGGGATGCCACTTTCAGTTTTGAAAAGTAAAAATCCAGTAAGAATCAACAACAGTAAACCCCACACCAGCATCAGACATTGCATATCTGTTCTGCTGTTTTGTACATGTGGCTAATACCTACACGTCTAAGTTAAGATTTATGAATTGTTTCTTACTTGAAACAGCCCAAGTATTATTTTTCTGTCAGAAAACTGAACAAAGTTTTTAACTGATACCTTGTCAATCATAATATAATACATTAGTACTAAGACGTATTGAAATCAAGTACAAAAAGCAAGTTATTTTGTCCTGCCAAGAGTGATACATCCTAGGTTTCTCACATCAAGACCTGCAGATTATTGGTGTGATGGGTATGGAAGAATTGAGAGAGATTGCCGTTATTGTGTATAGAGCCTTATTTTTTTTGAAGGACAGCATATAATTCAATTTCATAAATATATAGTCCTCTCGGTTCCCTTTCTTCTATTTTTTTAAATGCAACAAAGGAAAGATCTCTTTGTTCATACCTCCCAAGTTTTACTGGTTCTTTCTTTCGGTGACTCACTGATATTTACAAGCAACAAATAAGATCTCTATTCCATAAGGCTTTGATTTGCTGCCACCATAGAAAAACTAAACAGGCAGCAATTTGTAGTAGCGTACAGCATAAATGCAAATAAAACTGTTAAACGTGACTGCTGGCTCCAGATGCCCAAAAATGCTTGATGGCTTATGTACATATTTCAAGTTGCCCTTTTCAGAAGTAAGTGTGTAACCTTTACAAGAAATGTACTTTGAAAGAGCAATCAAACTACGATTTGCTCTATGTGATATTTGAAACATTTCTTTGTATTTGTCATGCTTTGCTATTGGTACGAAGTTTTCATTTTTTCATTGTTACAGCTTTCTTTCCCAGAGCTTTGCATACAGCTGACAGTGAATTTGCAGCTACCTGGTGATGTCATTTTAACTAATAAATGAAGTTATTCTTAAAAGCCCTATCTGATAAAAGAGTTACTGACATCCTAACATGGGTAGCTTACAAGCAGCACTTATATCACTATAACTGAGTTATGCTTCTTTGTGCTATATTTGTACTCAGTATTTTTATCCAACAAGAAAAAATCCATATGTTTTAGTGTCTCTGCAATTAAGAAGGAAAACAAACATCCACACTTATCTTTCACAGGGTTGAGTGTTAAGAGTTGCATTTTCCAATTTCTTAATGATGAGATGACATCCTGTAAATTCCAGTGGTCTCTCTGGAAAAACTCTGCTGAATTGGATGGTTGTAACAGGGGATGTTTTATTTCAAAGGGGATGTTTCATGTCAGCTTTCAGAGCATGGTATATAGTTAAAGTATCAGTTGTAGACAATCAGATTTCAGTAGATTCCCAGTTCTGCCAGGTAGTGTGGAAGTTGAAGTCTGCATCATTTTCATGTTGATTTTTTTTGTTCATTGATCTTAGGCTTTCCTTTCTGTAGACAGTGTTTTATCAAGACATCTCAAAAAAATCTTTGCAAACTGATGAAATTCTTGTGGTTTAAATTAAGAAATGCCTCTGGAAGAATCTGGATTGGAGAGGAGGGGTGCTCTGTTCTTAAAGTGATTTGTGTTGACTCTGTGCCAGAAATCACCTGTCACAAACTCCTTTCCACACATGGTTTGAAATTAGTTACTCTTCTGAGTGGCCGTAAGTCCTAAAAGCCAATCTCAGTTTAATGTGCTAACTCAATTAACAAGAGGCACCTTCAGACCCTTGTGAAAAATAGTTTCTGGTTCTCTAAGAGGTCTGTAACTAGAGTCATCACTAACTCTGACATACTGAAGCTCAACACATATCTTTGCTGTGCCACTTATTCCCCTTCAATTGTCAGATGTTGGCTCTGTCCCAATTTCTACCCATTTATATTTTCTGTATTGACTGTGGTGGTGATTTTCTCTCCAGCTTGTGACAAACTGCTGCAGACATGAGCTTCTTCTGTGTATTTCCACATTTCCATACACCTGTGCTGTGCTCTCTTGCTGTGTAACCTAATCCATCCTTGGATTACTGCAGGTCAGCTACCAATGTATGGAGTCCTATTAGGTGTTTGACCTCACTGTCAGTATGTGGCTCAGAGTTGCAACATCTCCATAAAATGGCATCCAGAAGGTGACCTGCCTGCAGCTTATGTTAGGACACCAAAGCTCTCTGTGGTGAACTCAGGAAGCATCATGATGTTCAGAACTGGATCCCAGGTTTCCAAGTCTGAGGATGTGATCTTACTCACAAGCAGGCAGAGCATGGGATCTGCTGGATGGGACCTGAGTGCGGAGGCAAAATAATTAAGCATATAAGGTGCTTCTACTGGGAAGCATACTCTGGGCTCATCTTTTAGCAAGCACCAAGAAAATATGAAGGTTTGTAAAAGGATAGATGAGGGGAAAAGCAGTGCTCCGGATGGAGAGTTCAGCACCCACTTAGAACTAGAGGAGCCTGGTCCTCATCTACCAGCCTCATCACTCCAGGCAACCTCTGCAGTCATCTTAACAAAGAGCAGTGCTGTTCCTGCAAATGACAAGCTGCTGCCAACATATCCTCTGTCATGCTTCATGACCCAGATCTGCCTCCTCTCTTCCAGCAAGAAAATGGCCTCACTGCCAGCAGTGAGCACAGGCTGTTGTTCCAAACAAGTCTGTGCTCTGTCACCTCCTGGTACAAAGGCTGCAGACAAAACCTGAAGCGTTTCCCTCAGTGTGAAGAGCTGCTGTGCCAGTGTCACTTGTGCACGTGTACCAGAAAGAACAGGTTTGGCAAGAGGCTGAGCAGGAATTGTCATAGCAACTGAGACTGCAGCAGGACGAGGAGCTGTAAGATGCTGCAACCCTGAAAATTCCTGTATGTCTTGCATGGGGAGAGGATATCAGCAAATGAATGTAGGAACTCGAGTATATCTTTGCTGGGTATCAGCTTTCACTTCATCTTGTCTGTGCTATCATTCAATATACTCTGCAGCAAAGACTTAACAAAGTCTCATATGAGAGGTTGAGAAGTTCGATGTACAAAGTTTGTCCATGAACATCATTTAAATCTCTCCAGGTCTCTCCTGCAGCATCTCATTAGTCTCAGTTACCACACGTTGCCAAATTTTGCAGTAAAGCTCCCTTCATCTTCCTTCTTTCCTGGAAGGTTATAATGTGCTTTTTGAATGTGCTTGCTATAAGGTAAATGTATTTAACTAATGTAAGTGTTACTTTTCTGCTTCCTCTGGCCACAGGATTACGAAGCAAGGCTTGGTAGATAAGAATGCCCTCTGACATATAATTGTCCCATACAGCCCTGGGATCAGTACTTTCCTCGGAGCAGATACACAGCTCCCGTTTGTACTGATTGAAGTAGCTACATAAATAAAGTACATGAAATACAGGGGTCTGTAGCCTTCTTATGAGGCAATAAATTTTTTTTTATTCCTTTCATCCACATCAATCTCTATTCATACGACCAGTTCACAGGAAAAGCATTAGCTGCTAACTGCTCCTCACTTCCTCAGATGCCAAGCCTCCATAAGACTGTACATAAACTGAGCTTTGTGTAGTCTCAAGAGCATGTTTTTTCTGCCAGCATGTGTGTGCATAACTCCCACTAACTTCTGAAGGTGTTAGACAGCATATATGGATGTGTACAGAGCGGAGAATAGACTTCAAAGCTTTGACTTCAGTAGCGTGTCCCTTAAATTAGTGGCAGATGTTTTTCAGCATACCCAATTGAGAAGTGTTTAGCCAGATCTCTCAGATGGTTTCTAAAATCCTGATCCAAAAGAACTTTCGCAGAGTGTGGATATTTATTGTAGGATGTTCGTTTCACTACGAGGTTAAAAACTGGCAACTGAAATACATGGTATTTCTAAATAAACATGCATTTACCTATGCCTGGTTCAGAAGTGGGTAGATGATGGGAAAAGCTGCAGATGGGACTCAGAAGGATCTTGTAGTATTTCCTTGGGGCAAAAGAAGAAAAGCCTAAACTTTTGCAGAAAGTAGACTGAGAAAATCTATTCTGTCAAAACTATTGCCCATCGAAAACCCAGGATGTGAGTTGGTGTCAATGGAAATGTTGTTTATAAGACCTTGCGCTGCTGCTGTCCTAAAAGTGGACTCCAGCAAAGTCATAAGGGATGCTCTCTGAAGATGTTTCTCCTGCATATTTAGGAGCATAGTCTGGGAGGTTACTTTTGCAGCTTCCAAAGAAAAGTCCAAGGAACCTAATCTTTACTTAGCCAAATAAGTAGTTAGGATTTTGAACTAAGGTAAACTGTTTCAACACGAGGAATCTATCCCTAAGTTTCCCTTAACCTATGTAATTATCAGAACTGAGTTATTACCTATTAGCCTTTTCATTTTTAATTGTTCTGTATCAGGACAAAAGCAGGTTTTGAATGTTCAGCTATTTTGGCAAACGGAACAGGGTTTTTTTTCCTTCCACAGTCAATAAGGGCTCTGGAAAAAAATCCCTGACTTGGTAAAGAATATAGAAGTGTTTATTTTTACCAACACTTCATGTTTTGTCTGCTGTGTTTCTTATTAAGATCATTAAGATCATTAGGGCAAACCCCTTTTCAAGAGCACTTTTGAGACAAGGAGACCTTTGAGAGAAGAGAAAATGCAATGCCTAGAAGTTCTCTAGAAGGTCTGACCCACCTTGTTAACGATAGCCAAAAGTTCAAATTCAGTTTACACTGTTGCTGGCTGTTAACTGCCTCCTCTCTGCACTTCTGCCATGCAACCAAAAACTCAATGAAATTTGCTTTGCTGTTGTTTACTATGATTTTTCTTTCCTGGTTCTTAGGGCTGTGAGCAGAAATATTATGAAACAACATCCTGTTAGAATTTATATCCTAATAAATATAGCTCTTCAGAGTCTCACAAAGAGCAGAGCTATGTAACCTCTGTTTTTTTTTTTGTTAAGTTGAAGAGCATGAGTCACCATTTATTTCAGGATGTCCCTAACCTAAAATAGGGGAAATCTGAGTATCTGGGAAGAAACTTTTAATTTTGAGGAAGACTAGAAGCTTAGAGATAGTCTGAAAAATGTCTGGTGTCCATCTGGGCATTTCCTTTCTGTGAACGTCAACTGAGTAATTGCTCAACCTCTGACTGCTTTCTAGAGCACAGCAGGCAATAAAATGTCACACAATTTCACAGGGTTTTCTGCAATTAAGAAAAATGACTGTGTCCAAGCTTTTGTTTTCTAGTTCCATCCTACTCAAGCCTTTGTAGAAATAGACAGACAGCTTGACATCCTGGGATGAGTTGTTGGAAACAAAGACCCTATAGATGCACCACTGTTAGACATTGGTAACATCACAGTTATCATGTCTGAATTTTATCCCAATATATTCCTTCCCAATTTCATCTGAAAATAGCTATGAAGGAGGAATCAGATGAGATGCAGGAGTTTTGTGGACGTGTATAATTTTGTCCTCAGCGGCAACTTTTATCACCACTGTTAGAACTATGTTTAAGGCCTGTTGCAAGATTTCTACAATGGTATTTCTATTTTCTTTCAGACAAGCCCTGTGGGGACCCTCCGTCCTTCCCCTACACTATCCTGCATGGCCACACTGGCTTTGAAATGGGGGACGAGCTGCTGTACGTTTGTGCCCAGGGATATGTCATGGGCAACAAGGAGACGGCGTTCACGCTGCTCTGCGACAGCTGTGGGGAGTGGTATGGGCAGGTTCAGGCCTGTGTCAAAGGTAAGTTCACCCAGCGCACGGAGCAACCCTCCAAGAGGTCATAGCCTCCCATTGGCACAACTGAGATGGTTTCAGGCTTACAGGGGTATCTCCTGGATGTATGAGGTCCTGGTAAAGGCCTTGGCGACCAAAGCATCAATGTCTTAGCTGGCCCAAAAGGGGTTTTACAGTCCCATTGGTAGATGTCTCCAAGTAAACCACAGGAGACCATAATTTATTCGTATTTATATGAGCATAAAGTTTCTTTCTGGGTAACAGGAACTATTCAAAATAAAAAACCTGTAATTTTTAATGCCATGTTTATTTTTTTCTGGAGCTACTAACCCCATTTCAGGAAGTCACTGAGTCTTATCCCAAGGTTATCATTCAGCTTTTGCCCTCCAGTCCATCATCATCCTTCTTTTTCCCACAATACTGCTTTTCTTTAGAACCGAACATAATTTTTAATTACTGGAAAGTAATCCTTGGGAAGATCCTTCATCTGTGTATTTAATATCAGGATCAGCCCCTTTCTGGAAATCAGCTGTTTATAATCTTATACGTGCTCATTTTGTCACTGGATAAGATTTGGAACTTTTCAATGTCCTTACTTTGTTTACTCCAGGAAAGGGATTACTACAGATGTTACAAGAACTATCAGAGGTATTTTTTTCAAAGCAGTTTAAAAGCCATGCCCAGGCAGCGTTACTGAGCCAAAGACATTGTTTACCAGATAGAGTGTATGATTTAGGTCTTACATGTCTTCTGCTGTGTTTATTTTCACATGAAGCCACAGAGTTGCTACAGAGCAGACTACTGAAATGAAAAGTTGATGTTTGTTCTCACTTTTGGGAACCTAGAGAAAGCACAGAGAAAAGCCAGGGTCTTTTTGTAGGTATGCACTAAGCATGGCCTGCACCCAGATAACGTTGTTTCTTACCAATGAGAGGCTGAGGATGTCCATGGCTTTATCCATAGCCAGCCTTACGTCTTCATGCAATGCTACGTGCTGAGGCCCCTGAGATAGCATCCTCCTTACAGAAAAGACAGGATGCCTCGGTGGCGCTGCTGCCTCATGGACACAAGGGTCAATATCTCTCAAGGGCACAGCAGACTCATATGCAACTCCCCTCACTTCTTTATACTTTCTAGCTTGAACTAAGCTGACCATCCTTGAACTGTTCTTGGATTTTTATTTGGGATGCAAAATGGGTAATACAATAGCTGTCCATTTTTTAAGCCCTAGACTTTGCCCACTGATTGATACAAAGCTAGTTTGGTGGACTTGAGCTTTTACTAGACCTTTCCTACTAGTTTCTTTAGCACTTTTGAACTTCTGGCCTTACATATATGATAAATGGGTCTTCCTTTTGGTAGGTTAGGAAAACAAAAGATCTATGTATGTTAAGAAAGCTGCCAGTGCCACAGAAGAAGACTGTGAATGAGTGGCAGAAATATAATTTGGATTAGAGCTAAGCATTGAGATCGAAAAGTTAAAAAAGTGTATTATTTTGAATTTGCACCAATAAAAAGGCATATAATTTTATCTTGTACCATACTTTCAGGAGCTTTGCCTACAAACATATCAATAGCTATCCAGATATTGACTCCATTAAAAAGAACGGAAGTGGATTTTCTTACCAAAGAAGTTGACTCAAGGAAACAGGCTTTTATTAAACAAAAAGCCCAAACAAAGCTCTGGGAGATAATAATAATGACATTTCCTTAATTTAAACTTTCAAGAAAATCCACTTCTGTATGTTTAGTTAAATCCTGAAATAAACTTTTAACTTTCCCCTCTTTCAAACATAAGCTAAATCATATCATGAGTTCAGATATGAGTGGAATATGAATACTACTTTCTCATACTCTTTCTCATGTTACCCTGCTCAATGCACAAACCTCACAGTATTCCAATATTTAGGAACAGTCTTCAGAGTATCTTACTATTGTTTTCAGAGAGATACCACACCTTTAAGATTATATTTCTGGCAAAAGAGGTAAATTTTAAGTGAAGGAATGGGCAGCTGTTGGGTAGCTGATCTATCTACATGGGCTGGAGTTAGTATATCCATTTCAGAACCTATATATTCCTTAATTCCCAGGGGCCTGTAGAAAGTTGTTTTTCTCATGAATATATACCACAAGGTAGTGGATAATCCTGAAAAAAGGTCAAACTTATTCTTGGTGGAAACCGTTCATGTCTGTGCACCCCAGATATTCAAAACCGTCAAAATGGTATACAGATAAAAAAAAAAAATATCCCAAAACCTCTCTGAACTACTTCAGCTTCCAGAATTGTTCTTACAAACAGCAGTTCTGATTAAGTGAAATATTGCAGGGACTGGAGGAGGAGCGTGGAGGAAGAGCTAAAAAAAAAAGACTGTCTACCTCTGATAGGGTCTGAATTTCCTATAACCCACATCAAATTGATATTTCTTTTTTTCTTTTCTGATATCAGTGGAAATACTGACTTTATCACCCATAGAAAGAAAACTGTATTGCACCAAAGTAAAGAAAGGAAAGAATAAGGCCATTTAAGTTGTGTGTGTTTCACTGTTTTCCCTGGATAAATAGTCTATTTCCCCTGTTTTGCCTGAGCTTTTCAAACAGCCGCAGGGGAGAGAAAAATATTTTTAAAAGAAATAGGAAAGTGTGGCTGTAAAATCACAAACATCAACATTGGAACTTGGGAGCAGATGTAATATTGTGGATTATGATTTTTAAAATGATTTAAATGTAGACTTCATGCTGAGGGGCTTCATTTGATTAATGTTTTTCAAAGACTTTAAACACCTGGGATAGAAAATACAGTATGTGTTCAATTAATAATTCTATATATTCAATCCCCCTGATCACAATTATTTAAGAAAGGAGGTTTTACTGAAAGCCTGAAATGTGTGATACTAGGGTTCATTATTTTTTAAAAAAGTAAGAACTCAGTGAAAAGGAGCAACAAAAAAAAGAATTTAATTAAAATAAACCTGATTTACAGTTGACAGGTTTTTTTGGTTTATAAGAGAGAGGAGAATAATTATTATTTAATTACTCCAGAAGTCAGCACACACTCTGGTTTTTAAGTGCTTTGAGGCAAGACTTCCCTCTTATGAAGGTTAATGATGGGGCTTAACAGAGAATTTATATCCCTGTTGGCAGAGGGAGCCATTTCTGTCCTAACTGGATGACATCAGAGGAAAGATTGTCGTGAAGCCACTTCAATGAATATTTAAGGGCTATGCTTAGGGGCTGGTAAGAAGATATAGTTCCCTTGTTCTGCATCTGCAACTGGAAATGTAAAGTGGTCCCCATGCTTTTATACAAACACAACTGGGCCATACGTCGAAAACTCCACTCAGAGGATTAAAGATATGAGGCCTGTTCCTATGTCTTGCACTGTCTCTGAGGTCGGGACGACTCACTGTATTTGTCTCAGCTGCTTAGTCCACCTCCCTTATCCATGAAAGAGCGATAATGTTTATCCAACTTCATAAAGCTTTTTGAGATTTGTGGATGTTACAGCTGTGTATTACTGTCCTGTCTGGTAACAGCCACATTACAATGCCCAGCTGTCCAACCAAAATATCATATTAAACAGCAATTATTGCTCTTTTCTGTTGTTCGTGTAATAGCATCGGACCTGCTCTACGTTCCCAAGTTGCTCACTTAGAGCAACCACAGAGCTGAAGAACTATCATTGTAGCAGTGTCTAAAAGTAGTATTTAAAAGTTTTTTAGTTTTATGATCATCTTTCCTCTCTGTTTTGATCCAGTTAGAAGAGATACGGTCCATTCTGGTACTCAGGATGTAAGTGTAGAACAGTTGGTAAATTTGTAAATTAAATTAAAAAAATACATTATGCATCAATACACATATAATCCAAAATATATGGCAAAACTTGGCCATAAGCATAACTGAACAAAATAATTTTTGGGTTATGTTAAGTGGATTCTGGATATAGGAAAGTATGTTGGAAATTAAGTAAACAGTACATTATAATTGGCTTTAATGTACCCTCCTTACACCAGGTAAAGGACTGTAGTTTTTAAACAAGATGCTTTTAAACAAAAATTGGCTTCTATAGTTAGTGTTCCCTGCAGTTTCTCATCATGAAAAGATGCTGTGTTCTAGCTGAAAATACAGGGATATTCAACTCAACAAAGCAACATTAAGCAGAGAACAGGGAAAATACACATTTTTTTCAGTTTATTATTTTTGTGGAGAGAACACATTTGTTTCACAAAATATCTCCTTAAGATTAGCATTGCAGTAAGATCTGAATGCAGATGCATACATGCCATGCTGTGGCTGCCCTGCAGGCACAGAGACTGAAGTGACCACCGGTAAATGACATTTTCCAAAATGAACCATAGGTTCAATATCAGAAGCATTAATATGAACATTTCAGTGTGTGGTTCAGGGCTGCATTGCATTAGGCTATGTCCTCGAGAGGTTGCTTTCTCAAAGAGAAGCTATGTATTAAATGGCTGGGAAGTCATGTAGCATCTCTGCCCAAGAACTGGCTAAGTACGTATCTTTTTCCTTTGGCTGCTTTGGGTTTTTTCCGACTATAATCTTGTGGCAGGAGATGTCATATCTTTTGCACATCTAAGAAATTTCTCCAGTCTCAACCAGTGTCAGAGCTGGTCTAACTTTCCCACCCTGAGTACCATAATTCTGATTTCACTGTAAGGAGGATTCGGCTGGCTTTGACCACCTCTGAAAACTTCATTGGGATCTTCTAGTCTTTGCTCTGATTGAACTATTCTCATTACTTCAAACATTGCTTTCTGAGCTTTCAAGAATAGTGGTGATTCACATTCATGTGGTCTGTAAGCATGGCTAGCCAGCACTATTTAATTATTTTGCTTTTGTTTCTTTTAATAGGGAGACTAAAATAAAATGTTTCTGGCTTTTGATTGTATTTGGGAAATTTTTTTTTCATCTAAGAGTATAAAGGAAGACTTGTGACAGACAAATATGATCAGCAAAAAAATACGTCCATGGCCTTTCGAAACAATTGCTAAGGCAAACTTTTGTTCTCTTTTCAGGTCTGCCACTGAGCAATTGTGTTATATTAATGGGCAGTATTGATCTGGTATGGATTGTTTCTGCCAAATCAAATTAGTTTTTAAAATTATGATGGGTTATTTATTTATATTAGCAGGCTTTCTGCTAAAATAAAAATGATGTTCCTTCTTGTAGCTGTTGCAAAAGACAAAAGGCAATATAAATTCTGTCTAGCACATTCCAGCTGATTTGAGTGAAGAGTGTGTGCCTGATCCAAATCAAATGGATATTTCTTCAAGATGTTGTAGTTCACAAATCTGACTGACCTTAGGCAAATTGGTCTAAATCTTTTCCTTCCCACCCTTAAAGACAGATGCTGGCTTGTTAATGCTTGTTGTAACTACTTTGATATTCTTAGAATAAAGATGTTTTTATACAGTAGAAATGTTTATGGAGATCGTCTACATTGAATCGAGTTTCAGTTTCCTGTACTCCAAAAATACATCCACAAAATATGCAGTGCACTTTATGGTTGTCCGAAATAGCAACACTCAAAATAGAGCTTGGATGCCAATATGCTATCTAGAAGAAAAATTAAACTGATCCTAGAGTGTAGAAAAACAGGCTCTTTGTTTTTCCTTGTCTCTATGTTTGGCCAGTGTTTTCACATTAGGATCAAAAGTTGAAGGAGATGAAAGCTCCCTAGGACTGGATGCTTCCCAGAAAGGACAAGGCTAAATTAAAAGGATTTTACCTTTTAATTGAGCCTCTTATCTTTGGTAGTATGCCATTTCAGCATCTGTTACTGTAAAATGTTCATTTCAGCCTCAGTAATCCCTCAGACAGTGAATCAAGAGCTCACTGATCCTTGAGTCTGCCAGAGGAGGGTAGAGTTAAGATGTAACAATGACCCAATATAGAAAGATTTTGGTCTTGGACTTATTAATTTCAGTGCTGGTTCTTCTTAAAAGCAGACCTGCCTGGATAGGAAGAAAGAAGCAACCACTTTTAAGTCAGTCACTAGCTGTTTTAGAAATGTTTATAAATAAAGTTTACAACTATTTGGATAAGAGGGGAAGCTGAATCTACTTTGGTTATTGCTCTTCAGTACTGAGACTAAAATTCAGAGAGCTGGAAAGCTCAGGAAAGTGCTGATGAGGTGAGCAAAAAGAAGTGCAAAAGTTGTGCGATCTGTTCCTAGAAAATTGAGCTCATGGCTGACTTAAAAGATTGTCGTGGTAATGCGAACTCTCTAAACACTAAGTCCAAAGCTCCATTTGAAGGCTTGAGGCCCAGAAGAAAGAATAGAGTATTATTACTTTGTAAGCCTAATCAGGATCATATAAATCAAAGCTTCAGCGTAAGGGGGTCTGTATTTCCTTTGATGGTTAGAAAGCTCAATAGTTGCTTTCATTCTGGCATCCCATAAGCTAACATTAGTCATGTTGATAGTCTTTGCTATAAACTATACAAATACAGGAGATTGCATATGAAAATACATTCTAGCAGCTTTACAACTTGGGGCACCATCTGATTGTCAGCAGGAACAAGACTCCCTTATGCGATGACAAGCAGTACATAATGATCTCCAATCTCAGGCTCTCGTTAGACTAAAATGTGCTTTTTGTTTTCTCAGCTGAACGTTAAGAAAGCACCAATTCATTTCTATAAATACAGGATCAGGCCCAAAGACAGCAGGTTTGATGGAGGCTTGATTGATGGTCCAACAAACCCTCAATATGTTCTGATAGACTGAGGACTTGCACATGCTCTTTCCTGATGTGCCTCCTTAGGAATTTCTTCGAAAGGGCTGAAAGTACATGGCAGGAGAGGCACTAAAGGTGAAGAACTTCAAATTCTATAAAAAACGTATTGCTACAGTCGTTAAGCATTCACCAATGATCCATAGCAGTCAATAAGAGGAGTATTAGCTGCCCGTTCATATTGCTCACTGAAGAGTAAGTCTGGAGGAAACAACACAAGCATATGAGTGCCATTTTTGTTTGTGAGTGTATGTGCATGCACTAAAACACCATAATGTAAAAATCAATGTTTGTATGGAATGTCTTCAGCTGGACTACTGTAGTCTGAAAAGTAAATGAGTACAACAATAGGGGTACAGGAGATATACAGGTGAAGACAGACCAGTGTGATGATTCCTCTCAAAAAATAAACCAATAACCATCACAGTTGGTAGATGGTGAGTACTGGACTTTAGTGAAGCAGGCATGCCAGGTATTAACTTGTAACAGGAGTCTGGATGGTAACAGAACAAAATGACTTGAGGCACCATTTCCACATAAAAAGAGAGCCAGGTAGAAAATTCTTAAGTGAAAGGGGCAAACTCAAGCTAGCATTTGATGGCTATTGTAAGTACTACATAGCAACAGCCAGTGCCACGCAGAGCTTCATAAATATGTTTCTAAAATACCTTGGTGTTCAGAAGTACCTTCCACTGATTAACAAATGTTTGAAATACTGTTGGAAAAGGTTTTGGAATTAATTAGAAAAGTGAGAGTCCTACCAGGAAGCTTTCCGCTCTGAGAGCTGGATTCCTCTGTCTGTTAAGTAGCCTTTGCACCGGATGGAAGTTTTTTTTCCTGCTTTGGAGAGGATGGAGAAGATATATAGGATTACATAAGCAGAATAGGACACTGGGAACGGGAAGGAGAGAGGTCCATCGTTGGCACTGTGGTGTTGTGTGCAGGTTTCACCCTTGCTGTGAGATGAGAGGACCTGCTGAGAACATCCCGTTCTCCAGTATGATAGCTTTCACAGAGGTATTAACTCTCCACAGAGGAGGCGGTGTCACACATTTCGGTTTCCTCAGCATAATGCTTTGGTTTCTGGTAGGCCCGTACACTATTCCAAGAAAAATACCTTTTGCTAATACTCATTCTGTTCTGGCACCTGGCTTAAGCTGTTCTGGCAAAAAAGTAAGCTGGTATGAGCTGTATCACCACTAAGTGTTTTTGGTCAGACTGGTTTGACAATATTTCTAATCTTTCTTAAAAGAAGACCAAATATGGCTTTGCCAGTAGTTTGGAAAGCAGTCTCCAAGGAGAATGTGACTCAGTCGGAAATTGAGGTGGGCCCCAGAAGAAAATGTGATTCAAAGTTGGTTGAGTGTAAAAAAAGGCAAAAAAAGATAAGGCTTTATGAATGCATTGATTTGTAGTACAGCTTCTCCTATTAATTTCTTGTTTCCTGTGTCAGGCCAGGTCTATTGCTTCACTGCCTTCATGAAAGACTAAACACTCTCTTAAAAAGAAAAATTCTCACCATGATTCAGTTTGTTTTATTTTCCGTATCCCAAGGCACTATTTTCTAGGACTTTTAATGCCAGCATAAATCTTAGTAATTACATCAACTTTCTATGGAGTAAAACTTGTGTGAGCTGAAAATCAGCCACCCTGCCTAGTTTGGAAAATTTTTCATTGAGCTGCAGTTTTAGAAGCGTGGAAGAAATGTAAATTACAATGCATTATTTCATTCAAATTCAAACGTTTATTTTAATGCTTTCAGTTGTCTATTTTGCTATGAGCGGTGGGTCTGCTGAGGCATGGAGAGTATTTCTAAATCAAACTCAAACTCTGTGATGAATCTGCCCTTCTTTTGCACTCAGGGTTTTTTTGCTGGTTTGGTTTGGGGATTTTTTTCTCTTTTCTTTTTGGCAACATTTAATTTCTTAAAATTGGAAGCTGGATAGTTGATTACAGATGGTATTTGATACCTACGTGTTAGGCTTTAAGTGCTGGAGACAAAATATTCTATCCTTGCAGTCATGGGTTCATCTTGCTTTCTTCAGATGAAGATGAATTCTGCAGAATTCTGCAGCTTTGGTTGGAGGGTCTTCCTCAGGCAACTTGAGCTCTCATGGAATGAGAAATACTATTCAACTCACCATGCCTCAGGTATCATATCACGGCAACATCAAGGTCATTGAAAAAAAGTAGTACAAGGATAAAAAATTGAACGCAATGTACTGAATATAAGCCTTTCAAATCAGCTGGCTCGAAAGGGATGAAGTTACTGTAAAACTCCCAGGTTGTTTTTTTTTTAAGTCCAATTAGTAATTTATTACTTTTGCTATACATTCCTCTCCACATTCCTCTCCATGTTTCTTGCTTGAATATGATGAAAATTTGTCCTCAAGTATGGCAAAAAGGGTCATGTTAGAAAGAGCAAAGATTTGAGAAAACAATAAGCAATTGAAGGAAGTCCTCTAACTGCAGACAGTAAGTTGTTTATATAAATTTCTAAATCTGAAAATATAAGATCCTAGTGGTTAGCATTGACACCTATCCTGCTTTTTAAAAAACCCTTGATATTGACTATCAGCTTATGGTGGACCATCCCTTTTTCAAATAAACAATAGCACTGAATGAAAAATGCTTTCAAAAAGTCACTCTTCTTTGCACCTTTCTTCTTTGTTTCTTGTAAGAAATGACCCCGGTGCTTTTCTAGAGAAATTAAATGTTGGCTTTTGTGCCTTTTTTTTAATGTTTCTAGATGAAACTGAGGCACACATTGACTACGAAGATAACTTTCCTGATGACAGATCCATATCTGTTGTTGAGAATGAACGTGTGAACAGCAAAGAGGAAATTGAACAGAAGCAAGAACAGCTTTCCTTCAGTAAAATTTCCAAGGAAGGAAGAACTGGAAGTACCAAAGGTGTTACTCAGGACACAGACACTTCTGAAAAAGGAAGAAGGGCACCAACTGAGTCCCCTGTGTCACTCCTAAGCCAAAAAAACTTGTTTTGGTTTCCATCAGAAGCTTTCAGTAAGCCTGAATCAGAGAAAGAGATAGACGATTCCACTAAAGCACATTTTTCTGAAGGTGATAACCACATTGGAGTGAAGACAGCCTATGCTGAACCTGGTGCCAAAATGTTCTATGACAGCGAGGATTTCCCCATTGGACCAATTCTTGCAATTAATGATACAAAGGCAGAGATAGATGCAGTTGCCATTACTGATGAGTCGTGGTTAGATGGCTATCCAGTTACACAAGAAGTGGTAGAGGAGGATGAAGAGGAGGGGGATAAAATCGACGGTTCAATGGGAATAGAAGATGATGTTGTCCTAACAACTGACCAACCAAATCATGTTGAAGTAGGAAAATCAGACAATGGTAGCCCAGCTCCAGAGGAAGGCTTAACACAGATTGTGGCAGCAACAACGAGGATAGATGATGAAGTGGCCAAAGAGACACCAGTACCGCTTACGCCAGTGAGTGGTCTGGAGAACTTAGACGTGAGCAAAGGTTATAATGATGCAGTGTGGGACCACCCAACTACACCTCTGGAAACTGTGACTCTGGAGCCCGGTACAACAACGTTGTTTGACATAACCAGCTTAAAAATGTCCATGTCAGAAACCTCTGTTATGGTCAGCCCCTCCGATCACACTCCGTATGCAGAACCAAAAGAAACAACAGCCTATCCAGCACAAGTAGCAACCACCGCACCAGCTCCAGATACCATAACTGCCACATCATCCCAGGAATTAGCTGAGGAAGAAAATCTCACTCAGGGCCTTGAAGAAAAGTCCGTCCCCACTTCTGAGCCGTGTGCGGGAGAGGATTGTCCCAAGTCCAATAAAGGTGCTATCATAGCAGTAATTGTGATTCTTCTCTGCTTGTTACTGGTTGCAGCTGTATTGGCTGTGTGGTTTTTTAAAAAACGGCAGCAGAAAAATTCTGTCTATAAACTAAATGGAAGGTGCCAGCCTAGGCATCATTGCTACCACCACTACCACCACCAGCACATTGAAATGCAGAAAGTCTAACGAGGGGTCTTTTGGCAGAGATGCTAGAAATGAGAAGAAAAACATATTGATGCTAAAGGATCACATGACTCATGGATGCTAAAATCCATCAGTGCAGAAAGCAGAAGAAAAAAAGAATGCTAAAAGAACACTGACAACGAAAAAGATTTCATCCTTTTGAAATCGCAGTTTAGCATAGTTGACCTTTCAGAGCTAAAGAATCTGTATGGTTTTATCACAAGGGTCTTTTGGAGACATCAGTAGGACACAGTGTGCTTGGTAGTACATCTACAGTTTGTTCAGCTTTTACATTTTGCTCCTATTAATAATAAATTAATTGATTAATTTCTGTGTTTATCTGGTTATAATGTAATGGCAGGGCTGGTCAGGCCTTCTTGGTCTATTCTCAGTGGAAAAGGGAAAGAAGGAGGGAAGGAGGGGAGCAGGATGTTTTTGGAGCAACCACACATTTGGTGTTTGTTCCTTTTTTAGAACTTGCCCAAGTTGGTCAGGATAAACCACCGTAACAAATTATTACCTGACTGTCTTAAAAAGAAAAACTATTTGCTACCATACTTTAATGGATAGTATTGCAATGATTACTAAGGTAATGGTTGTGAATTTAACAAGCCACAAATATTGTACCATTATGCTATTTTTCCAGAAGGTGTTCTTTTAGCCTTAGTGAAGAAGTGCCATTCTTATATTAATCTTGTTATAGAAATCATGATGTCTCCCTGGAATTCAGAGAATACTGTAATTGCCAGTCTTCCTTAAATATCAGCAGGAGAGGAGTCAGAGCACCTTTGATTCCAGGTGTTATGATGAACAGCCTCCCATTACAGAGCCAAGCAGTGATGAAGCATGTTCCAGTGGAACCCTCATATAAAGTCGTCTGCTTTTCCGAACATGATACTGACTGACCAAGATACTGAATTTTAATTTGCAGCCAGTGGTACCTCTGGGAATTGAAGCCATGCGTAGTACTTGTGCCATATGAATTCTGTGGAAGGACTGATTTTCACCACTCTGCTCTTTCATCAGCTGCAGGGGTATGAGGTGGGTGTTGGTAATGGGTATCCATTTTGGATGCTGCTTATCGTGGTTTTAAAGATAAAGCAAACCTGGGAAAGAGAGAAATTGCATCCAGTTGATAAAATGCAAACACTTGGCTTTTAGACTGGGTGTTTGTGTCAAAACAGAGGCTGTTTCCAACAGCGTATTCCACTTCCAACAGCTCTGAAAATAAACGGGGAGAGAGGGGAGGATATTTTCTAGAATCCCTTAACACAGTTCGGGTGAGTTCAGTATGAAATACTCTTTCTTAACTTTCTGAATGAACAGGAGAAAGCTTGGCAACTGTGAATAATCTGCAGGTCAGAAATAAATTAATCTGCCACTCTATTGTACAGCCTTAGCCAAAACAGGCCAGTAATCCAGCATCAAAATATTGGAGTAAGAAAGGGTGACTGGGTGGAGTTCACCCATTTTCATGTTCTGCCTTGAGTCACAGTGGTAACCAACTCTATAACTCCATGGAAGGTAGACTTTATGAAATGGAGTGCAGAACTGGTCCCATCATACATACAGTCATCAGTCTCAGTGCTGGTGAGGAAAACAAAGACAAGGGCGATGCATTATCTTGGAGAATTTGACCTCAGAGTGGTAAGAGTTGAACCTAATTGCCTGGCAAGAGCCACAGCAAATAAAGGACAGAAACTGTACAGATCTGTAAATACTGTGTTCTCTGACATATGCATGAGTTTATGTTTTTAATGCATTCTAGACTATGAAATAACCTAGAATTTCTGTTGTAAACTATTTTTTTATGCAGTAATGTTTTAAAAAAACCAGTGGATTTCGCACTAAGCAACTTTATGGAGACTGTTAACTCAACTAAAACATACTGTCTGTAATCTCATGGAAATATGCTTAAAAATAAACACAGGAACATCCATTAAAAATATTGTTTAACTGAAAGGTGCAAGTATGTGTTACAGTTCTGTGTATCATCATTCAAAATGAAAAGTCAATACTATTTTGCTCAGGAACTGAACATGTGAAAATGAGACCCAAAATATAACTACAAACACAAATTGTTTGAGATTTAGAAATACTTGTTATTCATGAACCAGAAGAAAATGTACATTAACATAATGTTTTGGAGGTATTTAAATAAAAATCAAGTTACAGAAAAGAAGGGGAAAGTAATAACTTGTGTGTGTTCTTGTGTAAATCATCCAGTTTGCTCACGTTTATGGAGAAAAGATCTGTCCGTCACTTGGAAAATTCTTGTAGAAAACACTTCGATATTTAAAAAAATAGCTGAAAAGTGTTTATCTTAGGCTGCCAGCCCAGTTCTGCTTCAGAAGACCTTCTATCCACTTTTGCAGCAGCATCTGTTTGTACTCATGATCTTCACTTTACCAGAATGATTCAGGAAGTTTGGGAAACTGATAGATGGAGATAAATAGCCCATGAATGATACACTTGACAGACTTTCTTTGTGTGAGAAACTTGGCTAATCCAAGACAGTAGGGATGGCAAACAATAGATATAGTATAGTAAATACAAAATCTGAAGATTATAAAGCCAAAATACATTAGGGGATGAGTTACTTATTACAGGAATTAAGAACTGAAAGTGCCAGCCGTGGGTTGAAATTAGGAAAGGAAAAATGAAAGGGGAAATAACAGGAGTGATTTTATGATGGTGACATTCAGTCATTAAGAGATTGATCTGTTGCTCTGTGATAAAAGTCATGTATCATCCTCTTCTAGAGAAGCCCCATATTACAACAGGCTGGCCAGAATCAGCTCATTGGTGGTAAGACTTGAGATAAGATATCCCTTTCCCCTATTTCTCTATGTTAACAGCTACCTATTGCCTGGGCCCCACATTTCACATAGTTTATGTGCTGCTGCATCTGGGCAGAGTCCCCAAATTGCCAGCAGGCTGTGAAGTGACGCTGTAGGATGTAACATTGAAGCTCCTGGCAGCATTTGGGGGTTCAAGGCCTTGCAACCAAGAGGTGTTTGCTCCCCTGTGTACTGGGATCATGGATTTAAGGTGTTCGGTAAGTTCTCAGTCTGAAATCACCTCATTTGCTGGGCTCGTCCCTTCATTTGCCAGCTAGATGACATATGTGGTTTATTGCATTGTTCTGCCTTATTGCATGTACCTCAAAAGCTGTTATGTTGGGGATTTGTTGCCATGGGCACTAAAGTCAGCACAGAAGGATTATTTTCCTTCAGTGAAAATGATTTATGTTTGGGGGTTTTTTAACTCCAATAATTTATAATGCAAAATTAAAACATAATATGTAGCTGAGAAAGATCAGAAAATGTAGCTATGAATGACCACTTAAAAAATCAGTCATAACAAGAGATGATCAGATAATTGCAGGACTTCTGAAGCTATAGGGTTGCCACCAGTTCAAGATGATACATAAACATTTAATCCCTTTGCGGGTAAGTGAGAGTGAGAATGGGGCAAAGGCACAAAGATCCAGTTTTTTTCGTTACAGTTAGTAGTCACATAAAGTTGCACCTCTGACCTCCCTATTTCCACCTGAAAACAATCAAGCTCCATTATTTTGCAGAAGAATTAATCATGAAAACCCCACATTTGTTACTTCATGCAGCTTAAAAGGCCTACCCATGGGATACACCAAAGGGATGAGAAAGTTAAAAACAATCGAAGGAAACTCAGAAAGCCTTTTCTACAGAAAATGTTAGCATTTATAAACTTTAAAAAAATCATTATAAACTTAAAACTCTCTACAGAATTTAGTTGTCATATATCATTGGTACTCTAAGGAGAGAGAAGAGGGGAGGGAGGAGAGATGGATGTCTGAACTTGCTGAGTATTTCCTTGCCAAAAATAAATAAATAAATAGGCATCTATTTATTTTAATCTTTTTTCGTAGGCACTGAAGAGAACTTAAGTTACAAACCACTGATTTGCCAGGGGTGTGCAACCCAACTTACTTTGGCTATTTCTTACTTAACTTCTTTTTTGTATATAGCTTAAACTCTCCACACTAGGTCATTCAGGTCTTGAGTCACCAGAAAAAAGAAGTCGCTGTTTAAAGTATGGCAGATAACCAAAAGTTCAGACAGCTGCAATGAAGGATTAGTTGTGGGTTTTTCTCACTGCCTTGATACAAACTGCATCACAGCTCTATGTTCAAACATTATTAAATGGGAATGTTTTCTCTGGCACTGACTACTTCTCCCCACAGTTTAAGTATTGAATTTTTTTAACTGAAGTAGCTTTGGTTTACAGCTCACATTAGAACGTAAAAACATATTTCCATAGTAGCTGGCATATGCAGGCAACTGTTTATTCTCAGCACCAGCCATAATAAACACTTGTACTTTTATAATCCAGCAAATCTTTGTCTAATCACAACTTCGTTTTCAGAGCTGTAAAATTTGCATGCTATTTAAACCATTTTTCATGAAGGCTCTCTAGAAACTGAAAGATTTTTCTATATATCTGCTGCATTATCAATATAGATGAACAGGTCACTGTAAGGAACGTGGAGATACACAGTGGGCATTAATTGCTACAGTGTATTGAGAGAAATCTTTGTAAAGAAGGACATGCTATAGAATTTTCAGAGGAACAGCTTGTCTTTAATTCTACCTCAAACTTATTCTGGTAAGTATGAAGAAATGGCACTTCCTTGGTTGGACAGGCTTTCCAGGTGAATTGAGAACAGCATCCAACTAATTTTTGGGTTTACATTTAGCATTCCAAAGCAGTAAAGCTCCGGAAAATTGAGCAATTTGAATTCGCTTTTGGCTCATACCCTGTCAGCAGAAGCAATGAAAGTCTGCTTGCAGAATTGCTACGCTGAATCAAAGGGCCCAGCAGGACATTTGAATTCCTGTTGAACTTGCCAGAACTGATCATTCTAAAAGCATTTGTTTTTCATAGTTGACTTTATTGGCTATTGGAATTGTTGAGACACAGAAATATGGAGTCTGTGGTGCTGTTTTATGGGAAGAGAATTAAACTTTGAGGAGATACATCACTACCACCTTTATTCCCCTTTTAACAAATGTTGATATCTATGAGGGTGAATTAGCAAGAAGCATGAGGAATTACTAGCAGTAAGAGCACATATTAATTTGAAAAAATTACATACTGAGCACAGTCTGTCAGATACACCAATTTCCAGCCTATGAATCTCTTCCCTTGCCCAAGCTTCGGTTGCTGCCTAAGAAAGGTTGTCCTGACAGCGAGCAGATGTGTTTTTCACATAACCAAATTTCCATTTCAGTGCACCTGCATTTGTGACTCAGTTCAACCTTCAGCTGTCAAGCGGTTCCTCATCATGCAGGACTCCTTCCAACAAAAGATCAAGCACAGGATTTGTGTTGCATGTAGATCTTTGTGCTAACCATCTGCCAGAAGATGGACTTCACCCACCGTTTACCTGTAAGTGGTGACTAAACGAAATGTCCAGAATTATTGCAGACTTGCTTGTGGACAGCAACTCACAACTGCAAAAATTTGGGGTGGAAGAAAGGGAGGCAAGAACCATATTCCTGCAGCCTCTCAAGAAGAGCTGGCAGGATCAGAAAAGGAGACGAAAAGACTAATTTATTGGAGTCACATGTAAATTCTGGCATTTAACAACAGCAGCAGCAAAAGAAAAATCAGTTAAAAAGAACCTGAGAATGCTGAAAAAAGCCACAATAAATACTAAAGAATTGGAAGAGGAGCTATTCCTCATTAGAAAAGAACAGGGGTTTGAGGGGTACTCATAATTATTAAGATTGAACTGGCTTGGAACCATATGTAGTGGAAATTAAGAAAGCCAGAAAAAATCCGCAGGCATTTGAACAAAATGAAAAAGGGATCACAGGAGGCTGCAAAAGTATCAGTTGCCTCCTCAAGTTAAATGGAACAGTAAAGGACATCAGACATACTTAATGCAGGTTTAAGAAAAATAAATCATTGGCTAATGGACATTTTAGTAAATCATGCAAACTCCATCTGAGGAGGCACAATGGCAGGAGATTTTAGCTGAGGAAATGACTGAATGTGAAAAGGGATCAGCTAAGGAAGCCTTAAAGGCAGAATCACAAGCTTACCAGAAAATTGATAATACCCGAGAGACTTGCAATGGTTGAATAACTGTTTGATGAAGAGGAAAAATGAGCGTTTGTAGGTGCTAAATGTATCCCCAGCGTAACTCATTGAAGTCAAATAAATCATGAAAACAGGTTAACTCCAGTACTCAGTGTTTCACTGGTGGAATGAAAATATTACAAAATTTTACCACACATTTTGTTCTTAAAAAAAAATCATAGCAATCTCTGACAATTAGTACTGGAGAGGGGAAGGGAGTTCTTTAACTGGAAAGAAAGAATTCTGGGTGGCAAACCAAAGAGACCCTGGGACTGGTTTCCTATCATTTCATACCTACATGCTTGCTTCACCAACAGGCACAATCTGATTAGAAGATTTATCATAGAATCATAGCAATACGAAAAAAAATTTAAAATGTCAAAAAAAGAAGGCAATGTAAATGGTTACATCTACCCCAAACAAGCTCCATGCCTTTTAATAGTAGCATTTCTGGATTGAAAAGCTAGAGTATCAAAGATGAAGCTATTTAGGTATATGATGATCTTAACATCAGTGGTGGAGTTCCTGAGGAGGACATCGGCCATTCTCCTGTGCAGGCTGGAAATCAGAAGGAAAAGAGGCCTCCAGAGCAGTAACCCCTCCCTTGATCATACACACCTCTCCAGCAAAAGAATACTAAGGACAAACTGGAGAAGCTACCTCAGCTGGGTATTATAATGCATATTTCATGGCAAAGTAAGTGATGTTTTACAATCAATTACTTCCAGGTTTTAAAAGCCAAGTTAAATTCTTACATAAAATTACAATAAATGAAGTGCTGATATTGTGTGGAGCAAAAAGCATAAGGAAATCTGATACACCTTCTGTATGTTCAAGGCAAAAAGCAAGCCAGATTCTGACCTTGTTACCAAAACTGGAGCTGGGTAAATCTCCTAAAAGTTAAAAGGCTCTTGACAAAACTTTTATTTTGAGAATACAATGGTCTGCCCATTGACTTCGGTGGGTATGTCTTGATTTATACTAAAGAGACTAAAAACCCAATCTGATCTTTCAAACATCTTTCACACACAACTTAAACATTTTAAAATGCTTCCCTGCTGTCACAGGCAAGAAGACATTTAAACCCAAGCCTGTGGATTCCCATTCTTGTTCCCTGGAGACACTCAATACCGTAAACACTACTTCTACATCAAACCTAAGTGAAAAACCTTGAGCAGATTTTGGTTTTGCAATTCACATCCATTCAGCTGAATTAGGGTTGAGTCATAAAGACACTGAATGCTCTTGTCTCTCCTTGATATAAGTGAGATGAAACCACCTGCAGGACTCGATCCTTAAAAATTAAAGAAGAAAGCAAAGAATGAAATCCTGGATCCTCCTTTGAAGTCAATATGATTTCTGCTCTTCAGTAGTGTTGTGCTCTGATTCATTGTTCATCTCTAACATAGTATTTTTTAGGACTTCAAAGCAGGTCTATATAGGACTCTGCTGTATAGTTAATAAAAATGTCAGGAATTCACATGACAATGTTTTTCATGATTCCATTTAAAACTGCTTCAGTGTCCACTTGTAATGACTTCTGGATGAAAATTATGCAAATAGCCCCACCAGACTGAAAAAAGCATGCAAACTGTTTTCTACAGAAGAGAATACCAAATATACACATTGGCCATCATTATTTTATACAAGATTGGCCGCACGACACACAGGAACCACAAGTCATATCAACAGAACGAGTAAGACTTTCTAAGAAGAAGGAATTACTTATTATTTAGTTTTAAGTGACCTCAGTTTCACATCATGTAATTTAATTTGTAAGAAAGATCAATGCTGCTTACAGAATTCTTTAAGTAATTTTTAAAGATCACTAGTTGTGCTTTGTTAATCATCTTACTTTAGATATTTAAATGTAACTTAACACCTTTCAGGTGCATTGGGATTCAGTATCACTTTATTCACAGAAAAAAAGACACATATAAATAACACAATACATATCTCAGAAAGTCTAGAGGAACTGCTATATCTTCCGTGGTTCGTAACCTCACAAAAGTTCTTCGGACCTCAGCTGTACTGTTATAACAGTAGAACAGCAGTGAAATGAGGAACCTTAGTGTTAGTCCAGAAAACACAAATAGTCTGCTTCTTCATGTTTGTGTAAAGGAAAGAAAGCTCAAGAGGAAAACCCATAGGCACCAATTCTATAAATGCACAAGGAAAAGCCATGCTCACAGAAGATTCAGTGCAGCATGGAGGTGATCTTTCAGGAGTGGACTTTGTGACACAAGGTGGAGCTTAAGGAGCAGCTTTGAGGTATATCTAACCAGAACTACAGGTGACCAAAAAAAAAAACCAGTAGGCAGCAATGGGAGTCTTCACTTCTGTAAAATACTTCATAGTGATTTCGCTCATCAGGATTCCTGCTTTTCCTCTGCTTCTAACAACTCATCAAGGAATTCCACCACTTCACCCTAGAAAGGATTAAATTTAACAGAAACAAGTTAACCTTGCACTGAGAAATCGGTGTAAAATTTTAACCATTTTAATGAAAACATAATCTGCAGTAATAGGTGTCTAAATATTTTTAACACCCTTCATACAGAAGGTAGCACAAGCCTATAGAATACCAGTAAACGGCCCCTATGGGATATAGCATAAAAACTTGCAGTGACACACAGACCTTACAAGAAGGAAATGCTACACTTTACAGTAAATTCTCTTGTACTTTTTCAGGAAATTCTCAAACTTAAAAAGTAGAGGCATAAATGTTAAACTAGGAAATTGTTAATATACCATAAAACATTAAAGAATTCTAGAAAGCTTCAAAATTCAAGGCAGATGTGTTTTGTAGAACCATGACACTGACTTTGCATCTCTCTGCTCTAACTATTCATGTCCTCTGTTACATCCTTCAACACATACCACCTCCATTCTTCCATTTTCTACCACAGATCTTCACAAGCCATGCTTTAACGCATCAAAAATGTAAAGAACCATAGATACTAGAATGTTTTCCATACTGGAAACAAATACGTTTGGTTTAGATTCAGACCAGAAAATATTGTATTTTCAAGCTCCCCTCTGCTAATACAGGGTACCAACATAACACAACAATCCAACCTGATCTAAACTACTCCTAACGCTGTTATGTATCATATACGATAGTCAAGTATCTTCCTGCCTAAGTACTTTGGGATGACACAGCCCCACCAGTTGGAATTTACTGCTTTGTCAACCAAGCTCTACAGTAACTAGGCTAAAACCAGCTCAGCCCAAGGTAACACCTTCAGTAGGGAAAAGTAAGTAGCTAACAGCAAATGTGCAGTGCAGCAGCACCTGAGCCTACTCAAAACTGACTGTAGCAGCCCATCTTCCGGCACCCTCAGAAACACCAGCACTTGCTGGTTCGCCTTCCATGCACAGTTCAGCCACAACACTGCCTGAGATGGGAGACTGCGGGAATGCCTGTGTGTATTTTCACTTTGTGATACAACTGAAATACAGAGCTGTAAGAGAGATGTGGATGCTTGAAGAGGGATGTGGATACTCAGTGTTACATTTCCAACCTTCTATTCTAGTAATTACAACGTTCTGTTAAACCGTTTTAAATTAACTGTGTGTTTTTAAACGCTTTTCCGTCCTTCCTTTCTCGACATAAACCTATGTTCCAAAAAGCTCTTAAGATATCATTTAGGCTTTTTCCAAAACAAACTGTCACTTTTTGATAGAAAAATATCCTGCTGGAAATTCTGATCAGCTCTTACTCACTCTCATGTTCAAAATAATGAGAATTTATTACAGTTATGTTGAAAGCAAGTTATCCTTGTTTGGATGCTCATTCTCCCTCTTTCCTTCACTCTCCATTCCAAGTCTTTGTGAGCTGTATCACGCTTCTGAATCTGATCAATGAAGGCTGCAAACAGTATTTTCTAATCCTAATTAAATTTTAAGCACATTTTTGTCTAGAAAGACAGCATCTTCCAGACACATGCAATTTGAGACCCAAAATTTTACAGTTTTCTATTCTGGTAAGGAAAGGGCATTAAAACCTCTGTCAGTGAAAAGAATCAGAGGAAACAGAGAATTTTTGTCTATTTTGAATACAGCAATTGTAGTATAGATAGAGTGATTAAAACCACGAACATCACATTTTTCAGAAGAGTGATTAACAAGGAGAGAAACAGTGAGAACCAAGCAAACAAAAATAAAAGCAGGAGGAAAACTGGCTGAAATAACTGCTGCTCTTGTTCCCTGCTTCACAGTTCCATCTTAAAAGAGTGTTGAGATTTAGCAGCTATGATTTAGCAAATCCTGAAGGACTGCGATTTATTTTGCTTTGAATTTGTTCAAAACATTGAAGTATCCAATTCAATAAAAAAAATAGAAAAAATGCCTATGCTTTCATATTCTCTATTTGTCTTCCTGGTTGCAGAAAAATCTGGCAATTGGAAAACAGGAATTCAACATTTCTGCACGTTTTCCTTTGTTAGAAGTGTTTTGATTGCCTAAGGAGCCCAATCATGGGTGGAACTGAATTCCACTTCACAAATGCACATGAAGAAACCAGTCACTAGGTCCAACAGACACTATGCAAGCAGTCGAGAGATACAGAAACAGAGGCCCAGAGGACTTAAAGTCTTCTAACAAAGCTCCTAAAACTGTGGGCATAAGCTTTTGGGTGCCTCTTGAAGGGCTACAGACAGGCAAGTCCTGTTAACTCTGAGAAGAGTTATGAGACTGGGGATACAGGTGTCTACTACAGGGGTCCCAGAACTAATTCAAACCGATTCTTTCACAACTCACAATCACAGTTTAATGAAACAGATACTAAATAGGAATTCTCTTCTTGGGTCTACCTGCAAAGACAACTCCCAAAGGTAAGAGTCTAGGAGAAGAAGGGTGAAAGGCATAAGCATCTGATGGATGACCCAGAACTAAGAATCAGGAAGGTATGGGGATTTCAATATTGTACCTTTGGTAATTCAATCATATGGGAATTAAATTCATATTATTGTCAAGCTTATCAGTAAAGTAGGGTATTTCAGAAGACACAGATTCAGACAAAATTCAGATTTTTTTCTTCTAGTATGTTTTTAAATCCAGAAACACGTAAGAAGCCCAAGTTTTAAATGGAAAAGGATGTTTGAAAGCAACAGTATTTGAAATAAATGTGACTGAAATCTCCAGTGCCTGAAATTTATCTCTGAAGGAAGGTATGACTGAGAAGTACTGGGGAGTAAGAGAGGCTGAAATACGGCAAAAAACATAAAAACAGTTGCTGAAACAATACATATGCAGAACATATGCTGTGATACAACAGAACAATTGCCTGGATGTTGGTTATTTTTGAAAAGTTAAAAATCTCCACATTACAGTTAAAGACAAACAAAACTCGTAGTTAAAATATTTTTGCTTGCACCTTCATGGTCAGAATGTAAAACTTTTGCAGGTCACCTATATTGTGGTTAACAGCCTGATGAAAAGGAGATAATGCTACATCAAAAAAAACTGATCACACTGTCACATTAGCAGCTATGACCAGATTGATCACTGTCCTTGCCTCATTAGCACTTACTTGACACCGCATCAGGTATTTTGCACAACTGAAGTCAGCAAATATTTCACAGGTGTTCATTCCAGGGAAAAAGTCTCCTGCCTACTGATATCTAATAACTTTGTGCTGGCCTGCAGATCTAGAGTCTGAAAATGGCCCTCTGATTCAATTTAGGCATTTGGTGCGACAGAGTTCCTCCTGTTACCTGGTGCACTCTTTGGCTCCTACTTACCTTTATGGGAAGGACAGCAAATTTAACATGTGAAGTCAGCTGCAAACCCATAATTCTTTCTGCTGCCAGCTACTAGAGGGGACAACAGCCACCCAGCTGTAATGCATGTTACATAAACATGCTGCTGAGACACAGTGCTGATGTAAATCAGAGTTGAGCAATGTATGGCCCACAGCATCATGTAGCTGTCTGGCTGGTAGCTCGTAAATCAGTACACGAAGGCTGACTAAGCTTGGGAAAGAGAAAAGTTTGCTGCCAGACCAGCACATGACTGATAATTAGGCAGCCAATAACTGCACACGTGGGCTGCTTGGTTAGCCTCAGTGAAGAGCATCCTCATTAGCAAGTCGGCCCTCAGTCCACAGTCACTGCCTCCTGGTTGGTGCTGGAGATCAGGTACGTGCCTGCAGGTACAACAGCTTTGCCAGCACCCCATGACCTCCCTCCCAGTGCTACCAACTTCTTCCCTCTCCCAATTCAGGGACAGGCAGCGGAAAGTGGGAGTGACAGCAAGGATGTATGGGAAAAGATGGGACAGGTATAGCCTGAAATATGAGAGGCATTATTTTGAACAACAGCAGGGGAATGCTCCCTCGCTGGACTGAGTGGTAGAAAGAATCAGAGTAGCTAATATGATCAACTGGGGGACTGTCAGATGTGCAAACTGAGCACCCTTGGTTTAGATTAACAACTGAACAGAGGCACAAACAGAAAGAACAAGTTTTGTTACACAGTTAAGTAATTCAAGAAGGCTTCACAAAGGGTATGTGAGAAGGTGGATTATACTAAAAAAAAATAATTTTAAAACAGAGCTCTTGGACAATTCTGAAGAAGCTAACCCCAGCTAGTGAGACTGGTGCACTATTATAAGTGATGCTGGAGTGTTTGAAAAAATAAGTCCTAAAAAGGAGAAAAATGCAGAACTCCTCACTTACTACTGCAAGCTGAATGTCCAAGACCAAGGTACACATTAGGCCAGGGATTGTTCCTGACCCTGCCTTATGCAATATTAAGTGCTGCATTCACACACACAAAACACAGGCTCTTAGAAGAAACGTATGTACTTTGGAGACTTCTTAGACAGCTATTAAAACAAACAGCAAAGAGAAAAAGCTACCAATACATGGCTCAGTTATGGGCCACTTGAGACTGATGGTCCAGCACCAACTTTTCTTTCAACAGCAGCGTTTAAAAATAGTAGCAACTGGTAGCAGTTGTTCTGCTCACTGACAGAGCCAGACACTTTGCCTTTGGTTGCTAAGATTAAGCATTGCCTTCTGCATAGTAAATATTAATCAACTCATTGGTCCTTGCCTCCATCTACAATCTGTTCTGTCCTTTCTCAGTGTTGACTGGAAAAGTTCTGGAAAAATAGTTTTCTTGCAATAACCCATACTTTATCTGCAGATCTGCTGATGCCTGTTTCTATAGGGATTCCATATGCATTGCGGTGGGATAGACTTCTTCAGGAAAGCAACAGAGTATATTAAAAAAATAGTGTTCTAGAATGAGTTAAGACTTACAGAAAAATATTATTATCGACATGTTTTCATGTGTGATTATCACTGAATGAATAAGAAACAGCCTTTATCCTAACTCACCCAACAAACTGAGACTTAAGAGATAGTACACATAGCAGGAACTGGCCAGATCTTTGTTTCCTTATAATCTATGACCTAGAAAAAAAAAACCCTATGAAATGTCTCCTTGCTGTCTTTCACAGTGAAAATTTAGATTTTGGTAAAGTTCTAAGATCATAATGACTGGCAACATTTTCGACAGTGACAGTAAAAGATCTGATTCCCTTACGCACTGTGTGCAGGTTTCAAGGTTGTGGTAACGGGAGGGGTTGCAGGGGTGGCCTCTGTGAGGAGAGGTGAAGGCTTCCCCATAACTAATGTGTAACTGCGCTGTAACTGTCCCAGTAACTAATCTGAGTAACTAATGGAAGTAGCAACAACAAGTTAGGTTCATGAAAAACAGCAGATTTTGTACAAGGATGAATAACCATCTTGCAAAAGAGAAGACAAAGGTTTGATATCTCTTACTGTGGAGGATGGGGGCCTGAGAGAGCCTGCAAGTGCTGTGGGCCTGAGAGAGCCTGCAAGTGCACAGCACACAGCCCACTGGTCAACGATGTTTTAGGGGGGAGCGATATTATTTTGGGATAACAGTAAGGCATGTGTCAATGGGTGGCTCAGCCTGAAAGGTTTATTCAGCCTTTGACCAAGAAAATGTTCCTTGATTTAACCTTCCGTTAAAACACACAAGTTCACTGCAACCACCTCAAAGCCCTCCTGGATCCTCCATGAGCAGTACAGACCAGGCTGAACATTCCTTGCATTCTAGCAGGGGAAAAAAAAAATTCCTCGTTCTTTGTGCAGAAAAATTATTTGGCCCTTAACTTGTTTATTTTTCAGATACTTAGTCCACAGTGTGACCCACTATCACATGCTTTTAGGGTTTTTTTTTTAATATTAAAAGAGCTAAGTCGTTCTTCGTATATTAACTTCTTTTCTCAAATATTTTTCCATTTAATTTTTTAAGGATATATTCTGAACATGTAACTGTTCTCTTCTCATACACTATGGGAGATTGCACTACACTGCAGTTATTACAATAGCATTTTACAGTAATCCAATAAATGTGCTTTCCTCATAACTTTTTTATAATCCCTATAAAACATGAGTCAACCCAGTTTCACAGAAACTTAAACACTGCTCCCATTGCACTGAAGCCTTCTAGTGGCTTTGTTTCTGAGCTCTGCTTAAGCTCTCTTGGTTGCTTTATTCTGCACAATGAAGCTCAAGTAAATCTGGGCAGGTAAAAATTTCTTCTAATATCAGTACCTCCAACTTGGCTACTGCCATTTAAGCCCTACCATCCTTGCAAGCTCCCACGGCAGGTGGTCAAATGGAAGGAGGAACATCTTTGACCAAGATGCATACCTTAGTAAAGAAGCAAGAGGGGAAAGCAGGAAGCTTCTGGAGAGCAAGCCACATGGACAGTATTTCCACTAGGAAATGATGATTATGATGATCATGAAAAGGTCTTTTCTTTCTTCTTTAAAGAAATGTAGGTTGAACGGGGATCATAACAATGGAAACCAGCTGCCAGCTCTCCCTGAAACAGCTGCCACCAGCTCTTCTGAGTGTAGCGGTGCTGTAGCAGCTATGTCGGTCTGAGGTCACAGGCAGGGCAGGGTTTACAAGTCTGCATTTACAACTTGCGTTTATGAGCAGACTTGTATAAATTCATTTGAACATATGCAAAAAATGACTTAAGAAAGCTGAAAATACATTGTCAGCAATTCCTGAACAGAAAGATAGGCTGAATTCAGTAGCCCACTGGGCCCTCGGGTTTTGATGGTATTCCATATGTTGGTTGGAAATGAGTGCAGGAAGATGTGCCAGGGGAGGTTTAGGTTGGCTGTTAGGAAAAGGTTCTTCACCCAGAGCGTGGTGGAGTACTGGAACAGCTTCCCAAGGAAGCAGTCATGATGCTAAGGTTGACAACATTGAAGCAGCATTTGGACAATGCCCTCAGACACACGGTGTGAATGCTGTGGTTGTCCTACACAGGGGCAGGCATTGGACTCGATGATCCCTGTGGCTCCCTTCCGGATCAGGTCATTCTATGATTCTACGTTTCTATGTTCTCTTTTTATTAGTCATGTTATTTCAATACCTATTCTCCTTTGCATCACACTTAGGAATGGAGCATTTGAATTTCAGCTACTGTACAAAAGGACACACAGATCATATACAAATAAAAAGAACGAGATGTCAAAAAATGTATCAAATGCACCAATAGTTTTTCACCCACTGATTATGCACTGAAAGAAAAATCACATTGTGGAATCATCCTAGCCAAATACTTGTGGTTCTTATGTAATTTAGAACAGTTAAGTAGCTATCCCTGAAAAAAAATTCCTCCAGCACAGATGTTACAGGCCAGAAACATGTCTCATACAATTAGTGTAGTGCTGAGGTTATATCTACACTGGCTGAGTATCTGGCTCTTAACAGCATTTCAGTTTGCCATTTAAAGCTGTGCAATGCTGGGAGTTGTATCTAATATAGCCTTTATGCATTACACGTCTGAACAGAAATAAAAAAGCTTGACTATCCATGGCAAACTAAGATGACAACACTGTGTAATGTTCTTTTAACCTCACTGTGGAAAACTGTAAGGATATTTAATAATAATTACTTTTAAGAAAAAGTAATTTGTAGCTAGTTGGCACTAATATTCTCTGTCACCTCTACTGTGTTAAATGTTTGAACGAGAGTTTTCATTTCCTCATGGAAAACATTAATAAAGGAACATGAACAGGACAGTATTTCTTGTAGCCACATATGCAAAGATCATTACTGCATGTTCCAGCCTCTGCAATTACTGCAACGTATTACTGGAAGAAGCTCCATGTTCTCACTCGCTTTGCTAATGGGATTTAAAAAGACACTTGGATGATCTGGGATATGGGAGCACTGAGAAGTCTGAATAAAGTGAGATTCTCCACTTGGGAATAAAGACATATTCATATAGGAAGAGATCCTTTCGCCACATCAATCCTTTTGCTCCACTCAAGAAAGAAGAACAATTTTTTTCTGCAGATTACTTTATGGTCTTGTTGGCCCACAAGCAACTTTACGGACAGCAAACATGGACCACCGAAACTCACAGAAGCTATGGCATATGGCCCAAGAAGCACATGGTTTAAATAAATAGGGTGCACTAAAAAGAGAGGTTGCCTTCATCCTTAACAATTTTTAATAAAGCTTTTACTGTAACACCTTATCTGGGTTTTCAGCATTCCTATGGAATAAACTTTTCTATCCATGCCAGGAGAAATATTAAAAAAAAAATTCCACTTACACTACCAGGTCCTGCCCATATAGCAGAAACTGCAAGGTAGTGATTTTACCTTCGTGCTATTCCTGCTCTGTCTGGACTCCCTGGAAGCCTCCTGCAGCCAAAGACAAGCTCTGGTAGCCAGGGATTTACGAGTTCACTACCAAAAGCTAGAGCCAAGCCAGAAGCATGGACAACCTCCATCCCTCCCAGGTTCTTCAGCTCTAATAAGGGCGGGCACAGAAACCCTTCCACTTTTCCCTGGGACAGGAGAATGATAGCTTCCTAATATGATGACAGTGTGCGGTAGGGATAACTGTGGCATGGCCAGGCCAAGTAATTTTGGTTGTTTAGCCCAAACACGCAATCCAGTGTAATATGACTTCCTTGAAGCTTCCCCAAAAGTTTAACTGATATTTCAACTGTACTCCCCTCCTGCAGATTGCAAGGTCATTTATAATTGCACTGGTAAAACAGGCTATGGGAATGAATGCCAGCAAATGAACGCTTGTTTATTCCATATACAGTGCTTGAGGCTGGAGATTGTTTTAATAATCCCTTCTTACAACAACATATGCGGAAAGTCCTCACAATGGACTGCTTCTATCCTTGCTTAATTACTCATCCCTGTGTTTTGAAGCACCAGATGTGAAAGAAGGAAAAAAATTATAAATTAAGTCTATGTCTAACATAAGAAAATATTATGAGTAAAGCACAAACCAACTAGGGAATACAAAAAAGTGCTCAAGTATTTCACATCCTGATGAAAATCCATGCAGACTAGTCCTCAACTAAGCTTAACCTTATAACAAACTTGTTAAACTGTCTTTCAAAGAGTTTTATCACAATGCAAAGTCTTCCTAAAGTCTGATAACCTTGCAATGGAATTTTACGTATAGAGTTTTCAGCATAGACATGTTATTACGTCTCCACTATAAAATATTACGTCTCCCTATGTGCTGGATAATTGCAAAATTGATTTTATTTTTTAACATAAGCAATTTTTCTCTATTCTAACTAAAAAAGATCTCAGCAGTGCTCATTACAAGTAATGCCATAACTGGACACAGCTCTTTGCCAATGCCAGTAATGAACTATTCTGTCATTTGAAAATTTTTTAAACCTTTAAATTAAAGGTTCCAAAAAAAAAGCAAAACAAAAGGCAATCCAAAGCCTCCATGATTTATACTTTAATTTCAGCTGTGGGAGACAAAGAAATGCCCTTTCAACGATTCAGCTGCGTTTCTTGCACTAAAAAAATCTACTTTATGGATTTCCAGTGTAATAGTAGTCATTATATGCTATTTGGCCATGAATTCCAATCATTTAAGAAGCAAGACTGAGTAACCAAAATGTTACTGTGCAGAAAAAAAAAAGAGATAACAAGACATCCTTTCGACAAAAATTACATTTTAGGTGGCTACTTCTGAACAAGGATCTTTAAATATAATTTAAACAATATTTCAGAAAAAAAACCCAAAACAAACAGAAAAATATTTTGTTTAAATATACATACTACTCCTCTGCCCCCTGGTGTTAGAGCTTGCAAAATGGATTTTCTGCTAAGAACATTCTACTTACCCTTGTGTTAATATTGCCCCATATTTTTTTAAATAGCACGATGTTGTTTGGGTTTGTTTCTTATCTTTCATTTACAGAAGATAAAATTATGATAAATTGGTCATAGTTATGAGAAAATTTTCCTATCTTAGCTAAACCCTGGAATTCTACGTATGCATCACAATCACTTTAATGTGATTGTTGGGTTTTTTTGACCATGATTTCCTTTCTAGACAACTCACCTCATCATCATCCATCAGATGTTCCTTCGCGAATTCATACATTTCCAACTGGAGTGTGGTTATGTTGTGGTATCGAACTGCCTCCTATCAATCAAAAAATAAAATTCCTAAGTTACTTTAGGGTAGCAAGACAGGGGAGTGTCATCATATGTCACCTGAAACTATTCCAATGAAATCAGAGCCAGATTTAGTAGAACGTAGATCCCAGGGGGAGTTAAAATGCTTGAGAAAGGGAACAGCAGAACAACAAGCAGCATATCCAATGTCTTCTGAGGATCTCTCTAAGCACAGGCTCCATCGGTGTGAGAAGAACAAAGCACTCCCCTCTTTCTCATATTTCAAAGCATTGGCGAGTCTGCGAATAAGGAATGAGCCTGCCAGAGCCGAGCAGCAGCCTGCGCCTGCATTCCAGTGGGCTTTGGACATGAGAAAGCCTCTGTCTCCCTGTGCGCTGGCGCATGGCAGCAGGCAGTTCTGAGAAAAAGAGACACTAAGCTATCTTGCATGATAATGACTCACTACCCCCTGAGTATGGAGTAGGGAAATTTTGCCTGGTCACCCACCTGTCTCTCCTCACTTCCCTGGCTGTTGGCCTGGACAGCACAACTTAGTTCAAGTACTTACTCTCATATTTGTGAACGCCAAAAGTAATCAATGTTGATTATCCTGTTTCACTCTTTCTGGGGAAAAAATCAGGAGATTTCCTCTTTCACAAAACCATCTAAAGATTAGTTCCAGAGCCAAATGCTGCTGTCACCCCATTTCACTTTGTGGAAATAAACTAGAGGCATTATGGTTTTCATGGCAAGTAATAAGGACAGCAAGCAACTTACGTTCAGAGTTACATTGATCAAAGCACAAGTAAACACAGCTGTGTGCATATAATATTTTATATTTAAAAAATTAAATTATCTGTAGTCTCCAGCTCCTGAGAAATCATCAATGAGACATTCAGAACTAATGTGTAGGGTCCTTGTTCTGTCCGCTCCACACACGTATGCCAAATCTGTCTGTGGTTTGCAGCTTTATAATGCTGTTACACCTCACTCCCACCACCACCAAACATTGTCTCCAATATGGCTATAAAGCACAGTTCTATTCCCAAAAGCAGTGACAAAGGAGTGTTCCCTTTCTCCTGTGAGCTCAGATTCACTGCTGCTGCCCAAAAGAACCAAATGCATTTTTGCTATTGTTTGCCTCAGTTGGCCCTGCAGGGCAGGCTTGGGTTTTTAGCGTGGAGATGAGGTGTGTTGCATATAACTCAACAGCTGTCCACAACCAAAAAACACTTAACTCAAATGGAGGAGTATTTTTGACTTGAGCTGGATGGAAAAGAGGAAGGAAAATATAATGATCAAATCAGTGCAACTGATAAGGTGCATACATGAACGGGTCTGCAGTGGTGCTACAGATAAAGCCACTCAGCTAAGCACTACATACATGCACTGAGCTTAATGCAGCATTAAAAATCAAGAGAGATGCCTTTGGGCCAGTACAGGTCTCGGTGACTGAGATGTCTGAAGAAGCAAAATGAGGAAGGCAACGTGGTTACCCTGTGGGGTGTCTGCTGTTGCTTCGGTTAGGTTGACTTTAATGGCTCTCCACAGGGAATTCATGCCACAAGAGGAAGAGGAGGCACTATATTTAATTAACGGAACGTGTATTCCTAATAACTAACCACTCGTAGAGCACGTATCACTGATGCCTAAGGAATCACTCAGGTGTCATGAAGTAGTTAATTCTGCATTAAATAAATCCTGGTAACATGAAACAAATTGACTGTCAGAGTCCAGGCTGCAGGACTCCAGAAATACAACAAAAATGCTTTTATATTTCAAATTTCCTTGTGGAAATTTAAGAACAACATAGAAATACATATTTAGAGTCACTTGTCAAAGTCAGATTACAATCATTGCTGGATGGACTGATGTTTACTGTGGGTTTTTTGCAGCAAACATTCTAATGGAGGTAATTAGATGCACTATGGTTGTGAGCCTTTTCCCATCATCATCCACTCAACCATGTTCTAAATTGAGTAACTGGAAAGTGGGTTTAGCTAGGGTTATCATATCTGAACACATTTCAATGCACACAGAACCTCAAATAACAAGCAGGTAGGCAACTACACATTGACAAATAATAAGGCGACTGACAAAAGCCTGAATGTCACTGAAGTGATCGTTCATCGGGAGATTTCAGAGGCCAGGTGCTTTGTTTACTGAGATGGACAAAGATATAAATAAACATCAGTGGCAGAGAAGTACCAGAATTTACTTGTCATCATATCATAAATCATATATCATATGATATATGATATATGATGTATCATGTATCATATCATATGCTATTGTACTATTTTTCAACACAAAGGGAGGAATTATAATGACATTCACTGCCTACATCACATAGTACATCTCTGTACAACTTTCTGTATGGTGTTAATAAAACAATACCCGTTTTAATTCCAAAACCAGTAGATAACCCCATTTTCACAACCTCCAACCCAGTGAGTTTCAGTAAAATATCTGAATTTGCTTAGTATACATTATAAGTAATTCACATACCGATCTGGGCTGAAAATCCTCTTCTTTAAGTCCCCATTTGTCTTTGTGGTACTGATAATATACCATGTTCTGTTTCATTACTTCATCTTTCTGGTCAAACAGAAGGTAACTAGCAGCACAAGAAGCTGCATTCTTCATGTCATTCACTAAATAATAAACACAGAAAAAATATCCAGATAAGGTAAATAAACAAATTCTTATTACTTTCTAAGCTTTGAAAAACTCAGATGGAAAGAGGACTCATTTTCTACCTCCCAAACAGCTGTGCAGAAAAAAAATTGCTTCTCAGAAAGGTTATGCTGGTTTTGTGTTCTGAAACAGGTAAGGCCATGATTCAGACATGGGGACTTACCTCTGATGGTTTTCTATGAAAATCCTAACCAAATGTTCCTCCCAGGTATCTCAGTAGCAGTGAGGGGTGATCCTCATTGCAGCATTTATTAAAAAACAGACAAAAAATAAATTAACCTCTCCACACTTCTTTCTACTAGAATTGATGAAGCAGGAAGAGTTGATGTGTAAAATGTGCAGTCAAACAACATAATCAAAAGTCATTAATGGTTTGATTCTACACGGTTGGATCTGTCTTCGCTTTGATGTTGGTGCCTGCAGGAACAGCTGCAATGGCTACATGTGTTCTTTTACAGTGCAAGTGGCTCCTCAAGAAACCGTAAAATTCACTGAATGATTTACCACCAAATGTGTAATTACTCAACACCATAACACTACTTCTGTGTGGTTGTCTCCTCTTTCTTCAAAACTGATTTAGCCCCACGTGCCTCATTCTAACAGGATTATAAAAATCTACTAGAAGAAGATGAATGGTATGAAATACTCTGTGAAAGAAATTCTGAATAGTAAATCGAAAATTGAGTATTTATTCAATAAAATAAGTGGTGTTATACGTGTTGTCTTGAAGTCACAAGCTTTCTTCTCTCTAACTGAATGAGTTAGAAGTTTAAGAAAAAACTTCTTGTTAGAGCTATACATTGAGCTGCTTAACAACCATGTGGACCTGACAGCTTGACCACCATGGCTTTTTGGCACAAACCATGTTTTATTGTACACACATACATAAAATGGCACTGCATGTGTTCCAGTCCATAGGAAGTGGCTGATGTCGTTTACCCTAACATGTTGTATTACAAGTTACTTCAAAAAGGCAGAAGAGTTGGTTTATCATTTGGGCATCTAAAATACATGTAATGAATATTTATCATTTATATGAAACTCTGAAAAGTGTAAGTAACTTGTGCTGGCAGTAGGTATCAAATTAAGAATGAAGGGCAGTAACGGATCAGATCATGCTTACTCTGTAACCGCCTCATTTTTCCAACTCTCAAATGGAGACCAGTCACAACCATGCTTAACTCAAAACAGTGTGGTCTGCCCTGGGCAAAATCCAGCCCTTGTGGTACTTATGTTCTTTGATTTTTTTTGTCATGGATGATTTTTAAAAACAGGCTCTATATATAAGGTTTATCTCCCATGTCTGTTAACTACAGTTACACAGGGAGAAAAAGATGCCAGGCAGCTCAGATTTCTGTCCCAGAACAGGTCAAATTACAGATGCTGAAGGCCCCTAAATTCGGACTTTAAAGCATTTATAACTAGAGTGAAAGTATTATGAACGGAAATTGCCCCACAGCATCCCAATGTTATTTAAGAAAATTAAATGACTTACATTTGTAATAAGAGAACTGTAAGTAATGGTACATGGTGGCCACAAATTTCTCGACAACGAAGCCTCCTATAATGGGTGTCAGATTACTCTCGCACTGTACTTTGCATGCAAGGACTTCAATATAATGATCTGGAATGAAAGAAAATAACAACACAGAATATGGATGAGCGCACACTGAACTGTTCCAATCCCTCCCATTAGCTACCCATTCAAGTTTGGCCTTGCAATACTCTCCTGGGTCCTGTGCACCTGAATCTTGCTGCTTGGAAGTACTGACTATCTACAACTCCATCTGAAGTATATATATATATCAAGTACTAGTACTGAGCTTCTGTAAAAAGGAGTGCAATCTGCATCTGAAATATTATCAAAGCAGCAATTCCAGAGAACTAAGCAGTTATGTTTCACTGACACCTACAGGCAGCCTGTGGCAGTAGGTTTTATATAAAGACTTATGGAGTACCACGTTATTTCCTAACTGTGAATTTAACAGTGCTTTTCTTTAAAAAAAGATTTTTGACAGCCTTTGGAATTTTCTTAAATTATTGCATGCATAAGGTCCACATATTCCTAAGTACAACTGTGTCCCAAAGAAATATAGAAGGTGCTTGCAAAATAAACCTCCAGAGATGGTCGAATTTTGTGCCTGCAGTTTGGATGTTCTAAAAAAGAAGACAGATCCAAATATGCTCCTCACTACAAAACAACTTTCAGCCACAAATGTTTAAGTTCACAAGCTTACCTGGTTTGCAAAAGCTTGGTACAACGGGATGGTACCAGAATTCTTTGCATCAAAGAATTACAAGCATTTTTAGGATGTGTCACATTAAAATATTTCTGTTTGGTGTTGTTGTCTAAAGTCTTACTTCCACTCTCAGCCACATCTGCCAGGTGAAAGCAAGTTGTCTAAGCTTGTGCAGCAAATCTCTAACCAAGTCAAAAGAACTGCAAGGGACTCTTCCCCTGTTTTCATCTCCTGCAATTCCTGACATGAAGAATGCTGAAGTTAACTAAAATAATTGGCCAAACAAAACTACTAGACCCCTCTTTTACAAGAGCAGTGGAGTCTCCAGACACAGTAGTGTTCAGTTCCAGCCAGCATCTAAAACCAGAGAAGCAAGTCCCTCAGCAAAGCAACTCCACGCAATGAGGAACAGCTGACTTCCAAACATAACCCATTGCTTAGGGATAAATATGTACCTAGCACAATTACCAAATACCTCTAGTTAACATTTTCTGCTATGTTTACTTTCTGCAGTAAAAACTTTAGAGGCAGGACATAACTCACTGGAGCAAGGGTAGAGTTCAGCCTAGGCAATGCAAGTAAATTTGAGTTCTCTTATCTCAAGACCAAAATATTTGAAATGCATGCACATGGCTGTGATGACATCATACAGTAACTCTTATCTTTCCTTCTCGTTGTTAGTGCTGGAATTGTCCTTTCCTCCCAAGGAGGAAGAGGAAGGATGACAGCAAGTGCCAACTGCAGCTGAGCACGGGCACTGTACCCTTTACTGTGGCTTGGGGGTATCCTGATGTCAGAGCTCTGACTGCTATTGAAATAATAGTCAAGAGACCTGCCTGGATAACAGTTGCTACCTGGATGGAGTGGTTGCCATTACTTACACATCTTTTTTATTCTTACACACAACTTCTGTGTTAATTTAAGAACTCTCTGTTCTGATTTTCTGACAGCCCTTACTTATGTTACTGAAAAGAAGAAAAAAGTAAACCAGAATTAAAGCAGTTTTCACTGAATCTAATAAATCTATATTGGCACAAATGGAGAAGGAGGCACCACATACATTTCACACTGCAAACTGAGGAACAGGACTTTGGTAGAAAACCCTACGAATAAACTGAAATGCACTTTTGGGACATTTTTCCTTATTGTTTCCTAACCACTCACCTGCAATGGCGAGATAGAAGTCTTTAAAATCTTTGATCTCTCGCGAGCCTTCACAGGTTGCTATACAGTCATCGTAGGCTTTAAAGAAATCAGGAAGAGCCAGTTCCATGTCTGTGATGGATGTTCTCCAATTGTCACCGTTGTACGCTCTCACAGCCCTGACAAAGAGATTCTGAAAAATAGGCAAGAATGAGAACCAGCAGTAACTGATCTATGGAAAGCTGTATGTTCAAATACAGTAAGCAATGTCTCCAATTTCAAAATTACTGTATAAGCTGTTATCCAATAAATCTGAGGACAACAAGTACAGGTGAGAATTACCGAATGCACCAAGAAGGCAGAACAAAGATGATGGAGGAAGACAGCAAGAAGGAAAGGAGAGTAGGAACAGAGAACATGTAAGAAAATGAGAACCTTGAATCTCATGCAGTCAGAGAAGGAACAGAACAGTTCCAGAAGGCCAGACTGAATAAAAAGCATACCTCATAAGGTTTTGTCTCCAAGTCTTTAATATGTTCCTCAGCATCAGGTATGCTCTTATAGTAGGCCATATTTCTTTGCATCATTTCATCATCAGGATGCTTCAGAAGAAAAGTGTGAGCTGCTGCAATAGCTTTTGGAAGGTTATTAGCCTAAATAGGGATAGGAGGAAGGGGAAAAAAAGGTCAATTGGAAAAAAACACTTGAAAGTTTCCCAAATTTTGTCAATGAACTTTCCTGCAGCCTCTATAATCCCCAAACGTACTTCTACTGAAAACACAGTCTCAGCAGATACAAGTACACAGTAAAACTGATAGAATTCATCCCAGTTTTATCACTAAGAACATTTCATTGTTTTTTTTAAAATTTTATTTTAAAAATCTATTACTGTTGCAAATAGCATAGATGATGATTGTAAGGCAAAAAGAAGACTTCTTTTTCCCTTCACCCAGTTCACAAGACTGACAAGGCACAAGAGTACACTTTTGTTGCTGTGTGGGATTAATGTCACAGCAATTACTGATACTAACCTATGGATACTGGGAAGGAATCATCACTTACCATGTTCACATTGTATTTTTTGCTTACTTGCCTAGCAGCGCAGAAGACAGTATTAAAATAACACGTAATGCCTGATGGCATTACGAAGTTAGAACAAACAGCAGACACTTGCTACATAATTGTGTCCTAATGTACCATATGACCACCTGTACTCATTTTTAAACTAACTCTAAACCCCATTAAATGCACGTGCAAAATAGAATTATAAAATTACAGAGTGGTTTGGGTTGGAAGGGACCTTTAAAGGTCATTTAGTCCAACCCTCCTGCAGTAAGCAAGGACATCTTCCACTAGATCAGGTTGCTCAGAGCCTCATTCAACCTGACCTTGAATGTTTCCAGGGATGGGGCTTCTATCACTGCTTTGGAAAACCAGTTCCAGTTTCATCACCCTCAATGTAAACAATTTCTTTCTTATATCTAGCCTGAATCTACACTTTTTTATTTTAAAAACATTACCCTTTTCCTATTACTACAGGCCCTGCTAAAAAGTTTGTCCACATCATTCTTAGGCCCCCTTCAAGTACTGGAAGGCTACAATAAGGTCTCCCAGAGCTGTCTCTTCTCCAGGCTGAACAACCCAAACTCTCTCAGCCTTCCCTCATAGGAGAGGTGCTCCAGCCCTCTGATAATTTTTGCGGCCCTTCTCTGGATCCACTCCAGCAGGTCCATCTCTTTCCTGTGCTGGACACTGTACTCCAGGTGAGGCCTCACCAGAGTGAGGGAGAATCCCCTCCCTCACCCTGCTGGCCACGCTGCTTTTGATGCAACCCAGAATATGGTTGGTCTTCTCAGCTGTGAGCACACATTGCTCGGTCATGTCCAGCTTTTCATCCACCAGTACCTCCAAGTCCTTCTCAGCAGGGCTGCTCTCAGTTTCTTTGTCCTCCAGACTGTGTTGATACTGGGGGTTGCCCTGACCCAAGTGCAGGACCTCGCACTTGGCCTTGTTGAACCTCATGAGGTTCACATGGGCCCACTTCTCAAGCTTGTACATACATAGTTCTGTTTGCATGCATTTACATGTTTTATTTCGTATACATATACACACATATTGTTATAAACTCTATAGTATATATACACATATTTAGGAAGAGTGAGAGAAAGTAAAAGCCTTAAGTATCTGTTAAATGTTAAAACCTCTTCCCTCGTAAGCCAAGATCCATATCAACCTATTCAGCATACTGACGTGTAGGTGATGAGTTTCACTTCACATCTGAAACAGCTTACGGACCTATAAAACCATGAACAAGAATCACAAGTGTGTACGTACTTGTACTCTTCTATTCACATCCATAAAAAGTACCCTTTCATTTCAGAAAGAAACTTGAGAGACAGCTACACTAAAGGAAGACTTCAGTCCTAACACAAGTCCTTGCTGCTGTGCTGCTATAAGAATTCCGGCGCTGGAACTCTGCCAGCTGCACTTCCCGGCTGTCCCAAAACAGTGTGCTTCCAGTCCAGCCCAGGCAATGCTAAATGCAAAGGGAAATCTCAGCTGCACTTTCGTCAAATGCTTGGGATTTTTTTGTACTTTATGCTTTAATCCTGTTTGTTGGTAGGCTGACAAGTTTCTCATTTTTGCTTAGTTCACAATTCACTCTTTGTTTCAATTTTCACCACTAAAAAAAAAAAAAAGTTTTGTAGAAACACAGTCCTATATGAACTCAGTGGCTACGAGAAAGCTCCCTCCAGAGGAGCAAGCAGTAGCACAGAAACATTTATTTCCAGGATCTCTACGTGGCAAAATTTCACTGTCGGATCCACCTGAATAAACACATGGTCACTCTACAAAAATGACATAAAGTGTTTCCATCTGCCTTCTTCCTATATTATAAATGCTGTTGGTGGGGTAGGGGGTGGGGGAAGTGACATTCCTTTCTGCAGAAACCACCAACCAGAAAAAAAGTCCTTTGTATCTAGCAGTTCATAGGCCCATTCAGAACTCCCTAAGTGCAGATAGGAGCTCACAGCTGAACTACAATCAAATAGGAAAGATAATATGAAGTGTTGAATATTTTCATGAGAAAACCTCTCCTACAAATAAGACACAGCAACAGTTAAGAAGACATGTTTTCAAACAGCAACCTCAAATAGAATGCACAACCATACAACCCTACATAACATGTACTGGGATATGTTGGGAGGGAATCCTTAAAAGAGAAAACAATCTAACCAAAGAATTCAGCTTGCCTTCTCCCCCAATAGATGTCCCATTTATTTGAAAAGCAAGTATATCTGATAGGATGGCATGAGGGATGGACCTTGATATATGAACAGAAGATGAAGATTGAAAGGATGGAAAAAATTGTGTCCTAGACACAATGACAACAAGAAACCAGAAAAATGGGCTGAAATCTGTTAAAAGAGCTGTGTGTCCTCAGCCTTGGCTGACCCAAGAGCAAAAAGTAAATACCATTGCAGGGCCAGCACTAGTGCCACATGTCACCAGCTCATTCTCACTTTACTCCTTGCCACAGCTCGAACAAAATTGGAATTCTGCAGGCACCAGACTACCTGCAAGTCACAGGCTGCGGGCTGTTGCACTTGAAAGACAGAAGAGAGCAATGACATGAAGGGTCTGAAAAAGCTTCAGAAAAGGTTAGAAGAAAATAAGACAAGGCAGACGGAAAAATGAGAGGGGCAAGGGTAGGAACCAAGGACAGGACAAGGAGGTAAGGTCCAGTGGGAAGAACTGGAGGGGCTAATTGAGGTGAAATGCTGCACGAGTTATGGAAAGACTGGTGAAGACCTGGATGGCACTATGAGGGCAAACAGAGGGGAAGACAAGGCACACACTCATGCCACCGTGGGTCACACAAGGTGTATGGGAGAAAGGGGCTTAAGGATTTGCTGAGGAGGAGATGAGAAGTGCAGGGTCAGCAGCCATGGAGGACAAGGACTGGGGGGCCTGACCTCAGAAAAAAGAAATTGAGAGAGAAATTGAGTGGGGTGGAGGGCAACTGGCGCATAAACTGGTATGGAGGAGGCGACAGGGAAGGAGGCTACGGCCCAGAGAACCTGGATGGAGGGCAAGGTGAGAGGCTGACACGGCAGGAGGCTTTTCCCCGTATTGGGTGCATGGAGCATCAAGGCTGTGCAGGGACTGACAGGCACACTTGGCTTGGCTTGACTGGGAACTATGCGACAGTTTGGGGAGCCGAGGCTGCGGGGGTGGAGTGGAGGGGATGGAGATGGAGACTGAAGATGAAGGTGAAGATGGAGGTGGAGAATGAGATTGCTGATTGATGAGAAGCTTGACATGCATTGGCAATGTGCGCTCGCAGCCCAGAAGGACAACTGTGTCCTGGGCTGCATCAAAAGAAGTGTGGCCAGCAGGTTGAGGGAGGTCACTCTCTCCCTCTACTCTGCTCTCATGAGATCTCACACTTGGAGTATTGTGTCCAGTTCTGGAATCCCCAACATAAGAAGGACTGATCCAGAAGAGAGTTACGAAGATAATCCAAGGGCTGGAGCACCTCTACTATGAGGACAGGCTGAGAGAGTTGGGCTTGTTCAGCCTGCAGAAGAGAAGGCTCCAAGGAGACCTAATAGCGGCCTTCCCGTACCTGATGGGGGCCAAAAAGAAAGCTGGGGAAGGACTTTTTACAAGGGCAAGTAGTGATAGGATGAGGGGGAATAGCTTTAAACTGGAAGGGGGAAGATTTAGATTAGACTTTAGAAAGAAATTCTTCCTGATGAGTGTGGTGAGGCACTGGCACAAGTTGCCCAGGGAAGTTGTAGATTCTTCTCCTCAGATGTATTCAAGACCACGTTGGATGGGGCTTTGCGCAGCCTGGTCTGGTGGGAGGTGTCCCTGCCCATGACGGCGTGTGTGTGTGTGTGTGTGTGTAACTGAGTGGGCTTTAAGGTCCCTTTCAACCCAAACCATTCTATCATTCTATCATTCTACTGTCTGCTTCTACAACTTCCTGTAGTAGCAAATTCCTGAAATGCACTATATACTCAGGAGGTGTCCCTGCCCATGGCAGGGAGGGTGGAACTGGATAGTCTTTAAAGTCCCTTCCAACCCAACCCATTCTATGATTCTGTGATTCTATACTAAGTGTCTGCATCTCTGGGCAGATATCAGGATGTTTATAGAAGCTGACAAGCATCTACAATGCTGGGATCAGGATGCTGGTAGCGAATAAACAAGGTAAACGAGGTGCAAAATACATTCCATGACTCTAAACACTGCCTGCTTCTACAACCTTCTAGCAGCAAATTCCTGAAATTCACCATATACTTGGGAGATGCCCTTACCCATGGTGGGTGGGTAGAGGGGGTGGGGGGTGGAACTGGATGGTGTTTAATGTCCCTTCCAATCCAAACCATTCTATGGCGATGGGACGAGAGGGGGGTGAAGGGCGGGGTCTCACCTTGAAGTAGGCGAACTGCAGGTACTTGTAGGGCTCCCGGCGCTGGAACTCCTCGAGCAACTCCCGGCCGGGCTGCGCCTGCCGGAACGCGGGCAGCCCCTGCTTGCAGCGCCGCAGACACTGGGCGCGCCGCAGCACCCCGGCCAGGACCCGCAGCTCGGCCAGCGCTTCCCCGGCCCCGGCAGCATCACTGGAATCAGCACCGGGCAGGGAATGCCCGGCGCCGCTGCAGTTGCGGTGGCAGAAGGCTTCGCTGTCGCGCAGCAGGCGGTGGAGCCTCACGCTAACCTCCAGGTAGGTGACGCTCTCGGGCCAGTTCTCCGAGCTGTACTGGTCCAGCCCGTAGCGGTAGGCGGATTCCAGAGGCATGAGCTCGTCCCGCGGGAAGCTGCGGAAGCTGTAGCGCTCGAACTGCGCCCCGGCCACCGCCAGCAGCGCCCACAGCACCAGCCACATCGCTGCGGGAGCTACCACCGCGTCGCCCTGGCGGGGAGAGGGGGGCGGTGGGGCCGAGGGAGGGGAAGGGGCGGGGGAGTCGGCCGGGCCCCGCCCGGGGGAGGGAAAGCGGCCGGGGGGACGGTGGGGATGTGGCGGGGGCGGAAGTGAGCCTGCTCAATCGACGTAAGCTAAGCAGGCTTGCCCCGGGTAGCACAGGGATGGGAGATCGACTGGGGAAGACTGTGTGTGCAACCACATCACTGTGAGTTTGTCCGATTTGTGGAAGTTAAGGGGCGACACCGGCCAATGCTGGTTTAGGTTGCTGTTAGGAAAAGTTCTTCACATGGCCGAGCGCCGGTACTGGTGGGAAGTAGGGAGGAGGCTGCTGGGAAAGTGATGAGGAAGAAGGAGGGGGCTTCTGGGAAGGTAAGGAGGAAGAAGTAGAGAGGGCTGCTGGGATGAAGGGATTCCGGGCATTCGCCCCAGGCAGTTTCCCAAACACCCAGGCTGGGACAAAGCAGTCAGTCAATAGCGTGGGACAGCAAGTTGAGCAGTGCTTGGTCCGCTACCTCCATGCGTCCATCCATGATGCTGCTGCCACTGGCCAGGCTGTCAGTGCTCCTTCAGGCAGCGGTTGAGTCCCTGTCTCATACTTTTTAGTGTAGTGTGAAGTATGACTCAAAAATTTCTTAAGATGACCTTCGAATTTGCACAGTTTGTTTTTTTTTTTTTCCCCAGGAGCTCTAGCAGTTTCAGGCATTATAGTGAGGACATGAAATTTATTTCACTGGGGAGGTCCAGTTGCCTGAATGCTAAGAATGATATTTTTCCTGCCCAACCCAAATTCCTGTAAATTATAAGCTTTGTAAAATAATGTATTCTGCATGCCGTAGCATCAGAGGCTACTCCATCCTTGAAACTGTGCCTTCTCCATCTGTAAGAAAAAATATGAAGTCTTACCAATCAGTTCTTTTTGCCTGCCTGTCTCCTCCGCATCCCAGTCAATAGGTGGACAAACACATGAAATAATGACATATGCATGTCTGTTCCCAGGCAGCATAATTGACAGACGATTTAAAGGGACTTCATCAGCTTCGAACACAATCAAGTAAAAGCAAGATGAAGAATAAAAGCTGTTTCAGGTATTATGAATTTCCTGGAGTCTCCTCTACGAATACAGGGAGGCATAAACAAGCCATTTTCTGTTTCTCATAATGTTTTCTCTCCCATTTTTGTGTTTGAAAACTCATGGTAATACTCCATATTTTTCTTATAGGTGGATCAGGAACAGTTTTCATGATGGAGGACCCGATCGTGCTGTGGCTCCTGCACCCACTGGCCAGGCTGGCGTTGCTCTTCTGGCTGGCAGTGAGTCTATTGCCCTTTCCAGTTGCAGTGGCAGAAGACTGCTGTGTTCCAGCAGGTGGTAGAGCCGCACACTGACCACCAGGTAGGTGACACTCAGGGCAGTTCTCGGTGCTGTACTGGTCCAGGTAGCAGGGTAGGAGGATTCCAGCGGCATGATCTTGGCCTGTGGGAGGCTGTGGAAGCTGTAGCACTCATATTGCTTGGGGAGGTTTAGGTTGGCTGTTAGGAAAAGGTTCTTCACCCAGAGGGTTGTGGAGCACTGGAACAGGCTCCCCAGGAAGGCAGTGATGCTGCCAAGGCTGACAATGTTGCAACAGTGTTTGGCCAATGCCCTCAGGCAGACAGTGTGAATGTTGAGTTATTCTATGCAGGGGAAGGCATTAGAGTCCATGATCCTTGTGGATCCCCTCCCACTAAGGACATTCTGCAATCTCGCAACTCTATGTCAGGTCGTCGACACAGTCTGTTGGGGGGCAGCGTGTAGCCACCCTGCACTCAGGTTGCCGGAGTCTTGGGAGTTAAGAGGTGGCCCTGGTTAATACTGGGATGGCAGACCACCAGCGGACACCCTTTTGCTTCTGTCCCTTTTGAGGTTTTTCCCCTTCCTCCCTTGCCCTGGATTGCGTCACCCTCCTTCTAAAGTCTCTTTGCACATGCTGTGGAAATTGGCCGTGTGGGTAGCAATGAGTGCAGAGAGATGTGCCTGGGCAGGATTAGCTTGGCTCTTAGAATCAGTCATACAATCATAGAATGTTTTGCATTTGAAGGGACCCTTACAGGTCAGCCAGTTCAATCCCAACCCTTAGGGAAGGTTTCTTCTCCCAGAGGGTGGCTGAAGTGACAGGGCCTGATGAAGAGGCGTAAATCAAAATAGGTGACCCATGGGTGATTCATATTGCATTGCTATGTGTACTGTTTAATCTGTAACTTTCCACATTGCTCTTAACAGTAGAATTGTGCTGCGCTATCCTCAATGGAGAGAGTGTGAGAAAATGCATCAGAGTTGCATTATCAGTGGAATTGGGTTGTGCCACCTTACTTGCAGCTTCTTCAGCATATGCAGGAAGTGAACAAAGAGCAACAGTTACTGGGCCATCGACAGCCTGGCTGACTAATCAGCACGAGCAGAAACACTGTGTGAAAGATCTCCCACCTCATCTTTGCCTGTTTAGCTTCATGGTCTGCAGTTTCAGCGCCACTGCTGCTGGCCTCTATACCTAGAGTCACATCTTTCAGCCCTGTGGTGTGGGTGAAGGTGTGAGGAAGCCCAGCCAATGTGGTGGAGGTGGGGATGGAATAGGACACACAACTTAGAATCATAAACATGCTGTTATCTGCGCAGAGATGCAGACACTTATTATGCTTTTTTATTGATTTCATTTAACAGACATCAACGCAACTCCACCCTGCCTACTAAACCACTTCCCAAAGTGCCACATCTGCACGTTTATTGAACACCTCCAGGGATGGTGGCTCCACCACTTCCCTAGGCAGCCCGTTCCAATGCTTCGCCACTGTCAGTAAAGAAATGTGTCCTAATACCCAATCTAAATCTCCCCTGGTGCAACTTGAGGGTGAACTTCTTTCGCCCCCTTGGAGGAGCCAGCTGCGGTGTGCTGCGAGGCGAGGGCAGGAGGAGGCAGGCAGTGATGTACCAGCGCCAGTGCTGTGGGTGCTGGTGGGTGGAAAGAGGGGTAACAGTGGGGAGGAGGGATGCTATGGCTCTGTCCCAGACAGTTCTTCTGCCTCGAAAGGCAATACAGAGTGGGGCGGGGCCTCGCTGCGCTCTTCTGGTGAAGTTGGGTGGGGCATGGGGGCGGAGCGGTCCCGGAGGGGTG